>CAUYUJ010014994.1:92898-192898 GCA_963575745.1 Prorocentrum cordatum | reverse complement strand
TGGCCACGGCTTCCCGCCTGAGCCCGACATGCTCAGGAACGCGTTCGTGGCCGTCTTCGCGGGCGCCGACGGCGACAAGGACGGCGCCCCTCTGACCGAGGAGCAGAAGCAGAAGAGGGCTTTCAGAGCCATGAGGGAGGAGGTGGCGTTGCTCGTCGGCAAGGCGGAGTACGACGCCCACGCGCGGTTGTTGAAGCAGCACAACTATGGGGGCACGATCCTCGTGAAGGGTGTGCGGCAATGGCCTGGGGCCGCCATGCGAACCCTGCCGTCGGCGCTTTCGGTTGGAGCTCCTGTGAGGCCACGATGTTTGCGAGGGGTGTGCCGAAATGGCCCGAGGCCGCCATGCGAACCTTGCCGCTGGCGCTTTCGGTGGAGCTCCTACGGGGCCACGACCCTCGTGAGGGGTGTGCCGACGTTGCCCGAGGCCGCCGCGCGAACGCTGCCACTGGCGCCTTCGGTGGAGCTCCCTACGTGGCCACGATCCTCGTGAGGGGTGTTGCGAAATGGCCCGAGGCCGCCGTGCGAACCCTGCCATTGGGGATTTCGGCGGAGCTCCTCCTTATGCGGCCACGATCCTCGTAAGGGGTGTGCCGAAATGGCCCGAGGCCGCCGCGCGAACCCTGCTACTGGCGCCTTCGGCGGAGCTCATATGGGGCCACGATCCTCGTGGGGGGTGTGCCGGAATGGCCCGGGGCCGCCGTGCGAACCCTGCTACTGGCGCCTTCGGCGGAGCTTCCCATGGGGCCGCGACCCTCGCGAGGGATGTGATGAACTGGCCCGGGGCCACCGTGCGAACCCTGCCGCTGGGACCTTCGGTGGAGCTCCCTATGCGGCCACGATCCTCGTGGGGGTGTGCCGAAATGGCCCGAAGCCGCCCTGCGAACCCTGCCGCCGGGGGCCTCGGGTGGAGCTCATACGGGGCCAAGATCCTCGCGCGGGGTGTGCCGAAACGGCCCGATGCCGCCATGCGGACCCTGCCACTGGGGACCTTCAGTGGAGCTCCCCATGGAGCCACGATCCTCGTGAGGGGTGTGCCGAAACGGCCCGATGCCACCATGCGAACCCTGCTGCTGGCGCCTTCGGTGAAGCTCCCCATGTGGCCACGATCTCTGTGAGTGGTGTGCAGAACTGGCCCGAGGCCGCCATGCGAACCTTGCCGCTGGCGCCTTCGATGGAACTCCCCATGGGGCCACGATCCTCGTGAGGGGTGTGCCGAAATGGCCCGAGGCTGCCGCGCGAACCCTCCCACCGGGACCTTCGGTGGAGCTGCTTATGGGGCCACGATCCTCGCGCGGGGTGTGCCGAAATGGCCCGAGGCCGCCATGCGAACCTTGCCACTGGAGTCTTCGGTGTGCTGGATGGGTAAAGCGCAGGGAGGAGGGGAGGAGGGGGGAGGGCGGGAAGGAGGAACGCGGGTCGCCGTCTTTTCAAAACGAGGACCCAACGCCACAACATGGTTGGGAAAACCATGCCCATTATGTTTTTTTTTTTTGTTCCCCCCCCCCCCGGGGGGGCAGGACAAATATCCCGGCGAAGAGCCCAACCGTATGCAGTTGTGAGTACCGCAATTGTGAGTATGTTTTTCGGTGGTGCCCACGAACCGTATGAGGGGCGTGCCGACATGTAGCGGGGTACACAACACGAAGGAAAACGATTGGTCGAATTACGAGAGAGTGAGCGCGGATGAATCTAAGCGCGAGTGAGTCTAAGTGTGAATGAGTCTGCGTGCGAGCGAATATATTTGCACAAGTGCGATCATGGCTACGCCTCGTGTAAATGTATATGAATGGTTCGGGTATGCCTGTCTGTGAACTCGTGACACTGAGCGTGGCCGCCGCAGAAAGTTTCCGCGGGAACCCCGGCGGCAGCGCCCGCACGCCGCGATGCCCATGTCGGCACGCCCCATCACGAGGATCGCGCCCGTTTCTTTCCCTTTTTTTCCTCCCTCTGTGCCCGCGCACTCCAAAGTCCAAAGCTGCGGGCGCAGCGCGGCGCGGAGTCCCCGCGACGCGCGACGGTCGCCCTGGCAGGGTCCCAGCGACGCGCGCGAGTCGTCCGCTGCGCGGAGCAAAGAGAGCTAGCTAGCTAGCTGGCTGGCTGATAGCGGGCAAGGTTCTAACCGCTGGGCAGCGAGCGAGGGGCGAGCGAGGCGCAGGGAAGAACGCAGCACGGCGTTCCCGCGACGCGCGCTGGTCGCCCCGGGAAGGTCCCAGCGACGCGCGCGGGTCGTCCGCGGCGCGGGGCCAAACAATTCGTTGGGCAGTCGAGAGAAGGCGCGGCTCGGGGGGCGCGCTCTTCATGTCAGGCCTCGCGGATAAGCTCGGTGAGGCCGAGCTCCCTGGCGACGGCCGTCGCCTCCCTCCTGCGCCGCTTCGTGCGCGCCGCAAACTGCTCCAGCGGTTTCCGCAAGCCCTCCGGCGGCCCTACCAAGAAGAACTCGATGCGCGGCGCCCGCATGAGCAGGAGGTCCTCGTTGCGCGTGGCGCGCGAGAGCACCACATAGAGCTCCAGCACCAGGCGTCGTCCTCTTTCTCGCCGTTCCCGACCTCGTGGCGGCCGCAGTCCTGGGCGACGTCGGCCGAGGGAGCAACGCGCCGGACAACCGACGGCCCATGGCGAGAGTCCACAGGACCGAGAAATGGTCCGGCTGCAGTCCGTTCGCGCCCAGTAGGTTCGGCTGCAGGTGTGCCGAAACGTGTGAGGGGTGTGCCGAAATGTGTGTGGGGGACGTATGCGGGCGGTGTCACTGGGGCCTTCGGTGGAGCTCGTTATGGGGCCACGAACCGTGTGAGGGGTGTGCCGAAATTTGTGTGGGGGACGCATGCGGGCGGTGGCACTGGGGCCTTCGGTGGAGCTCCTTATGGAGCCACGAAACGTGTGAGGGGTGTGCCGAAATAGGTGTGGGGGAAGCATGCGGGCGGTGGCATTGGGGCTTCCGGTGGAACCCCCCATGAGGCCATGAAACGTGTGAGGGGTGTGCCGAATTGTATGTGGGGGACGCATGCGGGCGGTGGCACTGGGGCTTTCCGCGGAACTCCATATGGGGCCACGAACCGTGTGAGGGAGGGGTGTGCCGAACTGTGTGTGGGGGACGCATGCGGGCGGTGTCACTGGGGCCTGCGGTGGAACTCCCTATGGGGCCACGAAATTTGTGAGGGGTGTGCCGAAATGGGTGTGGGGGACGCATGCGGGCGGTGGCACTGGGGCCTTCGGTGGAGTTCCCTGTGGGGCCACGAAACGTTTGAGGGATGTGCCGAAATGGGTGTGGGGGACGCATGCGGGCGGTGGCACTGGGGCCTTCGGTGGAGCTCCCTATGGGTCCATGAAACGTGTGAGGGGTGTGCCGACATGGAGATGATGTTGGTGATGGTGACGGTCGTGATGACGATGGTGATGATGACGCTGATGGTGATGATGATGATGACGATGATGATGATGACGGGAGGAGAGAAGAAGGAGGAGGAGGAGGAGGAGGAGAGGAGGAAAAGAAGAACGCGGGGCGACGTCTCTTCAAAACGACGACCCAACACCACAGGATGGCGGTTGGGAAATGGAAACCGTCACAATGGGAATCTTTTGGAAATTCTACAACGGGGCTTCGATTAGAAATCCTCACAACCGGATTTCTTTGGGAAGCGCCGCAGAGGGATTACATGGGAACACCTTCTTCAACGGGAACCCATTGGAAGACACACCAAAAAGATTCGGTTGAAAAGCCGCGCAAAAGGATTGCATTGGAAAACGCCACAAAGGATTTTTCTCCCACCCACCCGCCACCCACCCAAAACAACAATCAGAAAACATGTGCGACGACGTCATGGGTTTTTTTGGGCAAAACAAAGAAGCCACTGCTCCTTGTGGGGGGGATGGGGATGACGAGGAGTTGTGCGAGGATGAGGAGGAGGAGGAGGAGGAGGAGGAGGAGGAGGAGGAGGAGGAAGAGGAGGAAGGGGAAGAAAAGGACAGAAAAGGAGGAAAAAAGAGGACGAGGAGGAAGAGGAGGAGGAGGCTGAGGAGGAAGAACGATGCGACAACCGTTGGACAACCACACGAAAACACCATCCGAAAGGCGAGGGCTGCCACAATCCCCCGCTCTCGAGGAGGAGGAGGAACACGAGAACGAGGACGAGGACGAGGAGGAAGAGGAGGAGCGGAAGGAGGAGCAGAAAAACGGAGAAAGGGGGAGCAGAAGGAGGAGGAGGAGGAGAAGGAGGAGGAGGAGGAGGAGGGGGAGGAGGAGGAGGAGGAGGAGGAGGAGGAGGAGGAGGAGGAGGAGGAGAAAAAAAAAGAGGAGAACAAGGAGGAGACAAATGATGAGAAAAAGGAGGAGGAGGAGGAGGAGGAGGAGGAGGAGGAGAAGGAGGAGGTGAAGGAGAAACATGCGAAAAAAAGGAGGAGGAGGAGGAGGGGGGGGAGGAGGAGGAGGAGAAAACGGAGGAGGAGAAAAAGGACGAGGAGGAAGAGGAGCAGCAGTATGAGGAGGAGGAGCAGGAGGAGGTGGAGGAGGAGGAAAAGGAGGAGGAGGAGGAAGAGGAGGAGGAGGAGGAGGAAAAGGAGGAAGCCCCTGTGGTTCAGGCGTCTGCCTGAGGAGGGGCCATTCGCTTGCACTTGCGAGCCGCTGTTCTCCCCCCTTGCCCCCCGCGCCGCCATGGTCTCAGCAGCCAGGCTCCATTGGATCATCCAGGAGCTAGCGAATGGCCGCCAAGGTGCTGTCAAACTGTGCAGCCACAGCGACAAGCTGATCATGCAGATCTGCCTGTTCCCCGTCTGGGAGCCGACTATGCGGAGCAGCCTCATGATAAGTTTGCTCCACATGGCGCAGCTGGACATCGACAACGCTAGTATCGTGGACCACGGGCACAAGAACTCCAAAGGCGAGTCCCGCATCCGTCTTGTCGTGAAGCCCCTTCTGGTTTTCTTAAGAGGCTTCTCTGATACGCCGCCGGACATGCGTTCTGCGGTGCAGGAGGGCTCCGAGCGCCAGACGCACGCCGAGTCCATCGGGCCGGTCCTTGCGCACGAGAAGGATGAGTCGTCCAGCGCGCAGCTTCCTGGTGAAGGTGGCGCGACTGGCTCGGGCTCTGCGGCGATGGAGAGCGAAACCTGTGCCAAGGCGGAGACTGATGTTGATGCGGTGAGGCCCCAGCGGCACGGAAAGGCCACTGTTCCTCAGCAGCACGGCGAGAAGCACACGTTCGTCCCAGGCGTGGCCGCGCGCCTTGTTGGCCTCAAGGCTAGGTAACTGCTAAATGGTCGCGAAGGCACCTGAGCTTCTACGACGACGCTGCTGACCGCTGGGCCTTTAAGACTGGTGCGGAGGCCATTCGTGTCAAGGCATCCTGTCTTGAGCCTATCGGCTCCCATGCGAAAAAGTCTCTCGGCATGGCGTTCCAAAAGGCCGCTTTCGAGTGCCAACATGTGGACCCAGTTGCTAACGACCAGGTGTTCCAGACATTGTGCGACCTCGCTGCTCAAGAAGGGCAGCCTGGGGTGGCCGCTGTCTTCCTACCGTTGCTCAGCGACAAGACAGCCTTCGACAAGATGCACTGCCGCACGGCCGCCAGGAGTCCTGAGATCGTCTACCAGCGAGTGGCGCTTAGCTGCATTCTTGGTGCGCCTAGTGCATCCATTCTTGGGCCCCCATGCGCCATTCCTTGCGCCCCACGTCGTCCGTTGGGTTGCGCTTCTCGTCATGGCTGCTGGCGCCCCCATGTACGTTGGGGTTGCGCTTCCCGTCTAAGGCCCTGGTTTCATGTGCTACTCGTTCCTTCGGGCGAGTGCAGTGTTGCCAGGTCTTGCGGGCGAGATTCGGCTGCGTCCCTCGTGCACGTCGCTGCTCTCCTCGCCCCCCGCTATACTTGCCGCCATTCTCACCGCTGCCGTATGCATGCGTGGACACCTCGGACGTTAGTCCTCAGGGCTGCGGGAAGAATAAGAAGGAAGAGGAGGAGGAGGAAGAGGAGGAGGAGGAGGAGGAGGGCGAGGAGGAGGAGGGGGGGGGGGAGGAGGGGGAGGACTGGAGGATGAGGAGGAGGAGGAGGAGGAAGAGGATGTCACGGTCGTTGTCCTCCTGCTCTTCGTCCCAATCCTCCAGGCCAAGCAGGGGGGGATATGGAGGGTGGGGGGGATGCATGTTGTAGGGAGGTGCAGGAGCAAGACAAGGAATGAAGCGTGATGGGCACCGAAAACATGAATCGGGCGTGCTGGGAGAGATATTAAAATATCCAGAACGTCCCGGAACGCTCTTAAAGTTTTTTTCGAACGCTCTGGGAAGGCCGCGGCGCCCGATGCATCTTGTTCAGCCGCCAGATCTCAAAGATCCCCGATTTGTCCTGGTCCGATAAGTAACCTCAGCCAGAGGGATGCCACACTCGAGGATCATGCCAGTCCAGGCCGAGGAAGGAGGAGAGAGAGAGAGAGAGAGAGAGGGGGCAGGGAGTACAAACGAGGAGAGAGGAGGCGTGGCTGAGAGAGGAGGATGGAGGTGGGGGGATGAGGTGGTTGGGGAGGGAGAAGGAGGCCGAGTGGAGGGAGGAGGGAGGAGGATACATGGCGCTCGCATGGATGGACGAAAGGGGATGGGAGGGAGCAGGTGTCGTTCGAGGGAAAACCTCCGATATGGATTTTTTCAATCCGCGGCCCCGGAACTCCCGACCCCTTCCCTGGGGGTGGCTTATCGCCCCCGATCCGCTTTCGATGGTCCGGGGGCCCGCTGAACGGGCCCCCGAGGCCGAGCGCGATGAAAACACGCCAGCTGAAAACATCACATCGTCGGACATTTGGAGACGGGAAAGGAGGGGAGGATCGTCTTCGGCGGCTGGGTGGCTCCCTCCGCCGGGCGGGGGCCGTCCCGGGCGAAGTTGCGGGACTCGGAGCTCGCCGCGGCGGAGGGGCGCGCGGAGGCGCTGGCTTCGGAACTGGCGGCCTCGCGCGCGGGCGGCGGCGGCGGCGGCGAGCGTGCCGGCCAGGGAGACGCCGCCGCAGGAGGAAGAGCTTCTTGGGGGCTCCGCATGAGAAGCCTTCGAGACACACACACCCACCCACACACGCACTCACGCACGCATTCACGCACCCACACCCGCACTCACGCACGCACACACACACGCACGCACGCACGCACGCACGCGCGCACGCGCGCACGCGCGCACGCGCGCACGCGCGCACGCGCGCACGCGCACACAAACACACTCACACACCCACGCACACAAACACACACACACACAAACACACACACACGCACTCACGCACTCATACACGCACATTCACGCACGCACGCACGCATCACGCACGCACGCGCGCACGCGCGCACGCGCGCACGCGCGCGCACACGCACGCACGCACTCACGCACGCACGCACGCACGCACGCACGCACGCACGCACGCGCGCGCGCACGCACGCGCGCACGCGCGCACGCGCGCACGCACTCACGCGCGCACGCACGCGCGCACGCGCGCACGCGCGCACGCACTCACGCGCGCACGCACACGCACTCACGCACGCACGCACGCACATCGGCGTCACCCCAACATGCTACTACCATGTGTGCGTCGCCCCCCCAGGGGCGGCGCGGGCACCCAGAAATCTTACAGTATATGCGCCTATGCGTCGTGGTGGGCGCTTTCTGGCCACACGGGCCGGGAAACGATACATTACGAGGTGTTCGGGTCGGACGCGCACCTCCAGGGAGGATGTGTAGTACCAGTGTGTCTCCGTGCGTTTCATCACGGCCCCTCAGGTAAGTCCCGGGTGGCGTCGACGCACCCCGAGTACTCCCGGGCGGTGTCAACAATTTGGCGCCGCCTCCGGCGGCGCCCCTGGGGCGTTCCGCGCCCCAGGGTCGAGGTGTGGAGACCGCGCCAGACGACTCGGAGGCCCCGTGGAGGCCAACTGGGACTACTCGGGGGGCCCGTTGAGGCAGGCCGTGACTATATACGTAGTTGCCTGGGCCGGGCTGTCTGTGCGCAGCCGGCAGCCTTCCCAGCTCCACGCGCCTCCTCACATCCTCTTTTTCTTCTGGTCTCATCGGCGTTGTTTTTTATCCTTGGCGCGTAACGGTCGGTACCCGGGCCCCACCCCCCCCAACCTCCTTCCCTTCTGTGCAGCTGTAATGATCGTACGTGGAGGGCGGGGGGGGGGGCAGGGACCCCCTCCCGCCTCCCGCCCGTCCCGGGGGGGGGGGCAGGGACCCCCTCCCTTTGGTGCTCGCGCGCGTAGTATGGCGATTGCAGAGCACCCCCGCCCCGACGTGCCCCGCCCCGCCCAAGCATTGCCGTTGCCTGCCCCTCGCCCCAGGCAACCACCGCTACTGGAACCATTCTTCAAGACGACATCATTCTTCTCTCGTTCCCAGTCACGTGCGCTCCTCTTCTCTGAGTGATCCTCAGGCCGTGTGCTTGCCAACTGTGTATGCGAATGTGTGTATGCGTGTGTGGTTATCCCGTTCAGGTCCGCTGACAGTGCGCAGCGTGTGTCGCTCCTCCTTACGTTGCCTGCGTCGAGTCAAAGGGCGTCGGATGACTAGGCAAACATTGGCTCGAACACACGTTCCGAGGATCATCGACTCCTCGTTCCTCCCTGGGTATCCCGCATCCTTCGTCGCTTTCCTATCATCTCCAGCATGTTCTCTTCATTCTCGACTCCCTTGACGTCGCCAGACGTGCGTGCATTTGCCGCCCCTTTGCAGCGCCCCTCGCGGGTCCAGCGAAGCGGTGCCCAAACGGGTGCCCAATCAGGTTGCGAGGGAGAGGGCGGCAGGGGATTGTGGAGGGCGGAAGAGGAGGAGGCGGAGAGCGGGGAAGACGAGGAGGACAAGGGAGTGGAACTGAGGAGGAGGAGGCCGTGACGAGGAGGCCGCGGATGAGGAGGAGGACGAGGAGCAGGTTGAGTTTGAAGATATCCGATGTGGCCATACGTTTGGGTCCATGGGCTGGACAGACTTTGAGGCCAGCTGTTCCCCGATACGTTTCGGAACTGTTCGGGGAACACGTGGATGAGAAAAATAAGAGTACTAATCATGATACTACTACGATTAATGACAATAATACGAGGGAGAAAAAGAAACATAAGAAAAAGGAGGAGGATGAAAGGAGCAGGAGGATGAGGAGGTGGATGTTTGTGCGCCCCCCACTAACTCCTTCACAGGCTGCCCGCCTAGTTACTCCACGCCCTTACCGGCACGTCGTCTTTCTATTTGCAATATCTCTTTTTGCCGTTCTTTGGCCACACTGGCTTGCAGCTCAACGTCCTGCCCAAAGAGCCCTAGGCTGTCTCAATGCCATGCCGCGCCTTTTTGTCCGTACAACCGTCCTGACGCTACGAGCCTGGTTGATCTAAGTTTGCCTATCGCTCGACTAGACGCAAGAGTGACCCTTTGCCAGAATGACCTCTGGTGCGGGCACACTGGCGCCCCACGATCGCTGAACGTGGTGCAATCGTAGCGTCTTGCGCGCCTGTGTCTTGGTCACCCCGCGGCTCCCGAAAAGCCGCGCAGCAGAGGTCACTCGTACCCAGGGCCAGGGCTCGAGCTGAACGGTCTTTGGCGATTTCGTAGACCGTGTTCGTTGTGATGTCGTTTCGCAGCAGAGGCCACACGACGACACGACGAAGCAACACGAAAACGAAGAACACTTGCTTAGCTCAAGCCCTGCCCGGGGTCACTCCTGCGCGTCGCCGACTGGCGCAGGCAAGGCAGGAGCACTCCGCCCCCTCATTGGCCCCCTCCCCTTCCGGCGGCGGAGCTGGCGGGGGCGCGGGGCGTGGCGCCCGTCCGCACAGGCGCATGGCCGGCGCCCTGGCGGCCGTGGTGCGGGGCGCCGAGGACTCCCCGCTCGCCCTTCCGAGGGGCGAGGAGGCCCAAACCACGGATGTTCCTTAGGTGTTCGACGGATTCTGAGGTTCTCGCCTAGTGGGGTTTCCGACCGTTGGAGGCGGGCCCAAGGGGCTTCCAAGATAGCTCCAGGACAGCCAATGAGGCCCCCGAGAGGGCCCCGAGTCGACCCAGGAGGACCCCGAGATCGCCCAAGAGGCTCCCAGGAGGACGGGCCACTCGCCTCCCTGAAGCAGCCCAAGAGGCCCCAAGAGGCTCGGGTTCTAGGGGGGGGGGGGGCCGGCTGTCTGTCGGCGGCGCGCCCAGGAGGGGAAGGGCAGCGGTTCGAGGCTCGAGGTGTTCGCGGGCGTTCTCGGCGGTCTTCCAGCCTCGGGCTGCTCTCCGGCAGCCGCGCCTCGCCGAGGGCGCTCTGGGAGGGCCTCGATCGTCCCAGGCGGCCGCCGGAGGCCCGGACGGCCCGCAGACCACCAGGGGCGGGCCTCAGCCTTGGGGGAGGAAGGGCGGAGCTTTCGGACGTTTTCAGCGGTTACTGGTATCCTGCCTCGGGATGCGTTCTGGCAGCTGCGCCTCGCCGGGGGCGTTCTGGGGTGCCCGACTCGTCACGAGATCCGAGGTCATGCCCTGGAAGCCGTTGTCAGGCTCCAGACGGGGCCTGGCAGGCAGGTTCCATTCTGACTCGATCCTATTCGCTCTTGAGCTCGCGGTGCTCGAACCGATCCGATTTGAACCTTTCAGCGGTCCAGTGCGGCCCAATGCCTGCAAGGCGCAGCGCAGCTCTGTGCATCCGCTTGCGCACCGGGCCTGAACCGACTTCGACGCCGCTCCGATATAGCCGGGTTCAGCGCGCATTCCGATTTGATCTGATTTTCCGATTCGGTGCTGACTGATTCTAGGTAGGAGGGGGTGCGTGTCCGGGAAGAACGAGTGAGGCTCCGCGAGTTGCAGGAGGAGGAGAAGGAGGAGGAGGAGGAGGTGACAGATGGTGGAGGAGAGGGGGAGCCTCCACGGGCGGGGGAGTTGGGGGCGAGGAGGGAAGGAGAGAAGGATGGAAGGGTGGGGTGTGGGGGAGGGAGGAAGTTTCCACGAGGAGGAGGAGGAGGGAGGCATAACTTAGAGGGTGGAGGGACCCTTCGATCCGGCGTCACAAAACATGCAACATCGCATAAAATCACAACTGGGACCGTAGACCCCATCTTCCTTCGCCATTTTTCGAGCCCGATCGATCCGTGAGGGTCCCTGGGCCCGAAACTCAGCAAAGTCACCCCGCTCGACCAAAAATACGACGCCATGATCTCAGGGGAGTGAGAGAGGAGAAGGGAGGAAAAACCAGTGAGAAAGGAGCCGCGATGCACTGCCCGGGTCCGATTCTTTGCTCGACTCGTACGTGCGTGCGCGGCACCGCACGCCTCCCTCCGTCTCCTCGCGCCCCTCTTCCCGCCTGTTTTTTCGCTGTCCGAGGGCACGGTTTTGATCGTGCCGTTGTGGTGGCAGTGGCGTTTGCGTCCCTTCTGCGAAGAAGCACGGATCCATCAGGGAGAAGTGAGAGGGAAAGGAGGAGGCGGAGGAGGATGGGCAGGAGGCGAAGGAGGATGAGGATGACGACGAGGCGGAGGACAGAGCGGACAAGGAGGAAGGGGGGAAGGAGGAGGAGGAGGAGCAGGAAGAGGAGCAGCAGCAGCAGCAGGACAATGAGGAGGAAGACGTCACGGCAAGCGGATGGCGAGGAGGTCGCGGGTGGAGCAGAGTGGCGATGATGTCCAGGCGGGGCAGGACGGGGAGGGGGGGAAGTGCACGACGAGGAGGATGTGGAAGGGAAGAGGCGGGGGGCGAGGGCGGTCGTCGGATCGTCGTGGGCGCCCCCCGCCCTCCGCCTTTTCCCTCCCCCCTGCTCGGCCGCCCTTGCATGCTGCTCCAGGTCTGTTTTACTTCCTGTGGGAATTGTAATCAACAGCCCCTGTCGGCAGTGGCTCGGCAACCTCTCGAGTAACTAGGCCGGACACGTGCTTGCAAGCCGGGCCCCAGTGGACACCGGACATAAAGAGGGCCCGGTGCCGGGGCGGCGGACAAGGAGGACGAGGAGGAGGAGGAGGAGGAGGAGGAGGAGGAGGAGGAGGAGGAGGAGGAGGAGGAGGAGGAGGAGGAGCGGGAGGAGGACCACGGCGGGCTGGGTGACGGGAGCTCTGGGGACGACGGCGCGCGCCAGCCAGGAGCTCAGCTACATCGACAGGGCGTTCGCAGACGCCCCCATGCCGCCGCCGCCGGCGCCCGCCGAGGCCCGCGGCCTCGGCGGCGGCTGGGGGCCATGGGGGAAAGCGGGTCCTGAGGGAACCGGGTCCTGCGGCTTATCGTTTCGGGCTCTCGGGGCCCTCCACGGGCTCAGGGACTGTCAGAAAACGACTCAGGACAAAGAGCTCGTCCTGCGGGAAAGCCCCGGGGTCCAGGACCCGTTTCCCTCAGGACCCGCTTCCCCCATACTCAAGGAGGGGGCGCTTGGCGGCCTGGGCGCGAGCCGGGCGGGGGGCAATCGGCGGCGCGAGGGAGCGCGAGAGAGAGGCGCGGAAGGCGCCTCGCCACAGTCTGGCCAGGGGCGCCTGGGCTCCCCCTCCCCTGCGTCCTCCTTCTCCTCCGCCTCCCGCTCTTCATCTTCGCCTCTCTGCCCCTCCTCCTCCTCCTCCTCGTCCTCCTCCTCCTCCTCCTCCTCCTCTTTGACCTCGCCGTTGCCCTCATAAGTTCCCTCGCCCTCTCCAGCCGGACTGTCTAGGCGCAGAGGCCACCCGAGGCCTGAATGGCCCGGGCCTCCCTCGCGTCGTGGACGGTCCGTGGCCGAGCTCGGCTTCTGGGGGCCCTTGCCGGGCCCAGGGGGGCGGTGGCGCACGGGGGCGGCTGGCGGGCGCGCGCGAGGCGCCGGAGGTCCGAGGAGCTCCTCGCTTCGGCAGAGGGCCGCGCTCCCTCGCCCCGCGCAGGGCAGAGCGCAGCACCGAAACAGAAACCCAGCATGGGCACCCGGATCGCAGCAGGGGTGCATCGGCGACGGCCATGTTCAAGCAGTGGCGAAGCGTCTTGGCTCGCCTGGAGGCCTACCAAAGAATGTTCTAAGAGCCTTTGGTGGTTTGCACAACATGTTCTTAGAGCATTTCTGGTTGAGACTGTTGTGTTTTGACGCATCGGGCTCATGTTCTAAGAACATTGCTTTTGTTTTTCGAACGTTGTGGAGTTCTAAGAGCATTTCGTGGTAGGACTACAGGAGTGCCGGGACGGTCCGTCCCTGCTCAGCATGTGCACTCCAGGGCATCTGCCGCCCGGACCACGCACATGCAGCCCGCACCGCGGCGAGCGCACGATTCCCGGAGGAGCTGGGAGGAGATCTCGGGCGAAACGGCTGCCAGACCTGGCGTCCTCGGGCTCCCCGTCCACCCACTGCGGGACTCTTCTGCGGCCACTTCTCACTATTTTTACAGCCCTCTGGCGAACTGCTATTAGGGAGGAGCGCCATAAACCTAATTCTTGACGCGCGTGCAGCTGGCTGCCCGCAGACCTGGAGTGAAATGGACCGACAGGACTTTCAGCTGAAGGCGCCGATGCTCGTCATTGAGAAGATCGTCCCAGCCGCCTCCCTGGCCCCCCTGGGTACGCACCGCTGCTCGGTGTGCGCGCTTCACGTCGCGCTCGCGGGCTCAGACGCCTTCCTGGGTGACGACGATCGGTGTGCGGGGCTCGCCTACATCGGCGGCGGACTCGCGCTATCCAACACCGATCTGAACGCCCCCTTGCCGTCCGCCCCTGCTCCAGGCACCAAGCAGGACCCTCCACACATTCCCGACGACAGGCTGACAGCTGAGCAGAAACACGGCAGGTTCAAATGCGACAGTTGCGGTAAGGACCAGCTACGCTCCACAGAAGGCACGTGGATATCCGACGACACACGCCTGATGGTAGCGCAGAACCGGCCCCAGACCTACCTCGACGGTGCAAACATGGAGTGGCACTGCGAGATCAGCTGGATCCGACACCTGGAGGACCAGGGCATCCCAGCACCAACCGGTGCAACAGTAGCGGACAAGGTCAAAGAACACGAGCAGCACAGGATCGGTGCCGCAAGCGACAAAAAGGCGGATACCCTCCCCTCCCTGGGTCACCTCCAGTTGGCTTCGGATGCAGCCCCCAGGCAGACACGAGATCGCTGTCGGACCTCATCATGACGCCGACGGGCATGCAGATCCCTGAGCGCGCCGACACCACCATTCCCATCCTACGGGTCAGGGATGAGCGGTTCGGTTTCAAAGCTGCGGAAAACAAAGTCTACTCCGCACGGTGCGACACATGCCCCCCAGGGGCACCGCTCCTGGTCTGGAATACTGGAGCCTCTCCCCTGGACTGCTTCATATGGAAGCCAAAGGAGGGGGTAGGAGTTCCCGAGCAAGCTGGGCTGCCTCCCATCGAGCGGCGAGCCATAGCCTGGTGGGAGCGCAACTGGAACGCCACTTGGTGCTGCCGGCGTTGCCTGGTCCCCGCATGGAACATCGGGCCAGCAACCCTGGACCAGATCCTTGACAGAGATTACAGGGCACTGTGCCCAGCCGAGGCCCCTGTCCTCCCAAAGCTCAACAGCCAGATAGTAGCGGATGTGCCAGTGGACATTGTTAAATCCCTTCCATGGATGGGCGCTGACGCCAAGGCCCCAGATCGCTTCACCAAGGCTGGAGCGGCAAACCTCCCTGGGTCTAGCGCCTCGGGTGGAGCGGCCCCCGCGGCCGAGCAAGCCCCCAGGACTCTTGCGCAGCTCATGGAACTCCTGCCAGAGCTGCCAGTCCCGCAGGGGCCGCTCCTGGACTGCAGGGGCGTCAACAACCCCACGCTCAGCCCAGATGACCCCAGGAGCGGATCGGGCGGCGGAGACGTGGTGGTTCAGCGACTCCTGGTGACCTACCTCCGGGACTTCCACCCTGGACTGGACTACACCTGGCGACAGTTCTGTCACGGCCATCGCGATGACAGCATCCCAGAGCCTAAAAACGAAGAAGCCTCCTGGCCAGGCGGACGGTTGACGGAGTTTCTCAGGATGGCGCACGGCGAATGCATCTCGAAGGATTGCTCCCCGTTCAACCAGCCCTGGGAAGGCAAACGACTGGCCGCCGCGCGGGTCGTCTCCCACCTCACCAACGGCGAAAAGCACAAGGAGTCCTGGGAGAGGCACGCCGTGGCCCTCGCCCCGGCGAGTGGTTTCAACCCCGCCAGACACGAGATGGGCACGCTGACGAGCTTCCTACGCAGCCTCAGCGCCAACGCCCTGGCCTCGGCAACCATCACCTCCCTTGCCGAGTCGCGCGTGCAGGCAATGAGTGAGGACAGACCAAGCACCTCTGCTGCGGCCGGTGCAGACAACCCCTCGGGCACGACAGACGACGACACGCGTTTTGGTAACCCGAATGTGCCTGGCCACGCTGCCAAAGACGAGGATGGCGAAGACGAAATCACTCCTACTGAAAAAGCGGATTCAGCCGACTTTGGAGGCCCCCAAGAGTCTCCTCCTCCTGGGTCCTGCACGGGGTCTGCCACGGAAGTTGACGACGACGGCCCCGGCGACAAGGCGCCTCAGCAAAGCCCCGCGGCAGACAGCATGGATCCCAGCTCCGACCCCGACCCGATAGCCGCCGGGGGTGGCACAGCCAACGCCGAGCAGAACGCCAGTGGGACCAGGGGACCAGATCACGACGAAGTTGCCCAAGGCAGAGGTAATGCGCAGGATCGTCGCCCCCCACTACGTAACCCTCAGGCACCTGGCAGGCTTGCCTACTCTCGATCAACGGAGCGACGCGCACTCAACCAGCTGACCGACGCCCATGGAGGCCCCATGTACAAGGCCTGGCTGGGCTCCGTGGACTTGGAGCGCCGCGGGGAGTTGCCCGCCAAGCGCATCGCCAGGCGCCAGATGGAGTTGGGTGGAGTATTCTGTGCTCTGTGGACGGCGTGCATAACAAGGCATCCGGATCCCTGGGGCCAGGGAACCCAAGTCAGACCCGAGGCTGCACTCGGACGCGGCCATCAACAAGTTCTTGGATGACTGGAAGGGTTGCGGATACAATGCCTACTTGGTGGACAAGAGGTTCAACTTCCACATCGATTGGGCAGCGGCGCGGGCCGAATACCTGCGCCGCACCTGGCCCGACGGCACGGGCAAGGGCAACCACCAGCAGAGCAGCTGGCGCGAGCGGGCGACGAGCTCCTGGGACGCCTGGGACAACTGGCAGAGTGACTGGAGCGCTGGCTGGCACGACGACCGGTGGCAGTCAGGAGGCAAGCGCGGCGGCGGCAGACCACACGATCGTGGGGGAAAAAGGCAACGATGGGGCGACTGAGGTCCCCTCCCACCCATCCCGTCCCCTAGAGGGACAGGTGTAGCGCCCGAGCTTCACACTTCGCGCAGCCTTCAGCTGCCTCCTTGTGCTCTCTCAACCCGTGTGGCAGCCTTGCTACCGCCCTCCCTGGTACACGCACTTCCTGCCTTAGGACCCAAGTGCGTCGACCAGCAATGCCATCTGCATTGCTGCGCGAGGGGGTGCTGCGTGCAGACCTTAGTTGGCCCTTGGCCCCGCTGTAGTTGTTCTCACTTCTGGCCCGGGCGGATCCCGTCCCCAGCCGTGCGGCTTCGTGACCGACGCAAGTGCTCCGCCTCGTCTTAGTCCTGAGTCGCACTTTCAATCCCTGAGTTCTCAAGTACAGCGGCCTTCAGCTGCTCTACAGACACCATATTCGTTTGGTGGCCCTCCGCCGCCCTCCCTGGCACGTGCACTTCCTGCCTTTGGACCCAAGTGCGTGTGCCAGCAATACCGTCTGCATTGCAACACCCGTACGTGTTGCGTGTAGTCATAGTGGCCCCGGCCCCGCTGTAGCTGGTTTCACCTTGCCAGGCTTGCCCCGGCCCGCGGTTCTGTGACCGACGCAAACATGGCTTCGCCTCGTCACCCTCAGAGCCGCGCTCTCACTCCCTGGGCTTCCCCAAGATACCACGGCCTTCAGCCGCGCTTCTCCACCTTCCCTGGGAGCGACCCTGGGCTTGGACTCATCGTCAATGGGTCTCATCGCTGCTCAGGCGGTCTTGTGACGTGGTTCGCCCCGCTGCGTCGGCTGGAATGCCCACCTGGTCCGCTGCGGCCGCACTCGGACTGAGTCGCAGGCGTGCTCCCGCACATGACTTACAACTGTCTGGCAGCGGTTGGCCCAGGCGTGCTACCCCGGTGGCTAGTGGCGCACCGCCCGCCGCAAGGATCCGTGCGCACTGGCGTCGCCCTATCGTCGCTCCCACGCTCAACCTCGTTGAGCGGTCACTTCCTGGGCTTCTTCGTGACTACGGATTGCTTGTGCTGCAGTGGGTATGCGGCAGCGCAGCTTTCTCAGAGCGCTATTTCCCGTTTCTGGTCTTTCAGAGTCTCCTGGAGAGCTCATCTCTGTTATGTCACTTAGTTGCTTCCCGGTGCGCGCCCTGCCCCGGATGCCGTCGTGTCTCTCGCCAAGGTCGGGAGCAGGTGTACTTTTCACTGCGTCACATCATGTCGTTGATCTGTCGCGTGCGAACGCATTCTTCCGCAGTTGGTTTGAGGGTTGACTCCGGTTGTCAATGACTTCAGGCGTGCCTTTTCAGCCGCGTGGATGCGTACTCTGAACCTGCGACGGTTCGCTGGCGCTGTCAGGGTCCCTTCTCCCTGCTGGACGATGTCAGCTCTCTTGCCTTCGGTCTCGCTCATACCCGACAGACACCCTGGGCTACTGGCACACTTCTCGCACGGAGTCAGATCCCCACTGCCTTGAGATCGTCGGACCGACACGATCCTTGACTGGGGGTGTGCGTCGCGCCATTTTGGCAGCGTCCTCCCTGCTTCCTGGGTGGCTGTTTCCCTTCAGACTCCCTGGGCTGCAGCTTGCACCGCCGCCTGATCCGCGGCCCCCGCGCGCGCCCGGCTAATTTGTCACGGCCGCAGCCCGACCGTGGCCCGCCGCCGCCGGCGCTTCCGCCTGCGGCTGTCAAAAAAAAGAAAGTATCCCCACCAGGCTTGGCGGTGTCTTCCAATCGTGGCCCGGCCCTCACTAATTATCTGGCATTGCGCCCCATTGCCTTCTGACGCGCCCTCTGGACTTTTCCTTGCGGGCCGCCGAACAAAAAAGTATCCCCACCAGCGAAGGTGACCAGGGAGGCGGTCGGTGTTGGCATCAATGGTTTCGGGCGCATCGGGCGCCAGGTGGTCCGCATCGTCATGTAGGGCCCGCGACGGAGCCGAAGCTGGCCAGCACCAGCACGGTTACCTATGCCAGCGTTTGCGCCGGAACCAACGCCTGCACCAACGTCAGCATCGACGCCAGCAGCGACTACGCCAGCATCAGCGCCAGCACCGACGACGTCAGCGACTGCATCGATGTCAGCACCGACGCCAGCAACGACTACGCCAGCACCAGCACGGTTACCTATGCCAGCGCCTGCGCCGGCACCAACGCCTGCACCAACGGCAGTATCGACGCCAGCAGCGACTACGCCAGCATCAGCACCAGCACCGACGACGGCAGCGTTTGCATCGAGGACAGCACCGACGCCAGCAACGACTACGCCAGCACCAGCACGGTTACCTATGCCAGCGCCTGCGCAGGCACCAACGCCTGCACCAACGTCAGCATCGACGCCAGCAGCGACTACGCCAGCATCAGCACCAGCACCGACGACGACAGCGTTTGCATCGATGTCAGCACCGACGCCAGCAACGACTACGCCAGCACCAGCACGGTTACCTATGCCAGCGCCTGCGCCGGCACCAACGCCTGCACCAACGTCAGCATCGACGCCCGCAGCGACTACGCCAGCACCAGCGCCGACAGTGCAGCCTGCGTTTGCATCAGCGCCTGCATCGATGTCAGCACCGACGCCAGCAACGACTACGCCAGCACAAGCACTGTTATCTATGCCAGCGCCTGCGCCAGCACCAACGCCTGCACCAACGTCAGCATCGACGCCCAGAGCGACTACGCCAGCACCAGCGCCGACAGCGCAGCTTGCGCCTGCATCGGCGCCTGCATCGATGTCAGCACCGACGCCAGCATCGACTAGGCTGAAGCCTGGGGGCGAGCTCGTCGCGTGTGACGAGAACCTTACTGGGACCACATCTTCCAAGCTAGACGTGAACCTCCTGCCGCAGGAGGCCATCAACATCCGCATCGGCACCATCAACCTCGCCAGCTGGTGGCGCCACCGGGATGCTGCACTGAGGGCGGCCACGGAGCTGGGCGTCGACATTCTTGCGTGCCAGGAGTCCCGCATCAACGAGTACCAGATGGCCTCCCAGATCGCCGAGTGTACCAAATCTGGTTGGCACATGCTCCCGGGTACTGTGTCGGACTGCCCTGGGCAGGCCAGCCGGGGGATCCCTGCAGGGGGAGGTACAGTCGTCCTTACTTCTAACATGTGGCGCCCTGCCTGGCGCGCAGGCGCTCGCTTCCCTGGAGGCGAGGCTTCTGTCTACACCGTGCACCGCAACGACACGTTCTTCTGGCTCGTCAACCTGCACCGCCGGTGCACTGCGGACATGGACGCCACAGATGACTTCAAGACATGGTTGTTGGAACAAGCTGCAGCCATACCAGCCTGCGACACTGTTGTTTTCGCTGGCGACTGGAATGTTGAGGCCGACTCGCCTTTCAGCGTCGAGTTCGACACGACTCTCAACTATCGCTTCCTATTTCCTCCGGAGGCCAGTCGATGGCCAGGGCCCCGCATCGAGGCCATCGACTACTTCGCTATCCGTGCAGATTGGGCGCCCCTCGCATCCTCGGTGTTCTGTGTGTCACATCACATTTCGGATCATGGGCTCGTATTGCTGGACATGCCCATGCTCGTGGACACGTCCCCCAGCACAGGTAACAGGCAGCCCTACCACTGGGCCAAGCTACGCCGGTACCTACGACCGGACACTTTCCAGAATGATGAAGTGAAAATGGCGGCTTGGCTGGATACGGCGGAGCTGTTCTGGAATGACAATATGGGGAATTATGACAGACATACTGGGATGGAGGAGTATGGCGACATGGACTCTTGGTGGCAGGCGTGGTCAGAGGCATCTGAGGCCTGCTTGCAGCACATGCTCGTCCTCAACCCCCCGACCACTATGCCGAAAGGCGACTGGAAACACAAATGCCGAGTGCAAGAAAAACCTGAACTTGGGGGCGGCCCTGTATCCAAGACTAGCTGTGTTGAGGACCGGCTCCGACGCTTCATCCAGGTCGCCCGGGAGCTTGGCCTGAAGTGGCAGCGGGGCCTCGCCACTGAAGCAGGCATGCTTGCCAGCGGCCTTGGGCTGACCGGCGCCCGCCAGCAGAAACTCGACCAGGCGCATCAGCGTCTCCAGCACGAATCGAATGTCTCCCGGAGGGAGAGGATCTCGGCATGGAAGCGCCGCATGAAGATCGACCCCGGCGGCTCTGCTGTATACAAGTGGATCCGAGGAGCACAGTGGCGGCCAACGGACGCAGCGGTCAGAATCAAGGATAAGCTTTTCACTGGCGCTGGGGCTGCACATGCCGTCCGTGAACACTACCAGCAGCATTATCAGGCCTGTGGGAATGGCAACAAGATCAACGACGTCATGTACGAGTTCTGGGAGGAGCTCGACACTTTCAAGAGCAGGATCGCCGCCAGGGACCAGGCGGAGAGCGTATGGAGGGAGCCGACTGGGGTTCTGGATCGTTTCCCACTATCTGGGGTCAACGAGCTCAGGCGCGCCCTCAAACCCATGAGGGGCAAGGCTTGCGGCGTTGACGGCTGGTCTGCCGATGAGGCTTTGCTGCCGGACTCGGCCCTCGAATCTCTCATCAATTGTTTTGCTAAGATCGAAGAGGGCGCCCGACCGCCGACCGACTGGTTGAAGTGGCGCCAAATCCATATCCCGAAGGACAGCGGACGCGGCACCCCAGAGGTCGCCAGGCTCCGCCCCATCAGCATCGCCTGCGTTTGGTGGAGGGCGTGGGCCAGATTCCGCGCCGGGCAGATTGCGGAGTTCTTGAAACCCATGTGGCCGGCCGGGCAGGCCGGCGGCATCCCAGGAGTCACGATTGAACATATCATCGAGCCTCTTCTCTCGAGTATTGACGAGACCCGTAGCAATTGGTTATGGCAGCAATGCGGCACGGACGCAGAGCACCTCACTGTTCCAGGTCATGCTGAGCTCCACGTGGCCTCGTGGGACTTCGAGTCTGCGTTTGATCGCGTCGACACCATGCTCACGACTGAGATTTTCGAGTACCTTGGGGTGCCTCTTCACGTTTCACGTGCTATCCGAGCTTTTTGGACAGACCAGTACAAATACATAGAGGTTGGCACGTACGTCGACCCACAATTCGTCCATGTATCAAGGAGCCTTGCCCTGGGGGACCCTTTGAGCATGCTCGCCATGGCTGTGTTGTTAGCACTGCCGCATCATCGTGCGCAGAGGCATGCGCCGTCGGCCACGAGCGCGCTCTACGCAGACGACCGGACCACCATCACCAGAGATGTTCGTACCATGCAGGTTGTTCAGCGGGTGTGGCAAGTTTTTGAGTCTTTGACTGCTATGTGCACAAACCCCAAAAAGACACAGACCATCGACTTGTTCCCAGGTGCCCGCAAACTCCCCTCCGAGGAGATGAAGGTGCTCGGGGCCAAGATGACCCTCCACGGCAAGCCCAGCACTGAGGACGAGGCCCCTGCGATCCGGATCCTTCAGCAGCGATGCCCGCGCATTCGTTCACTACCATTCCCGTGGTGGCAGAAGAGAAGATTGATGCCCTGTGCTTACGCCCGGCTGCACTGGGTAGCTGCGCGGTCGCCTCCGGGCAAGATCAAGATCCAGAAGTGGCAGTCCTACATCGACCACGCCGTCCTCGGAGGCAGGTGGCGCTCGGGTTGTCTCCATCTCAGACACTTGCTGGTCACAGGGCGCTCTTGCTGCATCCTCTACAGAATTATTTCGCGTCTGTGGGTGATCTGGCGGGCCCGGTACAAACGGCGGGGAGCAGTTGCAATCGATTACCTTGCCAAGGTCGCGGAGGCGCCTGCCCCGACTGCAGTGCGTCGTCTCACGCGCCACCGTGGCCCCACCGCCATGCTCAACGACTTGATGCACCAGTTGTCTCTCAGCTTCTGCGAGCACAACAATCAAAAGGGCTGGCACGGCTGGCTGGGAGACGATCCAATCAGTATTGGTCCAACATTCTCCACCAAGGTGGCGCAGCATCTGGCGCGGCTTGCACTGCGGCGTTCGTGGTGGGACGCATTCAAGGGCATGCGGCGCAAGGACTCGCTGCTGGCCGCGTCCGCGCGGGTCAGCTTCGCCCCGCAGGCCCTGGCGCTGCTTCACGATCTAATCAAGAGCGATCTTGGGAGCCATGCGATCGCTGTTCTCACGGGTGCTGTTTGGAGCACTGCCAAGTATGACAAGATCCTCAACGGGGCTGTTGCTCCTCGTTGTCACAGGTGTGGAGGCGAAGTCAGTTGCTGGAACCATGAGGCGTGGCACTGCCCCGCACTCTCGTGCTTCCGCGTCGGTATGGTGACGCCGTCTTCTGCATTTGAAAGAAGGACAGGGTGGCCCTCTCGGCTGCCCCAAAACTACAAGGAACAATGACAACATGATCTGATATGCCTTGCCAAGATCAGGCGACATGTGTTGAGAGAGCGTTGGGGCGCTCCCAACTCACAGTCCGACTCAGCAGCTCCTCCTCCGCGAGCCCCACCAAACATACTTCGACCAGCGAGCAGTTCATACCCAAGCTTGAGCCATGTCCTCGAGGATGACCCAGGCAGGCAGTACTTCCAGTACATGCCCGTCCGGGACAACAACTACCACTATCTTCACCCCTCCTGGGGTGATGGTCCCTCGGGACCTGCCTAGGCATCTGCCTGGGTTCGTGCAGCGCGCCCTGCGGAGTATCTCGCGTGCCAGATGAAGTGCGACTCGATCCGCGGCAGGCACGACGGCACTGTCGAGGTCGACGGGGACTCCTTGGTGATCGACGGCCACAAGGTGGCGCTGTCGCACACCCGTGATCCGGCAGAGATCCCCTTCAAGGAGCACGGCGCGGACTACGTCCGCGAGTCCGCCGGCGTTTCCTGGCGGATGAGAAGATCCAGCCGCGCCTCAAGGCGGGCGCGAAGAAGGTCGCGTTCTCGGCCCCGGCCAAGGACGACAGCCACACCATAGTGATGGGCGTGCACCAGGACACCTACAAGAGTGACATGGACTGCGTCTCGGGCACTTCGTGCACCGCCAACGGCCTCGCCCCCACGGTGAACGCTGTCAGCGACGCGTTCGGCATCAAGCGGGGCCTGATGACCACCATCCACGCCATGACCGCGGCTCAGCCAACCGTGGACGGGGCGTCGAAGAAGGACTGGCATGGTGGCCGCGCGGACTGGGCAACATCATCCCCTCCTCGACGGGGGCGGCCAAGGCGGTGGCCAGGGTCGTGCCAGAGGTGGCGGGCAAGCTCACCGGCCCGGCTGTCCGCGTGCCCACCATCGACATGACGGTCGTGGATCTCACTTGTGAGCTGGAGAAGGCGACGACCTACGAGGAGCTCTGCGCCGAGATCAAGAGGCGTTCGGAAGGCGACATGAAGGGTTTCCTGGGCTACTGCGACGAGGCCCTCGTGTCCACCGACTTCGAGACGTGCCCTATCTCCAGCGCGTTCGATTCCAAGGCGGCCATCATGCTGGACCCCACGTTCGTGAAGCTCGTGGCCTGGTACGACAACGAGTGGGGCTACTCGTGCCGTGTCGTTGACCTGATCAAGCCACAGTGGCATCGCCGACCTTCGACGACAGCGTGGCGCCCCCTCCCGCTCCCCTTTTTTTTCTCTGGTTTGTGCGGCTTTCGGCTGCGACTCCCCCTCCTCCTCCTCCTCCTTGCTCAGTCGGCGTTCCGCGTCGCGCGGATTCCCCCCGACGCTGCCCGCCTGGCATTGCGGCTCTCGGCTGCGCCCCCGCACGGAGTCTGATGCCGAGGAGCTACGCGGGCCTCGAAGGCACCCTGATGGCCCCCTGGCAAGACTCGGGGTGCTTTCCGATGGCTGGGGCCGCCATGGAGCGTCGGTCAGTGAAGGCCCGCGATAATCTGGCCCTGCTGGCGTGGTGTTCCCCCCGCAGTGCCCAGGCCAGGCCCTCCACGGGGCGCAGTGGAGCGACCACAGTGGCATCGCCGACCCCGCGTGCTTCCCCCAGACGATGCTGCTCTGGGCGAGTGACAGCACAGCCACCCGCAGAGGTCTGGCGCTCTGCCCCCCCCGCGGTCGCAGAGAACCCCCCGCAGCGAACGGTGGAGCACTCGGGCATCCTTGGCACCTGGAGGCTCACTGGCAGGGCTCCGAGGTGCGGTCGGGTTGCGCGGCTGTCCTATGTTGTTTCGGACAACCCGGGTCTGCTGCAGTCCGCCCCCGCCGGCGCGACTCCTCCAGCCCCTGGATCGGGCGCGGTTCGCCCGCGTGGTCTGGGAGTGGTTCTCGGCGCTTCTGGTGCTGGGCTACGGCATGGCGCAGCCTGGCGCGCCCCCCCGCCCCGGCACCACCTGGGGCCGGACCTGAGGAAGAGCGCTGTCCCGACAAGTGGTTCACCTTTTGGCCGGTTGCCGTTGTTCCCCCATCAGGTCCGCTCCTGCCACCTCGGTTGACGCTCGCATCATTGCGCCCCCGTCCTTCGTGATGGATAAGCTGCCCGCGTTGTGCGCCGGCGACTTGGTTGTCCCGCTTCTCACGGCGGGCGCCGCCATCGAGCTCTTGCTACTGCACAAGTGGTATATCCTGTGGCAGTGCTTCTCGGCCCCCCCGCCGGGTGGTCCGCGGTGCTCGACCACGCTTGCAGCTGCATTCCCCCGGCCTTCAGTGTCAGGCAGTTGCAGGTTGTGGACTCCGAGACAGGGGCGACGTCTTCATGCATAGGTCGTTCGCTTATGCCCGACTACTCCCAGGAGTCCATGTGAGTGAGGCGTTCTTCGGTTCCCCCCCCTTCTGTCCGCGCGTGCTCTCGCGCCCTCCGCGCGTGCTCTCGCGCCCGCCGCCTTTCCTCGCTCCTTCGCCTCCTCGTCGCGTTGGACGGCGCGGCCTCTCTGGCCCCCCGTGCTGCCGCAGCGCAGCGTGCCCGCGCCGGCACGCGCTGGTCAGTGCGGTTCGAGTTGGCGCCACTGTGCGATTCCTCCTCCGTCTGTTTTTCCTTCCGGTGCCTGCGTCCCCGCCCCTGGGTCGCCCGCGTCCTCATGGGGGGCATTTTGCCCATGGCACGTGCACTTGTTGCGTCGGCCTATGCGTCGTCGTAGCCAATTATCTCGCGTTGCGCCACAGCCGAGACCCCTCGCTTCCTGGATCTGCCCTTGGAGCCGTCAATCAAAAAACGTACCCCAACCAGCCAGACGTCTCCACCACCAGCGTGCCGACCCTCACCACCCGACGGCGGTGCTGCGCGCCGGCGGACCTCTCCGCTCAGGATCCGGCAACACAGTTGCGCCTTGGGCTGCCGCTGGCCCCCCTCGGCACTGGGAGACGGATTTCTGAGGGCCGGGCGCTTAGTGGTTCAGCCTGCAACGCCTGTTTAGCCTTTGGTTTTTCCCCCGCGCACTGTCTCGGTACGCCAGCGGACCACTCCGCTTCAGGATCCGGCAACACAGTTGCACCTCGGGCTGCCGCTGGCTCCCCTCGGCACTGGGAGGCGGATTTCTGAGGACCGGGCGCTGAGTGGTTCAGCCTGCAACGCCCGTGCAGCCTTTGGTTTTCCCCCGCGCACTGTCTGGTTACACCGCGCAGCCGCTCGGCTTGTGCAGGTCGGCAAGGAGTCTGGCGCCGCCCTGGCGATTCACTTCGTTGCACCCGCACATTCCTCTCGGCGGCCTGTTCACTTCGGTTCGCGCTGCTGCGCCTGCGTGCGTTCGCTTGTGAATTTAGTTCATTTTGTTTTGTGCATGTGCAACTGCGAGTTCGCCTTGGGGGTGCGAGCTTTGTCCGCCGACACTGGCGGCTTTGTTTGCAAATTCGCCCCGTACCGTGGCCCGGACGCCGCTTTTGCTCCTTGTCCGTTTCTTCGGAACCGCCGACCAACAAAAAAAAAACCACCAGCTCCGCTAGTTTGATGCGTGGTTGCAGGTACAGACCCGGTCATGCTTTCCTGGCGTGCAGGACTTAATTCCACTTTGTCGTCTTTCAGCCTCCGTCATGCACGTTGCACCAGCTACCGTGGCTGGCTGCAGACTGCACGGCCAGCCCCCCCTCAGCTGCAGCCCCGCCAGCAACCGCTTCTGAGCGCCGGCCCGGCCGTCTCGTGCGAGGATCGGTAGTTAAGTAGGCAGCACCGTGCCCCGGACCTCTCCTTCGGCGACAGCTTTGCGCGTCAGCCCGCGAGAAAAAATGCCCCCACCAGCTCATCCAGAATCGGTTTGCCAGGCGCGTTGAAGCGTTGTTGTGGGAGGTTCTCGGGGACCCAGGGGTCTCTTGGAACCATTTCGGGGCTCTCTGGAGGTCATCTTGGGGCACTATTGGTGCTCTGTTGGGGCCATTTTGGGGCCCTCTTTGGGCCCTTTGGGCGGGTCTGAGAGGTTTCTTGGGTCCGTATTGGCCCCCGTAGCTAAAAGGGGGGATCCTCAATTCAGGTCCCCCCCCTCGGAGGCTCCAAAAATTACCCTTTGGGGCCTTTTTGGGGCGCTCTGGGTGTGTTTTTGGGCGCTCTTGCGGCCTTCTCGGGGCCCTCTGGGGCTATTTAGGGAGGAAAGCCATAAACATAATTCATCGGAGGTCCGCGTGGAGTTCTTGGATCGGAGTTGGGACCCCCTGACTGTGCCTCCAGCGCCGCCCAGTGGGTCCTCCGCGCGCCAGGGAGGGGGTCCAACGCGGATCCATGAAATCTGCACGGACATTCGAGAAGTTAACTAGGTTCGCGTCGTCTCAGGCGGCGACCCCGCCGCCGGCGTTCAATGTTGAAGGCCGCTGGCGGCCCAGAATTGGCCCATGTTGAAGGATCCGGCATTTCTGAAACGGCCTGTCGTTCAAGGTTGAACGATCCCCGCGATGTCAGAAACCAACGCCGAAGTCGACACATCAACATCAGCATCAGCATCAGCATTATCATCAGCATCAGTATCAGCATCATCATCATCCGTCGCCATTTTGGCTCAAGTTGGAACCATCGCTCCGTGGTTCCATCTTGGGAGCAGCCAGGGAGTAGGCTCAAGAGTCCTGCCAAGAGGTGGCGTGCGCGCCCCCTCTCACTGTGCCCTCGCTCCACCCACAGTGTGCACACCCTCCAGATTGTTCCGCCCCGCCATGTCAGACAAGGCTGAGATTAACAAGATGCTCGATGCCCACCTGGCGTCGACCGCAACAATGGTCGATCAGAAGATCGCGGGCGTGACGGCCAGTCGGGATCCAAGGTCAGTTGATCAAAGAACTCGCCAGCCGTTTCGAGAAGGCAGAAAGCAGGATGGACGCGTTGGAACACGCCCAGCAGATTGCAGCATCTCGCTCTCCCTTGTCTCATGCTGTTCTGGGGAATCATGGGAATCGCAGGGCCGTAGTTCAGTCGGTGATGGATCGACCACAAGAGGGGGAGGTCCGGCTCTCGAGGATGCTCACCGTCTTCTCATTCTCGGGTTTCAGGGCAGCTGATGGCTGCCAATCTCGAGCGTGTCGCTATATTGTCGCCAAGTGTGCTACAGATCAGGCTGCCCAACTCAGTAAGATTCGTGCGTATGACTTGCAGAAGAAGGTCACTCGGACTTCCCTACTACCGCCATAGCCTCTGACTTCCAGATGAACTTTCGGAGGAGCTGAGCGAATCCTATTCCATGCCCAACCCTCGGAACCTTGCGGAGCTCTGGCTTCTTCGCGTACGTCGCAATATTTCTCCTCAGCGTCGGCTCCTCTTCTTCAAGATGGGGAAAAATCGGAGTGCAGTGCGGGAAGAGATGAACAAGGTAGGACTTCAGGCTAATTCGAACGGGATCGGTGGCGATGTTTTCGGTCTTCGTTTTTGCGAGGATCCCGCACCTCTCTTTCGTCTGTATTGCTGCCCATAGCACGGACAACATTCACATGAGGTTGACGAGGCAGGATTGACAGTGTTAAACCTCAACTCTCCTGAGCTGCGTCAGACAGACATTTTTGGATGCCTTCGAAGCCGCGCCCACACGGCCCTTTTAGACAGGACGATGGTTGGTTAGGCTGCCTTCGGGACCAAGCTTTTGTTCCTCCCTCAGGGGCCCCTGACTCGACCTTCTTTGGACTCGAATGTGTCTTCCCAGTTTTGGTCCAGCAGCCCAGCCTCTGTCTCGAGCAGCAGTTCCAGTTCCAGCACCCATCTTGATGACGGGGTACACAGCGGAATAAAGAACAAAAGCATCATCATATTCAGCATCATTATCATCATAATCATCATCATAATCACCATAATAGTCATCCTCCTCTTCCTTCTCCTTCTCTACCTCCTCCCTTTCCTCCTCCTACTCATCATCACCATCGTCATCAGAGTCAGCATCGGCATCAACATCATCAGCATCAGCATCAGCATCCTCCTCCTCCTCCTCCTTCTCCTCCTCCTCCTCCCCCTCCTCCTCCTCCTCCTCCTCCTCCTCCTCCTCCTCCTCCTCCTCCTCCTCCTCCTCCTCCTCTCTCCTCCCCCCCCCGCCCCCTCGCGGTAGGCGGCGTGCCTGGAGAGCGTGGCGGTGGGCCCGCCGGGCTGCGACTGGCGGGCCGCCGTGGGGGGCGAGGACCGCGCCCCTCGCGGGCCCGAGGCGTTCTTCGGCCCCGAGGCGTCCGGGGCTCTCGGGCGCTGGTTCGTGCGTCCTGAGCGTCGTGCGTCCTGAGCTTCGGGCTGCGAGCGTCGAGCTGCGTGCTTCGAGGTCCGAGGTTGGAGGCTGGAGGCCTCGGGCTTCGGGCTTCGGTCCTGGGCTTCGGGTTGCGAGCTGCGGGTTGCGGGCTGCGAGGTCCGAGACTGGAGGCTGGAGGCCGGAGGTGCCCGCCGTAGTGTTCTGCGCTCGTCCAACCTTGCGGCCCGTGGCGCGCTCCGGCAGCCGAGCGCCCTCGCAGGGGTGCGCTCCGGGGGGCAGCGGCCAAGCTTGGCCAGGAGAGGCTCGGCCCTGGCGGAGCTGACCTCGGCCATGCCGACCTCGGCCAGGCAGTCTCCCGTGCGTCCTTCGAGCTGTGAGGTTTTGAGGTTCGCGCTTTGAGGCTCGAGGTTTGGGCTTGAGGTTGGCGGTTGGAGGTGCCTGGACGACTCGGCTGCCCAAGATCAGCCCAGCCGAGTGTCGCCTGGCCGAGTGTCTCCCTTGTTCACTGGGGTCTCGGACGGGGGGGGCAGTCGGCGACAGGTTTTTTGGGTGTTGCTGGCGTGCTCGGCGATGTTAGGCGCCTTTTCCAGCCTCGGGATTCTCTCCAGCAGCTGCGTCTCGCAGAGTGCGGTTTAGGGGTGCTCGGATCGTCTCGAACAGCCGCCGGAGAACCGGAGTTAGGGCCCGGAGCCCGTCCATTTTGATCCGATCGACCCCGTCCGATTCGATGTCGATTCCGGCTGGCCCGATCCGATGCGAATCCAGTATTCCGACGGTCCGATGCGGCTTGATGTTTGCATGGCGTTGGTGTGCATCTTGGTGCAGCCGATCCGATCGATTTCCACCCCGTGCCGATGAGTCCCGATCCGATACACATTTCGATTCGATCCGATTTGCCGATACGATACTGACTGATCGTGTCAGAGCCCCGAGTCATCAGGGCAAGGGGTGGTCAGGGATAAGTTATCCTTGCCCCCCCCTGCCCTGATAACTCGGGTCTCCTGTTTTCGCGCCAGCGTTGCCCCAACCAGAGTTCTCCCGTATCACATTCGGCCCCATGTAGATCCAGTTGCGTTGCCGCGTATATCCGCCACCGCGCTTGCGAGGGAGACCTAGCGAGGCTGCAGTGCGGCAACGCATGCACGGAACAGCGAGACGCACCGAGCGCACCACACTGTTCGAATCACTCACTTTACAACACACATGTTGCACCGAGTAGATTGCAGCCGATTCAGAAATAGCCGTCGAAGGTGCACAGGGGATGGGCGTCAAAAGGAAAAGCAACCTGAGTCGGTGCAGGGAGTAGGGAATAGACAGTGAGCATGCGACGCAGCCTTTGTCGACATTGCTTCCTGCGTGCATCGACGCCCTCACGGGGCCTGTTGAGGGCCTCTTCGGGGCCTCTTGGGAGGCACTCGGGGGCTTCTTGGGGCTTCGGGGGCGTGGCGGCGCCTCTTCGGGATATTTTGAGGCTTCCTGGGGCTTGATTCCAGAAATCCGCGCGGACCTCCGAAAGTTTGTTTGATCGGCCGATATCCAATGGCTCCCGCGAGGGCGCGAAGTTATTCGCGCGTCGCGGTTCGGCGCCGATGCCTCCTCATCCTGCTGTGCTCCCTCTGGGGGGCGGCGCGAGAGCGCGAGGTTATGGGAGCTCCCGCGCCTCGCGCAGCGCGAAGGCGCGAAGTGAGGCGCCCTCGGTTTTCAGGGCGTCTCGTTGCCGAGGGGAGCGCCGTGGAGGAGTCTGTCGGGAAGTGCCGATTTGTGGCACAGGGCTGCGATGAAGGAGGGCCGCCCTTGATGATGATGATGCTGATGATGATGATGATGCTGATGATGATGATGATGACGACGAGAATCATGGCATGTTCGCCAGCGTGGACCCCGAACAGCGTGTGTCTGGCAGTACAGGTCGCGCAATGTATGCGGTGCAGTTTCTGTGATGCAAACTATGTGGTGCGATCTCTGTTGTGCATTGCAGTCGAATGTCGTGCATTCTACGTCGTGTCATCTACTCGGGGCAATCAATGATTTGTTATGTACGTCGTCTAATCCACGTGGTGCAACCGATGCGGTGCAATCTGTACGGTGCAATGTGTGCATGTACGTATGTATATCAATGTACCAATATGTCAATTTAACAATATGTGTGTATCTATGTATATGGTGCGATCTATGCGGTACAATCGACGCGGTGCAATCCATTTTGTGCAGGCTAAGTGGTGCGAAGTATACGCTGCAATCGATGCGGGGCAATCTATGTGGTGCAAAGTATGTGGTGCGATCTCTGTTGTGAAGTCCACGTTGCGGCGACGAGGCGGCGACGGCGAACACGGAGCCGCCAGACCGCCACCCAGGCCCAGTTCCCTGAAAGAGAAGCAATATACCCTAAGTGCAAGGCCTGTTTGCGGAATGACAGACAATTACACCAGAAACAACCCCAATCAGTGGATGATTTGGAAATTAGTGATATGGGTATTGAGATGAATTGAAGGATCGATAGTGAGAACAGTCGTGGGATCGATAGTGTGATCGATACTGAGGACGATAGTACGGTGGATCGTGAGACCGATAGTGAAATCGATTCAGTTTGATCGATAGTGATAACGATCGTTAGATCGCTCGTGCGATCTATAATGATACCGCTTGTGAGATCGATGGTGATATCGGTTGTGAGATCGACCGTGAGATTGATGGAGAGGTGGGGCATGAAACCGATGTTGATCGACCAGGAAGCCGGAAAAGCCAACCGCCCACCGAAATCTGCCCGGAACCAGCAAACCGGATGTCGGGAACCCGGAAAAGGGATGTTGGGATCTTGGCCGCGCACCGAAATCGGCCAGAATGTCGCCAAATCAGCCAACATCCGTTGGGACTCCTTGAGCGCCCGGCCAAGTTATCATGTAGCTTCAGGTCTACATTATTCCCCATATCCTAAGACGGGGTTCTTGTCATTACTTGGACGGTGCCGACTCCAACCAGAACCAGAACCCCTCCTCTCCTCCCTCCTCCTCCTTCCTCTCTTCCTCCTCAAACTTACTCATGCACAGACTTACTCTTTATCAGACTCATTTATACTCAGACCTAGAAATACTCAGACTTACTCATACTCCGACTTTCTCCTGATCATATTAATTTTACGCTCAGACCAAGTCATACTCAGACTTACTCATTCTCAGTCTCGCTATCCGGCTATCCTAAGCTGGGGTTATTGTTATTACTTGGACGCCTCCTCCTCCTCCTCCTCCTCCTCCTCCTTCCTCTTCTCGTCCCCTCCTCTTCTCGTCTCCTCCTACTCGGACTCACTCATACTCAGACTTACTCATACCCAGACTTTCTCAGACACAGACTTTCTCATACACAGACTTACTCATACTCAGACTTACTCATACCCAGACGTACTCATACACATACTTACTCATTCTCAGACCTACGCATACTCAGACCTTCTCTTAGTCTGACTTACTCAACACACATCAGATTTGGAGGATGTCTCAGGCAGGGCGCTGGTTTCAGCACCCCTAAGGGGAGCCGCCAGGGGTGTTTGCACGGGCCCGTTCGCGGCCATTTTGTGGGGATGTCTCCAGCGGTTTGCCGGTTTTCATGCTCAACATCCTTCGCTTGGAGAGCAGATTGTGAGGATGTCTGAGGCGGGGCGCTGGTTTCAGCACCCCTACGGGGAGCCGCCAGGGGTGTTTGCACTGGCCCGTTCGCGGCCATTCGCGACCCACCCGCGAATCACCCACGACCGATCCACATTGATCTTGGCGCTTGCGGCGGGCTCATTGTATAATTGGTGAAACTTTGGCGCCTGCGGCGGGCTTCTCCAGGGCCTCGCGGACTGCCGCTGTCCCCACCGCCCCCTCGCTCTTATCCGCATCTGCGGGGGAATACGTATATTGCATGCACACTCTTCACCGCAATGATGAAGGCGCGGACGGTCCACAGCACTGCCCTCCTGTATCAGAAGCTTTCAAAAGCGTACCCTTGGTCTTCCATGGTTAGAACTTGATGTCTTTCGTAGATGTGTATTTTTTGTTCAGCTTGCCGCGAACGACCGCGACAAGTTCCATTGGCTGAAAAGCCAGATTGCGTCTGGTCCAATCAGGGACGAACACATCACCGCGCAGCGGAACTCGACCAGAACGAGGACTCAATTTGGCAAGCTGAGAAGGGGGGCGGAGATGTAGGAGGAGAAGGGAGGTGGAGGGGGACAGGGGAGACGAAGAATTCGCTTCAAGTTATTTGTTCCATAGGAGTGAGCAGACCAGATTCTCGATCCAGGTCGCATCCAAGCTCCCGAACGGAAACTACGAGCTCAACGTGACAACTGTTTGTTGGAAGGACGGGTTGATGCACAATCTGCAATATGCACGATACGCGTAGCACACATAATAGACACTATACTTTATACAAGATACAATGCGCAATAAACAACACGAGACATATGGGAAGAGAGAGAGAGAGGGAAAGGGAGCGAGAGACAGAGAGATAGAGAGAGAGGGAGGGTGAGAGAGGGAGAGAGCGACGTACACACACATACATATATATACACACATACAAGACTGCATTGGCGCTTGGCGCCATGCGCCTTGTTCCGGATGCTTCTCGGACGTCCAGAGTCTTCGGGTGCGAACTCTTCGTTTCCAGAGTCTTCGGCTGCGAACCAATCGTTTCCATGACAACGACGACGCCGACGACAAAGACGACGACAACGACACGCCATCATATTTTACAACAGGGACAAAGCAAACGGTGAAACATGTACGCGGCTGGAAGGCAGCTCACTTTTCAACCTGGATATTTTGCTTAACGCGCCCGTAGTACTTTGCGATCGTACCTCTCGGAGGCTCTGACAGCTTCAAGACGACGACGACGACGGCGACGGCGGCGGCGGCGGCGGTGGCATCGACCACGAATACGACCACGATCACGAACAACACCACCACCAGCACCACCACCACCACCACGACGACCACGCCGACGGCAGCGACAATGACGATGGGGCTCTCGTCTGCACTGCAGATGGGGCGCTCGTCTCTCGAGGACCTCTGGAAACTCCCAATGGGACCGAAAGCGCTCAGAAACTTTGCCCGTCCTCGTCGTCGTCGTCCTCTTCCTCCTCCTCCTGCTCCTTCTGCGCCTCCTCTCGGGCAGACCGCGGAAGCGAGTGCTCGGGGCGTCAGTAAGCGGGCTACGCAATAATGAGGCGGCAGCCCGCGATGACAGACCGAGACCTCCTGCTCCTCCGTAGGACGACGACGACGGCGGCGGCGACGACGAGTGGTCGCTTCCTGAATGCCTGGTGGGGTCCTGGACGTTCGTGGGGTTTCTAAGGTCCTTTCGAATCACCGTCCTGCGAACTACGGCATCGTGGAGTGTAAGAGAACTGCTGGAAGCTATATTGGAACGGTGTGTGCTCGCATTTGAGCTCCTGGTGACTCCCGGACCAGAGGACTCTGTTTGGGGCTGTTTTGGGCAGTTTTGGAGCCCTCTTGGGCCGTCCCGGAACCCCCTCCTGGCAGTTTTGGGAGGCTGGGCCGGCCAGGGGCTTGTCGGTGGCTCTTGGGACACGCTCGGGGGCCTCCTGCGGCTTTCTTGGGGGTGTCCTGGGGGAGGTTGTCCGGTTTAGGGGGGGAGTGAGGTTTCCGGTTAAGAAACATATAAGAATAGGAATCGATATATATATATATATGTACATACACATGTACATATTTATGTATATATGTATATATATATATTCATATATATATATATACATACATACATATATATATATGTACATATATATGTGGTGAGGTATACCACCAAGATCTGGGACCACGTACACGAAAGGTGGGACCCAGATAATTGATTGGTGTTGGCAGCATATTCGTAAGTTTGTAGGAAGGCGGTCGGCCGCTGGCTCATCCCAGAAGAGGATGGATGCGCGCGCGCGCTGCGCAGTGGGCCTACTGGCACCAAGGCGATGATTTGTTTTTGAGAGCAGGAGAAGTTTTTAGGCGTCGCTGCTGAACTGGCATTGTATTTCTGAGTTCGTACTCGACTTCTTTGAACAAAAAACATGTATTTCCATTTCTTGGTGGTAGACGTGAGACTATATATATAGACAAAGAGAGAGGGGCCACAACATGCATATGCGCACTGCTCGAAACTATCCCTACGAGTGAACAGCGAAATCTGTACATCGCCCCTGCTTTTCCTGCGCGCATCTTCTCGCGCTCCGTCATCGCGCAAGGAGCGGCGCGAATGCAAATAAAGAACAGACACAAAGAATGCGGGCAACTCGTTGCATGCATGTTTTTTCCTCGAGCACTTTTTCCACGGTGATGTGGTTCCTTTGATTGGGCATTCCGCGTGCATAGAACGCTTCGCTCTCTTTTGTTCGGCCTCGCACGTGGAATGGCGCGCGCATCATTGCGCGCGTTGCGCCTTGTGCGGCGCTCGTGCTCGGGCGCGGAGGCAGGCGCGAAGACGGCGCGCAAATCCAAAACTGTTCAGGTTCTGACGCCAGCCAGGCTTTCTACGAAGCTGCGAAAAAAAAACGAAGGCGCTTTCATGGATGGCGAAGATAAGAAGGGCCAACAGCGCTGCGTCTGGACTGCAGCCAAGATCGCGAACGCGAGAGAAGCGGTCAGTGGCGCGCAGCTTAGCGGGGCAATGGCAGGCGATGGCCGGGAAGCGGCGCGCATTGGCGGTCTCTTCAAACATTTAGGCGGTCGTTCCACCGCGACCAAGAAAAAACGAAGGCGCCCTTAGTTTGTGCCGGTGACGGTTCGTTTCGTACGTTTGTAATTTCGTCACCGTTATTTTTTGGCGCAGGTACATCGTCGTTTTTGTACGCGCGTATCTTCATCCTGCTTCGCGCTCGCATTCGTCGTCCACGTCGTCGTTCACGCGCCATCGGGCAAGGTGGGAAGGTGGCCCCCCGCGCGGGCGCTCGAGGAGCACGGCGACACCCCGAAAAACATCATGGCCCACGTGGTCGAGGCAACCGACGCTCTCAAACAGAGTTCGAAGAAGGCGCTGCACTGGAAAACGATACTCGAGAAATCCAAGGGCGACGCCAGGGCGAACGATAACACGGCTGTGATAACCGCTGCCCATGTATACAAGTACAATGCTAGAATCCCCGGTCCGCTCTTTCTTTCCGACGTGACAATGAAGAGACTCTGCCTTGCCCACATTGGTCTTGATTGTTTGTTCATGAACCCCGAATGGGGTGGAATTAGGCAAGCAAACACCACGCAAGCCGCATGGAGGTATTTTCTGCCCCGTGCTGCAAGGGCAACTGGCCCGACCAGTCCCAGCGCAACATGATTAGTAAGTGTCGGAGCGGGTTGTACTATAGCATCGTCACGGACCTGTGGTCGCAGGGTCGGTCGAGAACGGATGCGTGGTGCACGCGCTTCACATGCACCCGTGAGGCACGGAACGCACGCAATGAATGTACAGACATGCGCTGCCCCCTAATGCATGTCCCACGCAATATACACGCACGACACGCACAAGCTACACGCTATGTAACAAAAAACGAACGTTAACGTTCGGAACAAAAAAGATTGTAACCCAGGGTTGGGTTTTACATGTAGCCTCGGGATTAAAATGTCAGCTTAGTTACTGACGTGCTAAATAGTTTCAAAGTTACATTGTACTGTTTCTAGGTTGCTACACAAGCAAACACCACGCAAGCCGCATGGAGGTATTTTCTGCCCCGTGCTGCAAGGGCAACTGGCCCGACCAGTCCCAGCGCAACATGATTAGTAAGTGCCGGAGCGGGTTGTACTATAGCATCGTCACGGACCTGTGGTCGCAGGGTCGGTCGAGAACGGATGCGTGGTGCACGCGCTTCACATGCACCCGTGAGGCACGGAACGCACGCAATGAATGTACAGACGTGCGCTGCCCCCCAATGCATGTCCCACGCAATATACACGCACGACACGCACAAACTACACGCTATGTAACGAAAAACGAACGTTAACGTTCGGAACAAATAAGATTGTAACCCAGGGTTGGGTTTTACATGTAGCCTCGGGATTAAACTGTCAGCTTAGTTACTGACGTGCTAAATAGCTTCAAAGTTACATTGTACTGTTTCTAGGTTGTTCAATAGTTAAGATAAACATTAGCCTTGGGGCTAACTTGCAATTTGTCCGATCGTAAGGGTGGATGGGGGATGATACATGCCCTACCAGGCAGCCATCAGGCATTAAAACACGCCTCCACATACCGTGGATACCGTGGCATGAATGGGAGGGGTTCCCGCGCAGGACGAGGCTTACGCAGAGGGCCGATGCCGGGTCGAGTCGCGAGTGGTGGAGGAAGCCGCGCATGGCTGGAAGGACTGGCCCCGCGATTCCGCGTTGTGTCAGAGGAGAAGATTTGATCGGACATTGGAGCATATACACGACAAGAGGTAAGTTGTTTTTGAATCCCGGGATATTTTGAGGGTCAGGGACGACGTCGGGGTGGTGTGGTGCATAATTATTTGATTCGTTTCCCAGGGGAACCACGGAACATGTATATACCAAGAACCCGTATGCACAAGGATCCGTGTTCTCTTGAAAATGTGCAGTGCAGGCCAGAAAAGGCGTCGGTGTATAGAGTTCGGCTTCTTATTCGACATTGGGCTTCGCTCAACAAACCGTGCGCTTTGAGTCATGTCCAACCTGTTCGTGTAGTTTTACACGGTTGCCAGGATGGGATGGTGTTGGTTGAAATGGGTGCCTAAACAGGGAGCCCATTGTTGACGTCTGTTATGTCTTTCCTTTCTGGTTAAACCGCAAGGCAGCGGGCTTCCAAGAAGCTCGGATCACTAATTGGCTTCTCCGTAACTAGCTAACGCTTCTCGGTCAAAACAGTACGGCGCGCGCGCTTGCAGTGATCGTGCTCCCCCATCCTACCTCGTCCCCTATTCGTTTTCTCTCCCTCTTTGGACTTGCCCGTCACGCATCATCCATCCGCTTCATCAACCTACCCGGACCTACCCGCCTTTCATCCTCATTTTCTCTTCTCCGCCACCCCTCTCCATTCTCGTTCCTCATCCTACTTCCTCGAAGCAGAAATGGAACCAGCCCAGAAAGGGCAGGATTGATAATTCGGCCTGTCCGAGTTCTAAACGATATCCACTGAATCACGATCCAGAACTCAGAGGAATGGTAATGATACGTTCCATGATTATCAAGGTTTCCAGAATTTCCCATATTTCCGGATGTTCCGCACAGGCTGGAAACCTTGGAACGTATCCCGAGCCAATTTGATCGTGACATCATCCTCGCCCTAAGACCGGGATCAGGATCCAGTCTTGGTCCAGTCCTCTCTGGATCATGAACCAGTCCAGTCCGTTTCTGGATGATGTGGGCCAGTCGTTCCGGATTTGGGCCTCCACGTGGGCTTCCAGGAGGGCCACCAGGAGGGCATCTTTGAGGGCGCGCAGGGGCTGCTGCGTGGAGAGCATCCGAGAATTCGAGGCGGAAATTGATCCATCACTGCCGCCAGGGATATCGCTCCTCGCGGACCTCGGGTGGTGGATGTGGGTACATGTGCCCCTCCCCTCCACCCCAGGGCCCAAGCATATCCAGATCCAGCACCTGCCGAGGTCGCCGAAGATTCTGCATCCGCAGGATGTGGTCATTGATGAATCCACGCCTCGCAGGGAGTGCCTTTTGGGAGCTTCTGCGAGGTCCTCTGGCTTGCTGGGGGGGGGCTCCGGGCGCGCTTTTTATGAGGGCCTCCGGCAAGGGCGTCCTTGCTAAGGCTTCTGGGTTGGAGGGCCAGGGCGCGCGCTTGCGAAGGGCCTCCGCGGGAGCGCGCCTGGTAGCCCCTGGGACCGGTCAGGCGAAAAGGAGATTCTCGGCGGCGGGCCTGGGGGGAAAGTGAGAGAGGACGGGCCCTCTCAGAAGGCTCGGAAGGCTTCCGGCCTTCTGAGAAGTGCTCTGAGCCTTCTTCGCAGGCAGAGGTGGCTTCTCTGAAGGCCAGGCGGCTTCTGGGAAGCCCCGCCGCTCTCTGAGAATCGGAGGGCGCCAACTATACACCTACACCGATCCAGCCCAGGCCGATCCTAGGCCCAGGATCGGTGTATATGCATTCTGCCCAAGGCAGGAGGGCGTATACACCGATCCTGGGCCCAGGGTGATCCTGGCCAGGATCGGTGTTGGTGTATAGTTGGTGCCTTCCTAGAGAAAGCCTGCCCACTCTCGCTTCCCCCTGGGCTCGCCGCCGAGATCCGGAAGGGGGAGGTTCTTGCGATAGCTGCTGGGTGCAGCAGGTGTCGGCCTCGCCGCGGGGCGCTTTCTCGTTGGTGCCGTGGCGCCCTCGGCGCCGAGCCAGTCAGTCACGAGCCATGCGCCAGCCTTTGGCACGGCGCTTGGGCAGAACAGGCACTTCCACATGCCATGTACCTGCCCTGCCGTGTGGCGGGGCCGGTGGCACATTGGCATGACACGGCACGAAGCAAGGGGAGCGGGGGACGAGGAGGAGCAGCAGGTTCAGGGGAGTCAAAGGTGATCTCCTCCCTGTAAGCCTGGTTGCGCCAGCTTGTGCACACATCGAGCCCATTGCAGCTTGAGGCGGCCGCGCTTTCGGCGCCGAGAGACGCCAGCAAAATCAGCCACGTGAGCTGATTCGCGTGCCCCCCTCTTCGTGACACCCCCCTTTCGTCTGCCCCGGTCGGTGCGCGCCCGGGTGGGGCGCACCCGCGAGGCGCCACCCATGCGGCCGCCGCAACAGCCGGGCGCCTCTGGGCGGCGGGCCCCTTCTGGGATGCCATCCGCGGAGGATTCCGTGGGAGGGCGTCCGCTGATCTGCTATATGCGGTCCTCTGGCGGTGTCGGCAAGAGGATCGGGGATTGGTTCGGGGGATCTTCTGGGAGACCTGCCTTCGGATGCAACTCCTGGGAGGTCAAAATTCTGATTTGCCCTGGTCCGAAATCTGGCTCAATCCGGCTTAGTCCCGCTCAATCCGGCTGAGTCCGGCTCCATCCCGGCTTAATCCGGCTTGATCCCGCTTGATCCGAGGCCCACACCGGTATAATTAGGCCCCAGAATGGTTCTTGATTCTTCTCAATCCTTCCGACGCAGACCTCCCAGCAGTTGCCTCCTGGCCTGCCGGTGGGTGCCTCTGGGGAGGCGCGGGCACCTCCCGGGGAGGCTCGAGGAGGCACCAGGCACGGCGGAGGAGGGGGCCAACACAAGAGGGCACGCGAGAGGCCGGGAGGCGGGCGAGAGGCCCTACGGGCGCTGAGGCTCGACGTCCTCGGTGGCTGCGCCTCGCAGCAGGAGGAGGAGGAGGAGGAGAGGGAGGGGGAGAGGGAGGGGGAGGAGCGAGGGGAGGAGGAGGAGGAGCGAGCGAGGGGGGGAGGAGGAGGAGCGAGGGGAGGAGGAGGAAGCGAGGGGAGGAGGAGGAAGCGAGGGGAGGAGGAGGAAGCGAGGGGAGGAAGATGAGCGAGGGATGGGGAGGGGGAGGAGGGCGCTGGGCTTGACGTCTTGGTGACTGCGCATCGCAGCAAGAGGAGGAGGAGAGGGATGGGGAAGGGGGAGGAAGAGGAGCGAGGGGAGGAGGAGGGGAAGCATGGATTGGGCGGAAGGAGATGTGGGGGTGTAAGCCGATGCGGCAAGACACTCTCCCGTCCCGAGTCCCTCTTCACAAGTCTTTGCAAGGCGGTCCCCCAGCTAGACGAGGGCGCCTGTTGTAAAGGACCTTCCCTCCTTTTAAGGACGCCCAGGGCAGTCCCATTTTGAGAAGCACATGCCCTCCATCCGTTTAAGCGTTGCAGGATGTCGAAGTTACGGGCGAATGCTTCACGGAAGTCTCACTCGAGAGCCCCGTTTCGAAAGAGGAATCGCCTTCCATACGTGTTACTACTTGCTGCACAATATGGGGCGCCGGGTCGTAGAGGGCGAGGAAGTGTCACGTGAGCGCAGTTAGGGCGGTGGCGATACCCATGGCAGATCCACGATTGGAGTCCCACCGGCTTCTATACCCTGGATTTCTTATCCAAGGCTTCCCTGTCCAATGCCCCCACCGTCTTGGAACGGATACGCCATCCATTCGCGCAGCTAAGGACAATTTGGAAGCCGAGTATGCACGGCGCCAGGGCGGCAGCCCCATTTTGAAAACGACCCGCCCTCTATCTGTTTCTTGGTTGTGTGCAGCTACGGTGTGCGAGCCCCATTGTGAAAGCCGTTTTGGTCCACGCGTCAACGCGATCTCAATCCGTCTGTTCTTTTGAAGCCTTGTGTGGCGACGAGGACGATGATGATGAGGATCTGGATGCTGTTGCTGCTGTTGCTGACGGCGAGCCTGGGAGCGTTTAGATAAGGATTGTAATATTTGGAAGCGCCTGGGAGCGTCCGGGAGCTCTTGGGGCAACCTGGGGCGAAGTTGGGAACCGAATCTGAGTCGGCAGGGGGTACCCGCAACGCATTGGTTTTTTAGATATTTCCTTAATCAGCGCTTGCACTGAAGGGATCTTAGCGGCGATTAAAAGTATTGGGCTGAGTTCGGTGGGCCGCCGGGTTCCTTGGTTCCCGGCTCCAGGTTCCCAAGTTCTGGGTTCAGGTTTTTGGCGAAAGTGGGCGGCCGATTTAGGCGGCCGGGTTCCCAAGTTCCTGCAGGTTCTTGGTTTTTCGGTTCCCGGGTTCCCGGTTGTTGGTCCCTGGTTTAGTTTGGTGGGCGGCAGGGTTCCCGGGTTTTTGGGTTCCACCGATAGGTCTCATCATCGATGTCATATTCCACTTCTTTATCGATATCGCGATTGATATCACTATCACAACCGATCTCACCATCGATTTCACGGTCGATCGCACGAACGATCTCACGACCGATCTCATTAGCGATCTCATTGAATCGTTTTCATTATCGGTCCCATGGCCGACCTTAACCCTTTCCCACAATCGATCCCAATATCGATCCCACAATCGATCTCAATATCTATATCACTAACTCTCAAACCGTCCATTGATTGGGTTTTTTCTCGGGTGTCTTTGCTATTTGTTTCATCCCGGGGCTATTGGGGCCAATGGGCGGGCCGATGTTGAAGATCAGCATCTGTGCGCCGAGTGCTACCGCGTATTTCGGATGGCGAGGGTTGGGTCGCATGGATGCGCGCGGACTATCTGTGTTCGATGCTGATGGTTCTGTCGCATGGATGCACACAACATCGTTCATTTTGCAGGGCATGACGAGGGGTGGGTCGGATGGATGTGCGCCAGCTATTGGTTCGCATGGCCGTTGGCCACATGTTGAAAACGTACCAACTTCCATGTTTGAGTTTGTTGTTGTATGTACGAAAGACGGATCTGCACGGCGCTGAGGCGAGAACCACATCTTGAACAACACCCAACTCCATGCTGGAAAGGTTAGCTTTTTCCAGACGATTGTGCAAAGCGTTCAGGTGAAAACCACATTTTGAAAACCACCTAGGTTTCAGTTATGAAAACGTTGGAAGTGTTCAAGCTCTTGGGATCCTGATTGGCGAGGAAATCTCAGGCGAAACGCCCGGCCCCACCTACGGACACGTTTGGTTTTGCCACACAGAGGGGATATCTAGAACGAAATTGTTTTGAGGGGTAGGAAAGGGAAGGGGGAGCCTGGTATTCGGCAGGCCGCTCTGACGGGGTACGATTGCCCGTCATTCGCTCACCTCCTCGTCCCCCTCCGCGTCCTCTTCTCATTCATCGAGTGGTCTTGTCTACTTCCACCAGGCGCCAACGATAGGCTCTTCACCTGTGGGTTGATCTGGACCACCCCCTACCATCCTGGCGGCCCCCCTCTTGCCTCCCTCGCCCGTCGTCACCTTCCCCTGCCCCTCCCCCTGCCCCTGCCTGCTGTCCCTGGCACGCCCGTGCGCCCTCCAGCTCGCTCTGCACCGCCGGCCTTGCCTCCCGCCCGTGCGGCCGTGCCCGTCTGCCTGCCTCTCTTCTCCCCGCCCCCCCTCGCGCGGGTGCATCCGACGTCCCCTTGCCAGCGCGGCGCGGGCAGGTGCCGAGACGGCAGGAGCGCCGCGCTCCCATCCCCTCCCGCCTCCCTCCCTGCCCCAGTGGGTCCCTCCCCTGCTGGCGGGGCCACGTCTCCCACGGGGCCGCGGCCCCCCACGTGGAGCTGCTCGCGAGCTTCCTCGGGCGGGTGCCCCAAACGAGCCTCGGCCTCACGGGAGAGTCCAAGACAGTCCCCCCTCCCGCCCTGCCCCCCCTGCACCCTCCCTCCTCCCTGCTCCCTTCCCGCTCCTCCCCATTCCCCCCGCTCACCTTCCCGCTTCTCCTACCCCCTTCCCCGCTCCCCGCTCCCCGCCCCCTCCTCCTACCCGCCCCTTTCTCCTCCCTCCTCTTCTCCTTCGCCCTCCCCGCCTCCCCCCCCCCCGCCCACGGCCTGCGCACGCCCTCCCGTTCTCGCCCCGCGCGCGCACGCCCGCGCGGCCTCCCCGCTGCGCGGCACGCGGAGGAGTTCGCGGAGCACCTGGACCGCGGCAAGACGCGGGAGCACCTGAATTTGGACCGCTCCGCGGGGCTGGGGGTTGGGAGCCAGGAGGGGCGATGCTGAATCTGATGATGCTGATGATGATGATGATGATGATGATGATGATGATGATGATCATGATGATGCTGATGATGATGCTGATGATGATGCTGCTGCCGTGCTGATGATGATGATGATGATGATGATGATGATGATGATGATGATGATGATGATGATGATGAATATGATGATGATGATGATGATGCTGATGATGATGATGATGATGATGCTGATGATGCTGATGATGCTGATGAGGATGAGGATGAGGATGAGGATGGATGATGATGATGATGATGCTGATGATGCTGATGCTGATGCTGATGCTGATGATGCTGCTGTGCTGATGATGATGATGATGATGATGATGATGATGATGATGATGATGATGATGATGATGATGATGATGATGATGATGATGATGATGATGATGATGATGATGATGATGATGATGATGATGATGATGATGATGATGATGATGATGATGATGATGATGATGATGATGATGATGATGATGATGATGATGATGATGATGATGGGTGAAGGCGTTGAGCAGGGGAGGGCGAGGAGAGTGATGCTGCGGAGGTCGAGGAGGAGGAGGAAGGGGCGGAGGGGGGAGTGCTGCTGCTGTTGCTGGGCTCCGTTTTCCCGCGTGCTCCGGAGGCCAAAAGGCCGATCTCTGGTCCGTCGCCCTCGCGGTCATGCCATGGCACGTCGTACCGAGCGCAAGTATTCTGTTGGTGCTCCCCATCTGGCGGCATGTGTTGGCACGGGCGTGTACACGCAGCGGGGGGGGGCCCCAATCAGCAGGGTAGCGTCTCGACTCCTCTTCGTGAGAAGTACGTCGGGCCGATGGTCGCCTGCCCGCGCACGACGCGGGGACAGCTCGTCGCATGACGGTGGCGGAGGTGGCTGTGGTGCGCCACCCGCCGGGGGAGGAGCAGTGGAGGCTGTTTAGGAGGTGGCAGGCTTGGATCTTCGAGTCGGGCCTCCCCCCAGGGTCTGGGGTTGATGGGGTTCTGATGGTGGGTTGGTGAGGTCACTGGGGTCGCCCCTTCGGTCGATCGCCAAAGGCTGCGAGATTCTGGGGTTCAGGGTTTGATGGGGCGCGCCTCGGCCCGAGAATAGTTAGATCGCCACAGTTTCCCCCCCTTGTTGATCATCCTTATTCTATCACACCTTACATGCGCATTGTATACCACATGTGTTTGTCGTCCATTGCATGAAGCATCGCGTTGCACGCGGCATTGCGTTGCATGCGCGAGTTGCACGCATCATCTCACGCAGCAGCAATTCAGGGCTCGTACGGCGGTTCCCGAGCGTAGGTTTGATGAGGTCACCCCCCAGCGCCCGAGGGATGAATGTCTTCGCCCCCCCCCTTGCAGGGATCCACTGGCCCTAACCCCAAAGCGCCCAATCGTAAAACAATGTGTAGGTGGGCTCCAGAGCGCAGGTTTGACGAGGTCCCCCCCCAGCGCCCGAGGGAATAATGTCTTGCTAGTGCCCCCCCTACAGGGATCCACAGGCCCTAGTGAAACATTGCCCATTCGTAAAGCTATAGGCAGGGGGGTTCTAGAGCGTAGGATTGATGAGGTCCCGCCCCCAGCGCCCGAGGGAAACAAGTTTTTTTTTGTACCCTCCTGCAGAGATCCACGGGCCCTGTAAAAATCGTACCAGGGGAACTTATAGCCGAGCTCAACCGTTTGTCCCTTCGTCTGTTCGAACATTTAATGTTTTGACTCAAGGCATTTGGCCTTTTTCTGGCATGTCTGACGATTGCTCGTCGGACGAAGACTTCTGTGCCAAGTCTCCGAGTGGTCCCTCTAGCGATGAGGATTTTTTTTAGCGGACGGCGAGATCGCCCCCCGCGTCGCCGAGCCAGTGAGCGACGAGGATTTTCTAGCGGACGCGGAGATCGCCCCCCGCGTGGCAGGCGGGCCTGGGCAGGCAGCGGCCGATAGCGACAGGCCGAGTCTTGACGGCGTGCTCGTGGTGACCGCGGCGGCCGCCTACACGCCACCACCAGTGGCGAAGCGCGGTCGCCGTATTTTGTCAAAGCTTGGTCAGGCGCTCGCTCGGTCCTTGCAGCCGCTGCCATTGGAATCGTTGGTTACTGGAGTGCCTCGCCTGGCAGCTCTCTTGCTGGACGCTGCGGTGGACAGGCCGACGGCGCTGGCCACTGCAGATAAGCTTCGCCTTGAGTGCGGCGTGGCAGCAGCATCGTGGCACGAGACCTGCGACGCCATCAGCCACGCGACGTTCAGGGTCCTGCGCGGCACGTTCGAGCGCTTCGCCATGTCATTGTTGGCGGTATGCCGAGCTGGCGGAGGCGGCGCTGGGCCTGGAGCTGCGCTCAGTCCTCTGGTTCACTTTCGTTGTCGCTCATACGACGGGACGAAGCAGTTCGTCAGAGTCGTCGGCAATGTGAATGTGTCGGCCGAGTCAGATGTTACCTCGTTTATCGAACCTTCGGCTGCCAAGTACGAGGTGCACGTTTCGAGTGCATCGCGGGCGTTTTGCTTGATGAAGGGATCCCAGCCGAATGCGAAGCTCCTGACCCTGATGGTGAGAGAGCCGACGGTTCTCCACACGTCGGATGGGGCGAAAGCGGAGTCCACCAACGCAGCTCTGGCCCACCTCGAGTGCAGCGTGGATCTGGAGTTGAAGCGCGTGTTTCTCAGGAGCGTGGACTTCGTCATGACCGACGAGGCGGGCAGCAATACTCGGTGCGAAAATGCCCGCCAACATGCTGCCTCGCGCCCGTCGGCCCTTCTGCACCTGCACTGCGACGCCCACAAGAAGGCGAAGGTTGCGAGCTTGGGGCACGCGATCCAGAAGCCGACCGACACGATGATCATCCGCATGCAGCTTGCCACGCGGAGCAACATGCCTCGGATAATGAAGGCGATGCGGGACCTCTTGGCCGAACGCCTCGTCATCATCCAGGGCGGCTCGATGGAGGACGCCGACGCTTCGTACGCCCAGCGCGTGTATGACACGTTCCTCCCTGTTCGGTCATCCAGCGATAGGTTTCGGCGACGATTGGCGCAGGGCTTATGGAATGGGAATTTGCGGCGCTCAGACAGGATTGAGCACATATGCACGGGGCGTTGCAAGAGCAGAGGGCAGACGCTGCATCTGATGCAGACAAGCGGCCTGCGTTGCTTGACGAAGCACATGGGCCACGTGATGGACAGGCGGAATTGGACAGGTGCGCACCTGTGCCTCGGTGGGCTCGGCATCGCCTCGTTCGTCCACAACCTCACCCCGTCCGCTTTCCTTGTCGTTTTCAATCACATGTACACGCCCGTGGGCGACCCAGCTGGCGCTGGCGATGGGCAGGGCGGCGACCTCGGCGTGGTCGACGGCGACGGCGACGCGGAGAAGGTAATCCCAGTCAGCGTTTGGAGGGAGGACAACGCAGCTAAGGTGTCCCGCACTATAGATTGGCTCGTGGGCGAACGTTATCATGATGCACTGTATGTCTTCACCTGCTCCCACGAGCCTTGCAGCGAGATGATTCTGAAGGAGCTCGAGCGGAGTGGCATCGAATGGGAGTTGAAGCAGCAGAAGAAGCTCCTCGAGCAGGGGCAGCGCACGTATCCTCTCTGGGAGGCGGCCGATTGCAAGGATGTCAAGCGTGTTCGGCAGCGGTTCGGCGAGCTTGTATTCGATGACAGGTGGCCTTTACTCTCCCGCCCTACGGAGGTCCAGCAGCTCCACTTGTTCACCCTGTGCTCCCGCATATCGGCGAGCGCGTGCGAGCTGGTGGAAATCAGGCACAGCAAGACCCCGTACATCACGCACGGCAGCTTGCGCAACCCGCAGGGCCTCCGTGATCTGGAGCGCGCGCCCGGGTGCACCCTCGACCCGTACACGGGGGATTTCATGAACTACTACAGCGAGCGAGGCGGTGCCGACGGCGAGATGGCGAGGGCCGAGCTTGCTGGTGCGCTGCCCCTGATGCAGACGAACTCCGCCGCGGCCGAACGCTCGCGCAGCGAGAACCTTATGCAAGGCAAGTCGCAACATTTTACATGGGGGATTGACGCCATGTCTCTGTCGGGCTTCTTCTTGTTCCGCCGGGCGTGGAAATGGCAGCGGTCCGTGTTCAGGTGCTGGGGCGACTACGTGAGCGGCAAGGCCAGGCGGGAGCGAGTGCTGCAGGTCGAGCGATCCCAACGACCACATCATAAGAATGCATGGGTGTGGCGAGCTTTCGTCCACGTGGAGGCTGGCGGGGCGTTCATAGACCAGTCGCTCGGGTCTGAGCTTTCCGCTCGATTTCGCAGCCTCTCTCCGGAGCAGCGCGCGCCCTACGAGGACCTGGCGGCAGTGGCCATCCAGGAGCACTTAGCGGGTCGGCGGGCTTTCGGGCCCAGTGCGAGGGCTTCTCGCGGGAGGCCCCTGAGTGGCACGGGCCACAGAGTGGTCGCGTGCAGCGCCGCCTTGCCCCTGGGCGACGGCAGCGGTGCGATGCCCGAGTTTGATGTGGACGCGTTCGTCTCCGACAACGTCATCTTCCAGGGCGCGCTGGTAGACATGAAAATGCACCACAAGGCCAAGGTCAACATGGATGCTGACGAGGTCAGGGCGGCGGCCGCGCGTCTGCAGCAGCAGTCGGACGCCGAGTCGCCGGGGCTTGGGCGAGACTGGAGCCTGGTGGCTGGGGGCGCGCCCGCCTCGCCCGCTGCTGGCTTGACGGTGCAGCGCTGCGTGGTCCCTTCGCTGCAGTGCACGAGGACGCCGTCATCTATCCTTTCCGAGGTCTTGCGGGCCTTGGACACTAGCTCCATCAAGCGGGAGGCCAACGAGTGGGCGAAGCTTCACATGCACACCACCGAGGCGGAGTGCCCCGTGCTGGACGCGCCCAAGAGGCCGCGTCGCATGTGCTGGGAGGCGGGTTATTGCATTTGCAGTGGCCCTGCGGTCGTCGTGAAAAAGTTCCACGGCCAGCTGCAGGTTGTTTGGCGCGTCTTGTCGCGCACATTGGGCGAGAAGGTGTTCCTCGCGAAGCTGGCTGATGGCGTGCTGGTGCTCAGGTTCACGTGCGCGGGCGCCCCAGCACATGGCCCAGCGTCGAGTTCGGGCGCTGTCCCTGGGTCTGCTCTCGCCCCACCAGCAGGTCAATCCGAAGGAGCTGAGAGGCTGTGCCAAATCGCCCTTCACTATGGGAAGCCCTGGAGGCCAACGTTTACCAGCATGCGCTGGGAGCCGCTGGAGGACCGCTACGGAATGAAGGGCGTCGCTCCTGAGTTCATCGACACAGGTGATGGCGGCCGCTGCATGCGGAATTTGACTGTGTTCCAGGTCGCCCGCCAGTGCTTCGATGCGGCGTGGGCCAAGCAGCCGATCCACATTCGGGTGCACGAGATGGTCGGAGACAGCCGCAGGGTTGCAGCGTGCCAGCCGTGGCGGCAGCGAATCCTGGAGACTCCGCTCTCGGAGTCAGACATCTGGGAGTTGAGACCACCGCCGCCCAAGCCAAGGAAGCGGACATCTCCACCGACGGGGCCGAAGGGCGGGGGCCCGAAGCCGAAGGCAGCGCCCGCGGTCGCTTGGGCAGACGGCGGCAGCTCCAACGACGACATGAGCGAGCACGGCGCCGAGCCCATCGAGGACGAGCGGGAGCAGGACGTCTCGGACGGTTGCGAGCAGCCCGCCATGCCGATACCCGATGACATCTCTGACCTCTTCTGCAGCAGTGGCGACGACGTGGGCGGGGCCTGCGGGATTCCGCCAGGTGGCGAGGACGGCGGCGGCGGCGACTTTGGGCCCGAGCCTCCGCCGCCACCCCCCGCCGCCGACGAAGAGTTGTTCGAGCCCGCCCCGCCGCCAGAGCCTGCCCCTGAGCCGCCGCCGCCGCCTGTCGGCGGCCGCCGCGGCGGCCCGCGCGGCAACGCTGAGTTCGCGATGCCAGTACCTGGTGGCAGAATCTGTTACTATGTCAGCGGCGAGCGTTTCACTGCCGAGTGCACTTGCGCTTCCCACCGCGCGGCTGGCAATTGCGCGATGTCCCGAACAGCTCGGGCGAGCCCATTTGCTGGCAGGGCTAGGCAAGGCAGGCCGCTTGCCCTTATGGTTGCATGGCTTGGCGGGTTCCCAGGGTGGGTCGACGACCAACGCACGCGCGTCCACGCCTGGGAACCCACGATCGACGCTAGGCGCGAAGCTCGAGACTGGCTTAAGACCCAGGCCTTGACCGACCCTGGTTGGAGGGGACTGCTCGAGAGGGAGCGGCCGCAGAGAGACGGCGAGCCCGAGGAGCCCGAATTCATCCCGAAGTGAAATCGCTGCATCGCAAATGCAACATCGCCGCAATTGTTGCACCACGAGGGAGATTGATGAGGAAGATGAGGGGAGGATGAGGACGAATAGGAGAAGGATGGAGGAGGAGGATGGGGAGGATGCTGGCGAGGACGATAATGAGGAGGAGGAGGGGGGGGGGGGAGAGGAGAGGAGGAGGAGGAGGAGGAGGAGGAGGGCGATGTATTCATCCTCATCCTTCTCCCCCTCATCCTCTTCATCCTCCTCCTCCTGCGCCAGCCCTTCTCCACGAGGGCTTCGGGCGCATGGTGTCGTCGGCGATTCTCTCATAAATGATTTGCTTTCGAGCCCTCTCGGACAAAGATCCGCCTGCCCCCCCCCCCCCCCCGCGGTGATTTCCAGCCAATCCACGGAGTAGCTCAGAGTCGGTGGTAAGGTGTAGAATTCAATTTGCGGCCAGGCCCCCCCTGGGCCCCATTGCAGGCCGCCGATTGCCCGGGGGACGCAGTCGAGTTGTAGTGTTTGGCTTGATTGCGTTAGGCTTTAAAGCGCACTCTTGAACATGATGCCCGTGTCAGATCAAGTGCATTGCCATCAGTACAGGACAGAACGTAGATATGCGGGTACGCCATGCACTACCCTCCTCTCCCCCTACATACACGCCCAGCTTGTTCACAAGTTTGTGACACACGCGCGTCTTAGCCCGACTGCGCCGCGCCGCGTCGACGCGCGCGCGCGGGGGGCGCGGAGCGTTCTATCTTGCTGACTTCCTCAAGAGAAGGAGGCCGAGGAGGCGGGCGATCAGGATGGCGAGGGAGGACGAGGAGGAGGGCGTGGAGGAGGAGGGGGGGGGAGGAAGGGGATGAGGATGAGGACGAGGATGAGGATGCGGTTGAGGATGATGAGGACACCACCTTGTCATAAGTAATAATGCTTTACTTGCGCCTGGGCCCCCAATGGCGCAGGCGCGGTCTAGCAGCGCGGTTTCGCCCAACGCCGCGCTGTGCGACGATCGCGCCGTCGGCGCCGGCGTCGCGTCGAAAGCGCGTGCCCAAATGGCGTCGTGCTTAATGGCTGCATATGCGGCCGCATGCGCACTCGCATGCGCTTGGTCGTTTCTTTGCCACGATGGTTCCGATCGCGAACGCGGCCTACATTGACCGACTGGTCCGCGCGCGATTGCGCGACCGTTGGAGCGCGCCCGCGCGGTTCGACTACATCTTGTCGCGCCGCTTGCCGCGCGGCGGCTTGCTTGCACTGAGCCCACCGCGCGCGCTCGTAGACTTACGCGGATTTATCCTCAGAACCACGCGCTGCATTTGCCAATGCAATTTCGCTTCGAATGTGCGCAGCTCGCCGTTTGCGCGCGACAGCCTCAGTGTCGCTCCAGCGTCGGATGTAGATTGCGCCGCGCGCGCAGACCCGCCGTCCAACGGCCTCGCGCCGCTTCTTTGCCCGCGCGCCATCAATGCGCCCGCGGGAGTGGGCGCCAACGGCAGAACCGAAGTTCCTTGTTGCAAACAGCGAAGCGCGGGTGGTCGCGCGTCCGAGCGCACGTCGCGCCACGCGCTCGCGGTGCGATGGCTGCCGCGCGCCAAGCCAAGGGCGGAATCTAGGGTCGCGGCGCGCGCGCGCCAGCGAAACGGGCGTCGGCGTCTCGCCGACATTGGGCGCGGGCCATGAAGTCGCGACCATTGAATATGCAATGGGTTTTGTTTCATGAGAGATGTTTTTTTCTGTTTGAAGCGTCGCGGCCCCGCGCCGCGCCACGGCGGCTGCGATGCGCGCGCCAGCCTTGGTCGCGGCCACCGCGGCGCCCGCTCGCGCGATGGCAGAGCTGTGCTTTCGCCGAAGGGCACTTGGGCGCGCGGGCTCGCGCGTTCGCGCGAGCGCGGGTTGATGGCGTTGTTTAGAAACGCCAGCCGACCCAGTTTGGTTTACGTTGGCGTTGTTGGCGCCCGCGCGGTCGCGCCATGTGGCAATCGTCGTGCGCCAGCGGCGCGCGCTATCGTGCCCTGATCGATGTTCGGCGATGATTATTGCGGACCCATTTCGTTGGGCAAGCGACTGCGCGCGCCGCCGCCATGCTGTTCGGTTGATGTTTTGCGTCGGCGATGGGGTAATCGAGGTTTCGCCGCGCCGCGGTTGCGGTTGTCGCGCTTCATCCACGCCGCCCGCCCCCGCGCAAGCGGCGTTCTGGGCGCGGTGCGGGCCGTCTTATTACAGTGCGCTGTATAAGTGCAATGCAGCGCCATGCGTTCGCGCCTATGACTGGGGGCGCGCGCGCTGCCATGCTCCCGAACGCGCCGAAGCAGCGCAGCGGCGACGCCACCCGCTCGGCGTTTGGCTGCGCAAACATCGAGGCAGTCTGCGCGGCGCGCGGCGGCAACGGCGCTGCGCGCAGAGGTTCGTCCATTGCGCGCGGGGCCACCACTTCAACGACGCGCGCATCGCGTTTGGCACGCATTCCCCCGCTCCCCAGCTTTCAGTCATCCCCGCTGAGCAGGGCAGGGTGGCGGGGCGCGGGCGCGCCGAACGTCGCGGTCGGGTGCGCGGCGCGAGTCAGCAAGGCAGCCGCCCAAACTCGGGCCGATGTTCGCGGTGCTTTTGCACTCGGGCAGCGGCGTGGCTTGCGTCATCGGAGCGAAGGCCGCGACTGCGTTTCGCGACCGCAGCGTCGAGGGTCGCACCAGCGCGCGCCTTGGCAAGCGGCGGCCCAGTCTTGTTCCTTGCGGCCGAGGTGTCACACGTTGCGCGCGGGCGCCGCCCCGCTGCTTCTATCGTCGCCGGGCTTTTGTGCAAGAGTTTCAGCGCGCCCGCGCAGGCGTTGCAACCCGCCTCAGGGTTGCCTCCGCGGCGCGCCGACGCCGCGCGACGATGCGGCGGCGGTCCTCGGCGGCGCCTCTCAGGTCCCGCGCGTTTCAGAGGGGCGGCGGCGCCCCGCTTCGACTGCTGCGCATCGGCGCCGCGGCTCGTTGGGCCCCCCGTTGGGCGGCCAAACCTGGCGCCAGAGGATTGCTGCGCAGTCGTTGCGAGGTCGAGCTCCCAGGTGGGCCGCGCGGGCTTGGCACGTTGGAGCGGGTCCTATCGGGTGGAGCGGCTGCGCGGGCGGTCGCGCAGCGTGCGCGACGGCTGCGCTGAGAGAGCCGTTGCCGCGCCCCCCCCCCCCCCACCCCACCCCACCCCAGCGTGCGCTGCGCACTCGCGCGAGAGGGGCGCCAGCGTTGTCTTCGCGGCGCCGCATGTGCAGTTCATGGCGCTGGGGCTCCGCGCAACATGGTGCGCTGCCAATCGGCGGAAGGGACCCGCCCGCCCGGCATTCGCCGCCCTGCCCGCGCCCCGAGTCGGGGCGCCGCTCACTGGCGGCTCTCCGATGAAGAGGCGGCCCCGCCCATCGCCAATCGGCGCCGCATCGCGGGCCGATGCAGCGACGGGAGCGGCGGCGCTATCGACGGCTGGGCTTCGGCCCAGAGAAACGCGGGAGACATCCAGCGCCTTTGGTGGGCCTGCGGGGCGACTATCGCGCGGAGGTTGGGCTGCGCCGCTGCGGTTCGACTGCGTCGGCTCCCGATCTGGCCGCGCGAGGCCCGCTAGCGGGGGCCGATGGTCGGGCATCGCAATGGCGGGCCGATGCGCGGCCTTCAACTTCGCGCGCCACTCGCGCGCGGGTTTGGTCTTCAGGCGAGTCGCTGACAAGAAGGAGGCACGCGCACGCGCGCACTCGCCAGCGCATCGGGATCGACGGTAACCCCCACGGCGGCAGTTCTTTCCTTCTGTGATGGCGGTCTTCTTTCAGTTCCTCGGAGGTCCTCTTCTAGTTCTCGGCAATCTCCTTCGGCAGGGATGCGACAGAGGCGCGGGCGCAAGGGGATGGGTGCAGGGCTGCTTACGGCCGCGTCTGCATGCGTCGTTGCCCGCGGCGCGGAGTTTGCCCCTTAGGGTAGGGCGAGCGCTCGGCCTGGGGTTCGCCGCGCGCCGTCGCTTGACTCCCGCGATCGCAGCGCGGCTCGTCGGCCGAGGCCGATCGGGGACGCGCGCGCGAGCGGGCCGCTGGCTGCGCGCCCCCAACAATGCCGCGCGGTCATGGCCCGACGGTTCGTGCTCGCGCAGTTCAGGTAACGAGCCACCAGCCGACCATGACGGGCACGTCGCGCCCCCGCCTTTGTCATCATAACCCCCAACGGTAACTTCTCGCGGCTTTGCACCGTTGATCAAAACCCTATCAAAACATCATCATAACCTGATCAAAACCCGATCAAAAGGTCATCCCGATTGACCAAAGGCGATTGCGCGCTTGATCAAAATGTCATAATTTCATGATCATAACATCATCATAACACCATCAAAAGATCATCAAATCCACCCTTTAACCGAAACCCATCAGAACACCATCGAAACCCGATCGTAACACCATCAAAAGCCCATCGCGACGCCATCAAAAACCCATCAAGACATCGCGTCTCCCTGGCGACCCGCGCGGGTTTTCATCAAGGGGGTCAGAATTTTGCAAAGTACCCCCCCCTGGTCAGGGGGGTAGGCGGCGTTAGAAATTTTGCAAAGTACCCCCCCCCCCCCTCCGAAAACAGCGCCCGCCACGACTGCCACCACTAAGGGCTGCGCATCGGGCGGGCCGCCGTTGCCATGCCCCGCTGGTCTGCCCCACCTCGTTCAAGTAGCGCGCCAACGTGGCCGCGCGCTGAGTTTTTTTTTGGCGGGGGCTCGCGCTTCGCGAAGCGCCGCCAGCGCCCTGTGCTTCAGTTCGCGACGACGCCCCAGCGCTATCGGCGCCGCGTGAATCTTCCGTGCCCCAAATGCGCTCGCATGGTCGAACCTCCCCGCGCCTCGGCCCGACCAGCCCCCCTGCTGGTCCGCCCCATCCACCGCGGATGGTGCGCGCCGCCGCCGCTTTGGCTGGCGCTTCGGGAGGGGCAGCAGGTCAGTCGCGGCGCCGCCCTGGGCGGTTGCGGGCGCGGCGGTGCTGGTCCGACGCGGGGCCAGGTCGCGGCGCGGATGCGCGTCGCCCCATCTCGGGGCTTCGCTGCCAAAGCGCGCAAGCGAGCCTCGCGATGCGGGGCTATGCCCGCGCCGCGGCAGCGAGCACTTTTTTCCAGCGGCCGCGCGCGCGCGCCGCGGCTGACGAGTGTCAGTACTAACCCTTGCGAGGTGTACCTGGAGCGCGTTGGGCGTTGGTGCGATAGGACTGGGAAAGGGCGGCGCGCTGATTGTCGGCGCAATGCGAGTGTGCCTTGGCCTGCCCCGCCTAGTAGACGCTGCGGCACGATTGCCAGCAGCGCGGCGCAACCTGCCGCCGCGCTGCCCGACGCGCGGGAACGGGCGCGCCCGCTGCGCCCGCGGCATGCGCGGCGGCACGGCTCTGGCCGAGGACCGATGCTCGGTCACGCGGCTGGTTCGCCAAGGCGCGTCGTCCGCGAGCGTGTGGCGCCGCTGACCCTGGCGGTCGCAATGGTTGCGCGCCGCGGCCGCGCCCATCGCGCGCGAGTTCGAGCGCGCTGGCGCTCCGCCGCCCGACGGCCGCAGCAACGCCGCGCGGCCTCCGCGCGCGTTGTGCACGCCCCGCGCCCAGCCGACCCCGTCGCATTTTCGTTAGGGCGCGATGTTGCCAGCATCGTGCCCGAGCGCCGCTCCCAATCCACCGAGCGTGGCGCGGATTTTCTGCCCTTTGGCGCATCACTTGGCGCTTTACGTCCGATCCAGCCGCGCGCTGCCCTTCCCGCGGGCGTCGGCCCCCTGGCAAGATGCTGGACCCGCCGCGCAACGCTTTGGGGAGCCAGCGCCGCCAGCATCCATCAGCACTTTTACGCGCGCTGTGCCGCCCGAGTGAGGGCTGCGCGTTCTCGACGCCGTGATTGGCGCAGCCGCCTGCGCCCGATATGTGCGTTGGTGCTTCGAATTTCCTTGCGAGCGCGGCGGCGTTCTGCGTGCGCCATAAAACGCGCGCCAAGGATTGCGCGCCTGCGCTCTTTCGCGTCAACTGCGCGCGTCTCGAGGCTCCCCGCGGCTGCGTGCTTCTGCCTGGCCCATAAATGTAATAGTTTGTTTGTTTTTTATTCCTCGCCCCTCGGGCCTGTCAGCGATTCTGGATCCCGAAAATTGTATGCGCAGCATATGCCGTACAGGGGAACAGTGGCCCGCGCTTGCCCTGACGCTCGGTTTGAACGCGCCGCGCCGTTAGGGGAATCCCGTTCGCCACCGTTGTCATTCATGCTAGTGCGTGTCGATGTACGACGGCGTCAATGCGCCTATCGCTACCGTCGAGGTTGCCCTCATGTCCCTTTCTTTCGCGGCGCCCCCCGCCGAGGCGGCTCCGTTCCCCTTGCGGGCTTGGAATGGCGGTCTCGCCTGCCAGTTGCGTAGCAAGTTATGTTGTGATCTCGTCTCGGCATTCTGGCATCAGATATTGGCTCCCCTAGGACCCCCAGGGCCCCAGCTTTGGATCAATCCTCGTCCGTAGCCATCTAAGCTTGGGTTCAAGCTTCATTTGTTGGTGCGACTCTCACGGCCTTCTCTTCTGCCCGCCAGACTTGAGACGCCGAAAACGAAAAGGGGACCCCGTGGCAAGTCGGAGGCGCAAGTCTGGAAGATGAAGGCCCACTCTTGCCTGGCGCCACAAGAGTTGCGCCGCAAGGTCGCTGCCACAACTGGCTCGACGCAGGCCGGTGTACTGGCAATGTTCCAGGCCATGTAGGCAAAGGGGACAGTGTGTCTCCCTGGCATCGGCGCGTTCGAGAAGACGACCGAACCTGGAGTACCAGGCCGCATGGCCAGAGTGCACGGGCAGTGGAAGGCGATCAAGCCGAAGCCGTTCTCCGTCAAGGTGGTCTTCGCAGCCTTTAGTGAGATCGAGGAGTGCCTGGCTGCCACTGGCCGTGCGGTGGAGGGTCAGCCGCCGCCTGCTCAGCCAGCGGTTCCACCAGGAGACGCCGCCCCCGAGGCCGAGGCCAGTTTCTCTGACGCCGCCACCAGCAGCTACGCGCCCGCCCCATCAGGGGAGGGGGGGGCACCAGGGCCAGGGGCCGAAGCGGAAGCGCCAGCCGCAGACCCCGATGAGCTCAGTACGCCAACGTACCCCGAATACATGGCGAGCGCAGGCTTGCCCAACGGCGCAGCGCCGTCATCTTAGATAGCCGTAGTAGCCGCAACGAGGCACAAGCTGGCTAGGATAGGATCGGTCGTATTAGCTACGACGCACTGCTCACATACCAGTGCGCGCGGACGGCACTCTCGCCATCGCGCGCTTACCATATCAACAGTGCGAGCATTCAGTGCACGGCATGCCTTGCACCACCTTCCATATCGCAGTGCCAACTGGTTTTAAGCGTGATCGGCATGCTGAGGTTGCTCAGTGATTCCTTACACAGCGTGTGTGCATGAGGCCACTCGATACAACACAGTCCGCTTTACCTCGTGCCGAATTGCCCTTCCTGCCCCGACCCTCGCTCGCTCCGCTCCTCCCCTCCTCTCTCAGCCCTTCCTCCAGTCATTCGCGGCGTTGCCGACTCTCTAGCATCGCGCTTGCGTTGCTCGTCGTCGCATTGATCTCGGGGGAAGGGCAGTTCAGCGCTTCTCCTTGCCGTGTCAATCACCTCAGCATGACCGATCGGTCCTTGCATGGCCCACCTCGCTCTCATGGTCCACAAGGGCGATTGTTCCGTCACCGTCATCGCCATACCATTAGTGATTGTACTTGCCGCCCGTGTCGCCATCAGTCTAAGCCATCCGTCTGAGCACATGCTCGCCCCCTCGCCCTCGTTAGCATCACCCTCATCGACACCAGGTTAGGATCCGCAATGTTGTTCATCCTCGCAACCTTCATCGTCAGAAACGCCATATTTTGTTCACATCTTCTCTTGTAATCGCCATCGCCCGCCCTCACGTCTGGAAACGCCCTCATCCTCCCACTCCTCGTTGCTGTCATCGTGGCAATCTCAGTCGCTGCCCCGCGCGTGACCCCCCATGCAAATCCAAAAAGCTCGTCTGTCTGATGCCCTAGCGCCATCCTGGGATTTGGTGGTTGCCCTCCTGAGGCAATGCGGGGCTTTCTTGAAGCCCTTACGGGCCCTCCTGAGACTCTTGATGGGGGGCCCCTCGACACCATTGAAGGGCCACCTGGAGAATCCTAATGAGGCCGTCCTGAGACAGCTGGGGGTCCTCCTGAGGTGTTGCACGGGGCCATCTTGAAACCATGCGGCCTGCCTTGAAGCCCCGCGGTGCTTTCCAGGGACTCTAGGGGCTCTCTTGGGATCGTTCGGGGTCATCCAACGGCATTCAAGAGCGTCCTTGGAACTTCGAGGGCGACTCCAGGAACTCTCATGAGCCCTCGTCGGGCAAGTGTTTCGGTGGCCAATGGGGAACGCCAGGACTCGCGGCTGTCCAGGAACGATAAGGACTAGCAGCAGCATTCTGCCTGTGGCAAGGGTTGTTCCGAATGGGCGGCAATGCGTCGCCCAGGCCTTTGGAGTCACGGGCACGTTGCGGCACGAGGCTTGAGCATCGCCCATGCGCGCTGCCTACCAGGGGCTAGGAATTGTCAGTCGATGGGCGGCGTGCCAACCAAGGGCGTGGAACCTCTGACTCACCCTCTCAACTCCTCTCGCACCTCGTAGCCATTTTGGCTCAAAGTCGCATCCACCCATCGCGGGTGGCACACGGGCTGCAGCATCCGTGTCACGAGGCTCGCTCGCCAGTCTGCGCAACCGCGGCGATGGGGAAACGCCGACAGGATGATGCCGCTGCGGCTAGCGTAGCTGGCGGTTTCGGTGCGGATGGCGCTGCGGGCAGCCTCAGAGGCAGAGGCAGAGGCGGGGCGAAGAGGGCCCGCGGAGGAACAGGCGCTGTGAGAGGCGGGCCTAGCGGTTGTCAGCAGAGGAAGAGGAAGGGCGCGGCAGCGTCGAGTGGGACATCATCGAAGCCGTTCGTCGGCCCGCTGCTCATCCGCTACGTGAGCTCCACGCCGATCGACAAATCGAAGCTCGGCATGTGCGGCTACTGCGCCTGCGTCGAGGACGAGGGGAATGCGTTTCCAGATGTTAAGATGCCTGGGGAACCGATTGCTAAGTTCATGCACGGGTGCAGCTACCATTTCCGCGGGCATTGCAGGAGCCAGTGGCATCTGGATCACCAGTGGACACAGATGTGCGCACAGGCAAACGAAGACGATCAGCTCGCCGAGGCATTCGAAGCAACGTGCGAGATCTCAGATGGCAAGGCCTTTGCCTCCGCTGGCCCTCACGACGTGAGCTTGAAGCATGACACGGGCTTCACGGTGTACTCGGACTGCGTGTTGATCACTGAGCAGCAGTACAAGAAGGATATCGCACCCGAAGGCGCAGACCATTTGGTTCCGTCGGACGCTGGCGAGCGCATCACCGAGCTGAAGAACGAGCACCGCTCGGAGAAGTTGTCAGGCGCGTTGGTGGCGGACCCGTCGCAGCCGTACGTTAAGGTTCGCAAGTGGTCCAGCACGTGCGGGTCTCATTCGGAATGGGCGCTGCAGGCGTCGGAGTTCTGCCGCGACCAGCAAGCCTCGGGCATGGCTGATGCGATTGATAAGTATATCAGGGAGTTGTTGCCGACTGCCTTACGTGGACACGTTGTCGTCCCCACCATTGCGGAGGTCAGGAAGCGCGCCATCGGGGCAGCGAGGGCCAAGGGATTGTTGGCTCGTGGACCGTCGACGCCCCACAGGCCAGGTGATGGCGATCTTGGGGCTGAGACGCCACTCTCTGGTCAGGGCCTTGGCCCGAGAGCCATCTGCGACATCGCGTCTTCGCCAGCCGCTGCTTCTGGCCTGGATGGCGAGTCGGCCTCAGGGGCGCCGTTTGCTTCTCCCGCCATTCCGATGCCAGCGCGAGCTCATGATGCAGCGGGCGTTGTACACGACGATCTTGCCGATGAGAAGTCTGTTGTCGGCGCGGCCACAATGCCTCTGAGGCGCGGCAGGAGCTCGATGGACGTGGGCTTGGACGACCCCGACAAGGCCCGCTTCAAGGAGCTCGAGGCCAACATCGACATCTGCCGCATCTTGAACAAGGGGCAGCATCACGGGATTGGGGACAAGATCTACGCCCTCGCCAGGTTCAACCCGAGGAACAACCCAAACGTGCAGGCATCAAAGGCGAGGTTGACGGGTCTGATAGAGACATGCACCACCCTCGGTGGGACGCGGTCGACACCATGAGCAGGGAGATCAGGCTCAATTTGCTGGATCAACTGAAGCACCGCAATATTGACGGCGCCCTCAATTTTAAGATGAAGTCAGTCGCGGCGGCTGCCAGGGAGGCGACGTCGATAACGGACAAGGTAAGCATCTGCATCCCATGCTCGGTGACAGACGTTTCATTCGAGGAGCAGTTTTTGGTCAAGGAGCCCACCTTCGCACTCGTCGGGATCCAGCCCGACAAGGCCGCCAAGGTGAGCAGGGAGTTGATCATCAACAAAATCGCGCTTCCTCTGACCACCAAGCGCGAGGCCGACGTCGATGAGTTATTGGAGGTGTGCGATGCTTTCAGCGAGCATGTTGGATCTGATAAGCTACGCGACGCAGTTCCCGTTGAGCTAAAAGCGGTGGCCCAGGAGTTCGACGTCTTCTCGGGGAGCTTGAAGGTATTGTTGGATGCGTCTCCTTCCTCCATCATGGATTGCCCCTGCAGGGTGGAGGCCCGTGCTTTCCTTCGTGAGGAGGGGGGCGAGGAGGACTGGAGGAACGTCGTTTTCACGTTCGGCACGGGCCTGAAGGACTGCCTCGCCGAGTACAACAGGGCGTACCACAGCGACATCAAGCACGGCAAGGCGGTCAAGGAGTTCACCGAGCTGTTGGGCAGGAGCGACATCACGATTGACAACTTCGTGGTCGTATTCGACGGCTTGGGCGAGTGGGGCAACCAGTTACGCACGGGTGGGGCCAACGCCTTGTTGAAAGCGATGTCCGAGTCGCTCGAGAGCTGGGTCAAGAAGATACCATCGTCTGACTCATCGTCCTACGCCGACCAGCCCGCCCCCGACGCGTTGAGGTCAATGGAGTCGGGGTTCCAGGGGTTCATCGGCAAGGCTGTCGACTTCAGGGGGGGGGGGGGGGGGGGTCCTCGGCCCACCTCAAACAGCTTCAAGAGTTGGCGGCTGAGCTCCGCAGGTATTCGGGGTCCGTTGCGTCTGCGGCCCAGGAGGATGCACTTGCCACCGCGTGCCGCGCATTGGCCCCTGAGAACGAGGAATCGATATCGGCCGTGCGCGCGGCTCGCCAGCAGTGCGTTGGGATGAAGTTCGCGAGGGCCAGCACGGTTGCGAGCATGATGGCGTGCATCGAGATTTGCTTGTCGCGCTCCGCAGCCTTGTCCGCCGACGCCCTCAGCATCGCATGCGCGGTTGACCTCGTCTCCGATGAGATGTTGAAGCTCCTCGGCGTTGCTTGGGCGCTCGCGACGGACAACATCGAGGCGAGCGGGGGCGCGATCACTTCCCTTGCGGCAGCTAAGGTTCGCATCGACGCCCTGTTCCAGTTCGCGAAGCTGCTGAAGGCTCGGAGCACGTTCGACCAGAAGAGCGGGGATCTGGTTGACGAGTGTGCAGCTGAGGTTTCGGAGGCAGCGATTGGGCTTGCAACGCCAACTTAAGCTGCGCGTTTTCCTGGGCGCCCCTTTCATGAAGGGGGGCGGGTGGGGATTTGGGAGGCGGGCGGAGGGGTGATGTTGGAAGGGGGCGGTGATGGAGGATGCGATTGGAGGGTCGAGAAAGGGGCTTGGGAATCCGTTCGGCGCAGATGGCATTGCGAGTGCGTTGTCGCGGCGCCCCTCAGGCATGGCAGGAGCTGCGCGCGACCGCCGCCAGGTTCAAGGAGGCGGTTTGGAAGAAGAGCGAGGCGGAGGCCACCGCCAACGGATCTGAGGGCGCGCCAAGCGATGGCCAGGACAAGTCGTCCGCCATGGAAGGTTGCGTGATCAATCCCGAGTTCGATGCTTACGAGAGACAGTTCAGCGCAGTGTATGGCGACACTGCCGCCAAGCTCGTAGACTTCTCCTCCACCTACTGGGACAACCTGGCGTGCGAGTCGGTGGCGAAGATCAAGGAGTTCATCGGCATGGCAGGCGGCCTCCTGGACCTTTCAGGTCAGCACTGGTCCACGAGCGCGGCGGACCCCAACGGCTTCGACTGCCTCCAGGGCTGCTACAGGCGCGTCTTGTGCAAGCAGAAGGGCATCACGACGAAGCTGAAGCATATCGAGGCCATCATCTCCCAGCAGCTCAGCTCGTTCGCAGATGACGCCTCGCTTCACGACAAGACGAGCGAGCTCGCGAAGCTCGAGGGCGAGTTCAAGAAAGGCCAGCGGCGCGCGCAGGCCACTTTGTGGGAGGCAAGGGCCCTGCAGAGCTTGACGAAGCTCACGCCCGACACCGCGGCAGAGGTTCTCACAACCTTGCGGGACACAGTTCACGACTCGCGGGTCTTCTGCGAGGACGACGTCGCCAAGCCGATCCTCGACAAGGTGTCGGACGAGCTTGCCAAGGCGCTGAACTCGGGAACGGTCTCTTGAGAGAAGCACTCGGCGCGCGGCGGCCGTGACGAAGTACAGGTACTCGTACTTCGACGTCGACTATTACGAGGACGACAACGGCCGCGACGACGGCTGCGAGAGAGCGAGTTTTTTTACTTACCTTCTCGGCCACAGCAGCAGCACCGTGGCCCATGGTAAACAACGACCGTTCCATCATCACCCCCCCCCTCCTCCCCCATGCACCCTCCTGCCAGATTTACTCAAGAGGCTTGGGCCAATCCGCCAGCCCCGAGAACGAGTCAGAAGTTGCGATTATCGTGGCAGTTATCTAGTTGTTCAGGGCACCTTGGGATTCATATGAAGGGGCTCTTGGGATACCTCTCAGAGTCTTCTTGAGGGTCTCCTAGGGTCCTCTTTGTGGCTTATGGGGGTGTCTTGGGCCCCCTTGGGGTTCGACGAGGTCTCCCCTGAACTCCCGCGGAACGTATGCCGCCTAGAGCCTTGCAGTTGGGACCCGTAAGTTCTAGAGCGGGCATCGCCCACTAGGAATTTTAGAGTAGGTCGGTGCGTGGATCACTTAATGAGGCATTCTGTGATCTCGGCCGAGCGCCCTTCCGCTGTGGCTGCCGTGGCGCCAATCAAAACCATAATTTGCTGTTCCACCAACCCCTGAGGGCGCTTTCATCATTGCCCGCAGCCCAAATCTGCGGCCTCGTCCCTCGAATTGCTCAGGAACCTCACGAGCACATGTTCAATGATGTCCACCCCCCAGCGCGCGCGGGATGATGGTTTGTTTGGGCCCCCCTGGCAGGGATCCGCGCGCCCTAGATCGAAAATCGCCCAGAAGGGCTGTGGGACGTAAGTAGGTATCCTCGGTAGTCGCGCGGCAGTATGTGCTCATGCTCGGGCGCATACCTGAAGCGACGGCCCCATCCCGAGCCTTGACCAGAGCGTTTTTTTTTTTGAGCCGCCCTCTTAAACAAGTCCATCACAACCCCACCCCTATCTCACAATGCGTTCTATTACTTCCGATCGCAGTTATCATTCAGGGAGGAGCCCGCGCGGTGGGCGCGCTGCCCTGTGATCGCCGCGATGTAGCCATCCCCGCTCCCCGCTAAAGCAGGGCAATACGAAACATCGTGGCTGTTTCCAAGGACCACTGGCTGCAGCAAAGCCGCTCATCGATAGGTTCTGATTAGACGAAAGATGCAACATCGCCGCATCAAAACCTCATGGCTGGTTTCTCGCACCGTGGGTCGCCAGAAAGTTGTCCATCAACGAATTCTCATTTACCCCAGGCTACGAAATCGCCCCATCGAAACCTGATGGCCGTTCTGCCATCAGAACCCCATCAACCCCAGACCCTGGGGGGAGGCCCGACTCGAATATCCAATGGCAGGCAGGCAACGCTGCTCATGTTCGTTCTTGAGGCGGTCCCCTCTCCATCGGGGTTGCGCATCTGCTTCGCCATCTCCCATCAGTCGGCTCGTGATGCAACCGGCACGCGCGCGGGTTAACGCCGACATCGTCGAAGTATGCGCATTGGGATGCTAGTAAAGAGAAGACATTGCTTGTCATTCTTGAGGCGATTGCTTCCGCTTAGCTTTCTTGTCAAGCTGGGATTCTCGTTGGTCGCCTCCTCCCAGGGCGCCGACCCCTCGCCCTCCGCCTCTCCGCCTCTCCCTCCCTCGCCCCCCCTCCTCGCTCCTGCGCCGGGAGTCCCCCTTTGGGGATCCCCGGGGCCTCCCCAGGCGACGCGTATCCCCGGGCGACCGCTGCCGCGGCCTATGCGCCCCTGCACCCTGGATCTGTCTTTGTGAGCCGCCAATCAAAAGTATCCCCGGGCGACGGGTGCCCCCCTTTGGCAATCCCTCGGCACACGGACCGTTCAAAGGCGGCCCGCTCCCAGACCTGGCAGTTTGGTCAGTGATCCTGCGCCGGGGATGCGCGAGGCGGCCGCCCAACAGGCCGAGGACCAGGAGGTTGGAGCCGTCGGGGGGGTCCGAGGTGGCCCGGCAATGGCTCCGACCAGCGAGAAGGGCGGGCAGGTCAGAGGTGCTGGGTCAGAGAAGGTTTTTTGGCCTTCTCGGCCTCTGGTTGCCGTTTTCGGCCCCCGAGCCGTGGAGAACTAATCCGGGAGGAAACACTGCACCAAATGGACCATGGGAGGGGTCCGGGGACCGATTTTCAGCGGTATAGCCAGCACCCTGGGTCAGGGGAGCCTGTTAGTGATTGGGTCTCCATGCCCCAGAAATTATCCCAGTGCGACCCTACCTAGGAGTTGGAGCCCCTAGGAAAGCAGCATTAGCAGTAACGGTAAAGCTAAACTAAAGCTAAGCTGAAGCTAAGCTACAGCTAAGCTACAGCTAAGCTACAGCTAAGCTACAGCTAAGCTAAAGCTAAGCTACAGCTCAGCTACAGCTAAGCTAAAGCTAAGCTCAAGCTGAGACAAAGCTAAGCTAAAGCTGAAGCTAAAGCTGAAGCTACAGCTACAGCTAAAGCTGAAGCTAAAGCTAAAGCTAAAGCTGAAGCTAAAGCTAAAGCTAAAGCTAGGGGGCGCAACTGGGGGAACCGCGGGGCGGGGACTGGGGGAACCGCCCGGGGCGTTTTACACTGCCCGGCCCCTTTAAGCAAACAAAGTAAGAACCCTCTAGGCAGAGCCTAGGTAGGGAATGAGACAGGATCAGTAAAAACCAGGTCTGCCGTGGCTGGTGTTTCTTCGGGTGGCGGCAGTTCTGGTCAGTGGGATGGGGCGGGGGGGCCGTCCCCAGCGCTCCAGACAGGACGAGGCGGGGCCAGATTATCTCGTTGGCTTTGCTTGGCTCAAGCCGTTCTGGCGCGAGCGCGCGCGGCGGACCCTGGCGCTCCTGGCCTGCGCGGCGGCCCTCGCAGCCCGGGGCGGCGCGGCCGCCGGCGGCAGCCCCGCGGGGGCCCGGGCCCTCCTCGGGCCGGCGGCGGCGGGCGGCCGCGGAGGGCCCGGCGGGCCGCGGGGGCTCGGCGTCGGCGGGCCCGCGGAGGGGGGCGGCGGCGCCCGCGGCCGCGGAGGCGCTCCGCCGCCCTGCCGCGCCGCCGCGCGGCACGGGGGCGGCGCCGCGCCGCGGGGGCGGCGGCGGCCTGCCGCCTGCGCTCGGGCTCGGCGCCTGCGAGGCGTGCCGCGCGGACACGGGAACATGGTGCATCTGGTCGGGGTGCGACAGCCGGCAGGGCCCGACTTATTCACCACCCACCAAACCACCCCAACCCAACCCGAAGGCCCCAATTTATCCTCGATTTCCAGTTGGGGGGGGTCGTGGAACATCGAGAAAACACATATGGAACCCGTACCCCCCCCAACCCGAAATTCGGGTCTTCGGGTTGGGTTGGGGTGGTCTGGTAGGTAGTCACTTATTGCTCGGCTACTCTCGAGTGCATGTGCTTGCCTGGGTACTGCAACAAGGACGGCGTGTGCTTTCGTGACCCCGAGGTGCCTCCAGGCTGCGACATCGACGAGAGCGAGCAGTCATGCTCAAAGACCGTCCCTTGCCGGGGCCCCGGAGAGGAGTGCACCAGCGATGACTTCGGCGCGTGCAAATGCAAGAAGGGCCTCTGCAAGAATGCTTCGGGAGTCTGCGTCAACGTCACGGCCGACGAGCCCAGCACGAACTCTTCGGCGAGGAGTTCCGCCAGCATTGACCAGACTCTGAGCGCCGAGTTAAGCGCGGACACGGGAGGCTCGTGCATATTCTTGAGCTGCCATGGCTGGCGAGGCCCGACGTACTGCTCGCCGGCCGGGAAGTGCATGTGCAAGCCTGGGTTCTACGCCAAGGACGGCGCGTGCAGCCTCCGTGATCCAGAGGTCCCCGAGTGCTGCGACGTCGACCAGAGCAGGGAGGCGTGCTCGAGCGACGTCCCCTGCAAGGGCCACGGCGAGGTGTGCACCAGCAGCAGCCCCGACCTCGGTGCGTGCAGGTGCGCGGCGGGCCGCTGCAAGAGCGCCGAGGGAGTCTGCACCAGCTGGGCCACCAACGAACCCCTCCCGATCTCGGCGGCCGCGATTCCTGCCACCTCCAGGAACGCAGCCATCACCGATGCGGTCAGGACCTCGCCCGCGGCGAGCGCCACGCCACCACCGACGGCGCTCGTGAGCGTGCCCGCTGGGCGGGAGGAGAAGGAGGGCGGCGCCACCCAGAAGCGGGCCTTCTCCCGCAGCTCGCCTGGGGCGAAGTTCCCCTGACCTGCGTCGCTGCCGCAGGTGCCACCGTCTGCGCGACCGTCGGTGTGGCCGTCGCCGTCATGGTGCAGAAGCGGCGCGCGGCACCAGAGCAGTATCCCGGAGTTACCACGGGCGCCGCCGTCGGCGCCCTGATACTGCCGCTGCTCCGGCAGTCGTGCGGCCCGCGAGGAGGGCACGCCGCTCCACCTCCCAACCGAGTGCGATGACTTCCCCGCTGCCTGAGCGTAACTGCGGGCGGGCGAGGCCCTCGCCAGAGTGCCCAGTCAGATTGCCCAGTCAGCCGCAGTCAGCCGAACAGTGCCAGTAATTACTGGGCCCTACAGTTTGCCCAGTCAGCCTTAGCCAGCCGAACAGAGGCCACATTTTTCCGCCCATCACGTTTTGACTCCCTTCCCCGTTTGATAAGAGGAACTCTGCACGGGATGCTTGCCATGGCCGCGAACTCGTGCCCACGGATTCTACACATTGGGCGGCTCGGCAGTCGAAAAAAAAAGCTCGTTGGTTTTGCTTGCTTTTGTCCCAGCTGTAGTTTCTGGGCCTCCCAATCAAAAGGAGCAAGATTTCATGATACTGAGTGACACGTTTCACGATTTCCAAGGTCTCCAGGGCTCCCACATTTTCCTGACGTTCCGCACGGGTTGAAGAAGCAAGGGCCGCTAGATACTCTCAAAGGCTTGGCACGTTTTCTGACTTACTTTTATTATGTCATCACTCTCGACCTACGAGGGGGTCCGAATAGATGGGATCGGAGGATCGCTCCACATTGCCGACGCATCGACGATGCGGTTCGATCTGGAGCCAGATGCATCGCCGACGTCGCCGATGCATCGCCGATGCATTGGTGATGCGGCGCGATCCCCCGACCCCATCCACTCGGACCCCATCTAGAAGGCCTCCTTTTATTACTTTATCCCGACGTGTGACGGTGACTCCGACGCGCGTTGGACAAGGATAGTCTTTCCTCGGGTCTCCTGGAGTACACTTGGCGGTCCTGTGGGATATTGGGCTATCCTGGGGTCTCCTGGAGCATCCAGGGTACATGGTCCTGTGTGGCATCGTGGAGACGCAACTACCCCGCAGTTTCGAGCTCTACTTTCTGGCTGGATCGCTATTCTTAGTTCTTGGCTCTGCTGTGCCGAGGCGTTTAAGATCTATCGGATGTCATCGATGCGTATTGGGCACGCGATCTCCTCCTTGGGTTTCTCGGGCTTCGTGGGCGGTCCTGAGGGCTCCCAACGACGACGACGACGACGACGACGATGGAGGACGACCGACGACGACACGGACGACGAACCACTACGCCAGCGGCGGCGTTCCTTTCCGAAGGCCTCTGTAAAGTTTCTGACGGCTTGCAGAGGTCCACAGGGGAATCGGGAGGTCCTTAGAGGCCTCTGGTGTCCTCGGTCTTCGAACCTCGTCATGGGCCAGCTGACAACTATCGCGATACTGTAAGTCTCCGCGAATGCCGATGTTAAGCAGTCCACCGATGATGTCATATGTGTAAAGTGTCGGACGGGGGTCGTCGCTCGAGGCACCCCCGGTTCAACAACTATCACTCGTTTTTTTTTCTGGTGCGCCCCTAAACAACGATGCGCTAAATCGGCCCCCATGCAGCTGGCAGGATGGCCAATACTGACCCTACATGTGGCCAGATGCCCTGACATTATGCGTTAGTATATGCAGTTGATTGACAGCCATCGTTTGGGGCAGTCTGCACAAACACTCGTATGGCGACGGGGCGCGTGTCGCCATGTTTTGACAGTACACGCCGGTCGTTGAAAGTAGGTATGTTTGGATTCCCGGATCCCAATCTATTTTGGGCGCCTTCCTACTTCGAGGATCGACTGATTTCCTTCGTCCCTCCTCTTTAGGGGGCGAGCGGAAGCCCAATCCACTTCCAACACCTTCCTACTTCATGTTTCGACCGACTTCTTCCGACCAGCGCGTATAGGTTCAAGGGGTAAGGGTTCGTTGTTCGTGCATCACATCGAGCCTTGGTCATCCATCTCCGAGCCTCGACGACGGAGTCTCCAGAGGCCTCCGAGAGGCCTCCACGGGGCGAACGGCGTCCAAGAGCCTCGATCCTCGCAGAAGGTCCCTTTTGGGGGTGCCCACACGGATGACGACCAAACACGTCGATCCTCGAACCTCGATCTCAGATCTCATATGCCCATCTGTGTGACCTTCCTGGGGCCCACCTGACGGATCGGTTGGATCCCAGTCCCACTCGACTTAGATTCGAGCTCGATCGAAGTTCGAGTCAAGTCGACGGGCACTTGACTGGCTCAAGGCTCAGGACCTCAGAGAGAGAGAGAGAGAGAGCACTTTATTCAGCGCGCGCGCGCACACGCACACGCCCTCTCCCACGCGGACCAGGATGTCCCAGCTCTTCGCGGCCCACGCCGGCCCCGCGGCCGCCGGCTCCGCGCCCGCTGGTCTGCCGGAGATCGAGTACCCTTCCCCGCTCTCCGCGCTGCCAGACGAGCCGCTGCCCTTCTTGGTCAAGAACACGTTCGTGGTCCCGGCGCACCTCGAGCCCTCCTCGCTGCTGGGCTCCTCGGTCTTCGCGCCGCGCGCGGCGCGCTCGTGCCCCAGCAGCGGGTGCCCGGGCGCGCGCGGCCCCGGCGGCGGCTCCCAGGGGGAGGAGGAGGAGGCGCCCGCCACCTCCTCCGCGTCCAGGAGCACCTCTGCCGGCGCCTCCTCGCGCGCCAGCTCGGCGGCCCCCCCCGGGGCGCTGCCGCAGTTCGCCTGCCCCGCGCCCGAGTTCACCGTTCGCAACACGTTCATCGACACCGTGGCCGGGCGGCTCTCCTCGATGGTGGACGGGGCGCTGGCGGAGCGCCGGGCCCGCTCCTGCCCCTCCAGCGGCTTCGGCCTGCCCGACGCCTGGGTGGCCCTGTCCGAGGTGGCGGCCCGGCTCGAGGCCGACGCTGGCGGCGCCGAGGAGGACGAGTTCGTCCCGACGCCGGCCGTCTGCTCGCAGCGCGCCGAGGAGGACGAGGACTCGAAGTAGACGAAACGGCACAAGCATAAACTCCTGGAGCTCCGCGCGGGTTTCTCGGATCGGCGCTGGGCCCCCCTGGCGGCGCTCCGCGCGCCAGTGAGGGGGTCCGGCGCCGATCCAAGAAGTGAGCGCGGACCTCTGAGATTTTACGGATGGGACCACCTTACGGGTGATGAGGAGGGTGGGGGGGGAAGGGGGAGGCGGTCGATCTACGATGGTTTTGGGTTCTTCGGTGGTTTCTTTTTTCTTTTATTGCCGTGCACATTTGCCCATGTATCGATCGACCTATCTATCTAGGTATCGATTCAGGACAACCCTATATATGTGTATATATATATATCGATTTGTTATGTATGTATGCAGCCTTCTATCGATAGATCAGTCGATCACTCAAGCATTACATATGTTTCTCTCTCTATAAATACATATATATATGTGATCATATAGATAGATCACTATCGATGTTCACAGATATCTCTATACATTTTTATATATATAGCTATATGTATGTCTTTTTATATTCATATATATACACATATATGTGTATATATATGTTGTATACATACATGTGTGTATATCCCCACGTGTGTATAGTTGTCGTTCTAAATACGTATACATATATATATGTATATATATATATATGCAAATCTAGAAACCATCGGTACAGCCATCGGGACAACATGTAACACTAACTATACATATACACATGTATACCGATATACATATCAATGACTCGATCTATATATATATATATATGCACATCTGTATATATATATATATATATATATATATATATATATATTTATATATATATATATATGTATATCAGATATCAGGGTACGGGGCCGAGGGGCCTCTGGCCAGCTGCCTCGACTCGCCATGGGGGACCCCCCCCCCGGGGCCTCTCCAGAGCCGCTCCGGGGCGTTTCCCAAGCGGCTCTGGACGGACCCTCTGGTGATGCTTCTGCACCACGAATGGTTCCCATCTTCGACCCATGTCGCCGAAGCACGTGGTAGAGGTTTCGGGAGGCCTCCAACATGGCTCCAGACGCTTCCAGGAGCACTCCCAAGAGAGCCCCGGGAGGCCAAAATTGACGGTTGTCCGACGGTTTTGGAAGGATTTTGGCCTTTTGTTTTTTTCGGTTGTACGACGCTCCAAGACGGCCCAGGAGGTCTCCAGGTCCGCCCCCAAGCAGCCCCAGAGGCCCCAAAGACAAGCCCAAGGCGGCCCCGGAGAGCCCAGCGCTGGCCCAAGAAGCGCCCACGACAGCCCAAGAAGGCTCCAAAACAAGCCCAAGAAGGGCTCAAGAGAGGGACCGCGTACCGAACACCCAGGGCTCCCGCCTTAACAGTGACCCCGGTGGCCCTTGGCAGCTCCCAAGAGTCCTCCAACATGGCTCCAAACGCTTCCAAAAGCGCTCCCACGAGGGCCCCAGCAGGCCAACAAGTGATGGTTTTACAATAGTTTTGGAAGGGTTTTGGCCTTTGATCTTTGCGGCTGCCCGACGCTCCTAGGCGGCCCAGGAGGCCTCCGAGACCGCCACCAAACAGCTCCAGAAGCTCCCAAGGCCGCCCCGAGGCGGTCCCGGAGAGCCCAAAGGCGGCCCAAGAAGAGCCCAGGGCAGCCCACGAGTGCCCCAAAACAGGCCCGAGAGGTGTCCAAGAGACGGACCGCGTCCAAAAAACCCAGGGCTTCCGCCTCAAGAGAGCCCCAGGAGGCCCCAGGTAGTTCCCAAGAGGCTACAAACATGGCTCAAGACGCCTCCTGGAGCACCCCCAAGAGGGTCCCAACAGGCCAACATCCTTCATTTTACATAGGAATTGGAGGATCTTGGCCTTCTTGTATTTTCGGCTTTCCGACGCTCCAATAGGGTCCAGCGCGCCTCCAGGTCCGCTCCCAAACAGCCCTAGGCGGGCCCAGAGAGCCCCAGGGAGCCCGCAAGACCAGCTCTACGCAACCCAAGAGTTCCTCGGCAGGATAGTCCAGGAGGGGGGAAGAGCGGGGGAGCCTCTGGCGCCCCAATGTCCGGGAACGCTCCTCCGGAACATGGCGTGAGAACATGAGCGGAGTGCACGCCGCCGTCTTCGTAGTAATAATCGTCGCGGGCATCGCACCTGAGCGGTGACCTCAACTAGAACCTGAGCGCGCGAGAAGCGCGCGCGATGGTTCTAGTGTATATATATATACATACATACATACCTACCTATCTATCGCTTCACCATCGGGACAGCCATCGGGACAGCCATCGGGACAGCCATCGGGACAACCATCGGGACAACCATCGGGACAACCACCAGGACAACCATCGGGACAACCACAACCATTGGGACAACCGCCGGGACAGCCGGAGCCCACGCCTGGCGCTCGGGGGGTGGCCGTTTTGGCAATGTATGGCCTCTGCTATGGATGGAACTCGCGCAGCTTCGCCTCGCCCGCACGCACGACACGAACCGACACCGAAACCGATTTCCATGTTGGGGTCGCTTCCGTTCCAACCCCCAAACTCCGATGTTCATGCAGCTTTTGTTTCTAAAGGACGGCTTCCTGCCGGCGCCCGTCGCGTTCATGTCACGCGCCGAGGACGAGGCCTGGGACTCGCCCGTGGCGCCGGCGCTCTGGGCGCCCCTCTCCTTCATGCCGCCGCCTCCGCCAGTGGCGCCGCCCCCGGCCGCGCTGGTGGCCGAGGCCGCGCCAGCGCCGTCTGCCCCCGCCACCGCGCCGCTGGGATCGCCAGAGTGCCCCACCGTCGGCTCTCAAGGGCAGAAAAAACGCCCCTACCCTGGATTACGAGGCGCTGTGCGCTGAACCTCCTGCGGGCTGACAGGGCAAACCCTGCGTGATGTGCGGCGTCCTGGCGGCTCTAGGCTTTGGGGGGGTCCCAGGAGGTTTACAGACCACGCACTTATAATCCAGGGTAGGGTCGTCTTTTCATCCGTCAAGGCTCGGCACTCCACTGCCAGGGGGCGTGCAGGCCGTGCGCCCACGCGTTCACCAAGGGCTGTGCGAACGGGGTCGGCTGCCAGTTCTGCCACCTGTGCGAGCCGGGCGAGCTCAAGCGTCGCCAGAGGGAGCGCCGCATCCAGCTGGCTCGGCAGAAGCCGTCGGAGCCGCGCGCCGAGGCTGGCGGCAGCGCGAGGGGCCGTCGAGGTGGCAAGAGGGCCTGAGGACGTGCACCACCAGCGAGCCATACGCGCCCGCGGGCGTGGTGATTCCAGGGGCGTCCTCGCCGAAAGGATCCCGGCGTGCTCTCCGAACTGTCTGCAGAGAGAACCACTCAGGCAATGGTGGAGCCCACGCCTCGCTGGGTCAGGAGAGCCCGGCGGTGGCAGACAGATCTGGTCTGTGACAAGGTTCACAGTGTCGGTCGCTGCATCTGTGCGTTTTCATCCAGGCGTCCAAACGCCTGCCTTGCGAGCTCGTGTCCTTCCTTTGGGCACTGCTCTTTGTACAGTCACTGGTGTGAGTTCGGCTGAGTGGTAGAGATCGCGCCACAGTTAGCAGAGTGTTGCTAAGACGCCCTCGGTTGTCGTGGCTCGGTTTCTCAGCCAACGCCGACTCCAGAGAGCAAAGTCGACGGACACTCGTCTCGGAGTCGATGCAGGAGTGGAGCGAGCGGCTCAAGAGAGGTTCCTGGCATGAGCATTCACGGCAGCTGTGTTTCTCGTGTCGACGCGGCGGCGACCCCGCCCCGGGCGTGCAAGGTTGAACGCCGCCGGCGGTCCAGAACCTTGGCATCGCTCGGACGTGTGCATTTTTCCTTCGGCGAAAACTATCGAGGAGCGTCCTTGATCATTTGGCGAAAAAACCACGCACGAAACCGACAAAAGCACAGGGAATGGACGTCCGAGCGATGGCGAGGAACCATCCCGTTTGCTGCCATCTGGCACCGGCAGACCCGCCGACCGCAGAAGGTTGAACGATTCACGCGGTTGCCACGACGGGGTCGTCGCGACACGAGCTGGCCGCAGTCGGTTCGGGTAGAGCCAGGACCCGATTCGTGATTGGTTGGGACCCGAAGCCCACAGGATTGAGCCAGGCAGGGCTTGGCGAAGGCGACCCGACGCCGCCCGCCGCACCGCCGACCCGACGCGACCGGACGACGCAGCCGACGGGCCCCCCGACGGGCCCCCCCGACGAGGACGACGACGACGCCCGCAGCGACGGCGACGCGACGACGACCACGACGAAAGCCTACGCCGACGGACGGCCCGAGGCCTCTCCCCACCTATGACGCTACCGACCACGACAGCGACAACGACGACCCGACGCCCCTCTCCACGACGACGCACCTCCCCACAACTGCGGCCCTTCCTACGAACGCCATGCCCGGCTCCCTGCCCGACCCAGGGGAGCCGGTTAGTGATTGGGACCCGAAGCCCACAGAATTGACCATGATCACTAAACCAGGTCTACCATGGCTACTGCTTCTTCGGGTGACGACAGATCCAGTTAATTAGTGGCATGGGGCGGGGTGGGCGCCGTCCCCTGGTGCACATCACCAGACCAGGTCCCACTAAACCAAGTCCCGCCAACGCCCGATCAATCTCCGAAGCTCAACAACCAACAACAACCCTTAACTTTTGCACCCTTCAATCCAGTGGCAAATCATGGGAGCCTGGTGTATCCCCGCAATGTCATCCTTGTAGAGTGCAGTAGCGTCCGGTTAGCGTCTGGCAGTCGACGAGACAGCGCCGATTCAGCGTCGACTGGCGCCGATCCAGGGTCGATCAGCGTCGGAAGGCTCCCCCGAGTGGTCGCAGAACCTCGGCGCGCGCGCGCGCTCGCCAGGAGCTCGCGGAGGCCGCCGCGGCCGGCGACGTCCCGCGCGCGGAGGCCGCGGGGGGGGGGGGGGGGCCTCGCCGCCCAGGCTTGGGCCCGCGGCGCCCGGCGCCGCAGCAGCTGCTCCAGGGAGAGGGGCGCCTTGCCGTTCCACGCAGCCTTCAGCCCCGCTTCCTCGGCGTAGCTCGGGCGTGTGCCTTGTTTGTTGGGCGAGGGCCATCGGGGAGCACGTTGGGTCAGCAAGCGGGGAAATGCGCGCACGGAGTCGAAGGATGCACGGGGACTGGACGTCCGAGCGACGGCGAGCTTCCCTTTCGCGCAGGGGGACAGATCAGGGGGAAACGTAAGACTCGAGTACACTGGAACTCGGGTTGGCTCACGCTTTTTGCGGAGCGCGTCCTGGACTTTGACGGTCCAGTTTTCGCTGGGTGTCTGCAGCGTGGGCTCGCGTCAAATTTCCGACTACGTCTCGTCATTTTTCCGATGGCCACGTCAGGCCAACCCGCGTCCCCCGTACCCGAGTATTACGTCTTGAGCGCGCGTGAAGTGATCCAAAGACCTCTGTTTCAAGGTCGGCGCGCGGATAATAGGGACAGTCATAGACGATCATAGGGACATTAATATACCAATGAAGGCGATGATAGGTCAATAAAGACAACAGGTTGTATACCCTACCAACCACTTACAGGCCTTGTCAGCGGCTACCCGGTCACCATCATCGTCATCGTCGTACTCATCATCACGAATCATCGCAATCATGCTGCCACGAGGGGCACACCAGCATAGTGTAGTTTAAGGGAGACAGCGTTCTGGGATTAGCGGGCATAATGTTCCGGGAGGTCTCCGGGAGGTCAGGTCGGGGAGGTGGATCCGTGGACATGAATAGAAACATTATGTGTTCACATGTTTTAGTTATCGGGAAGGGACTCCAGGAGGTCGGGCTCCGGGAGGTCTCCGGCAGGTCCGTTAGTCCTAGGTTGTGATCCCAATAATCCAGGACGTTCAGTAGAAATCGTTGTGTAGGTATACCATGTGTAATATTTACGCAGGACGAGAGATTTTCTTCTTGAGTAAAAATGGCGACGATGAGTTCGACAGGTATCCTCGTCATCGGCGCCGCCAAAGTTCAAGGGAGTGCATGAGACAGCAGAGGCCCCATCCTGGGACGTTGATGACCGAACCCCCTTCCCCCGTAGAATCTTAACAAGGGTGGGGCTGGGGGTCCGCGGATCCGATTTCGTCCGGTTCCCCGTTTTAGCTCAATACTATGAATTTTAAAGGGGGTAGGAATCGGATTTGCCGTAAAAGATATGGCCGGACGCGGATCCAGAAAATCCAAAGTCGGATACGCGCGGACGGAAATCTGATCCACCGAAATAATAACCATAACCGCAGTTGGATCCGCTCGACCTTCATGGGGTCCGACGGCTGTTATCTCATACACGTCGGTTCAAGACTTCAAACCGTCGTTTCGGGCCCAAGAGGAACACACTTACGCCCTGGGGATGTATGAGTCAGATATGCGAATGTAGGTCATGTACGGTACGGGTGATGCTCGTCCACAGTGTCCGCGATGTGTCATGGTTTACTGTTTGGCGTCCATGGTACATGCAGGGTTATGCATTATCGGGAATAATTGGAATACATGGGGATTATGCTCTTGAGTTATCGGGATTATAGGGGAAGGCCTTCCAAGACGACCCAAGGTTGTATCACTTCACGCGCTCTCAACTTACGTCTCCCCAAAAGTGACGATGTAAACATAATAACTCGGATCTCTCGGTTGCTATGTATATGTCATGGTTTGTTTCCCCCTCCTGTCCCGCACATGCCGTCTGACCTACCCGCGCTGGTCATCCTCCAAAAACATCACGGAGTTTTTCCCATGTGGATTCGAGGCGCCGTTGCGTAGTTGTAGGAGCTCGGAATTTGAATTCTCAGCCGGCCACTGGCCTCGGGGACTCTGTATACAGGTTGTCCTTGCCGTTTTCTTTGTTTCACGACATATGACGCACAGCGATGGTCAGGAGGGGAAAAAATCACAGACGGAAATCAATGCCGATTCCAAAGACTCGGAAAACATTGGAAGTTGATGGGAAGACGAAAATCATAGAAACATTGACTGATCTAGGGAATCCTGGGACTTGCGCCGATGTATTTGTGGTCCATGGGCCCCCCCCGATGGTGCAGAGACACGGTGGCGTAAGCATGTGGATGTCTATCGCAGAGAACCAATCAGAGTGGGAACGGAGTGAAACGTATGCATCAAGTGGCTTTCCGAGCTGCGCTTCAGCGCCTCGTCCCGGCCCCGCGCGCGGCCGCCCTCTTGAACGCATCGGGTTTTGTCTCTTGCCTCCTGTCTCTTTGACGCACAGGCCTCCATCCCGCCAGTTTCCCCCACGTCCCCCCACACGAATTTAACATGCTGAGGAGTGCAACCCCGGTTTCTCCAGGTACGTTTGTGTTCAGGGGGTGGGGATTTATCATCCCCTACTCAACAGGCCACTGGGCACGTCCCCCTACACCGCACTCTGCACACTCAGGGCTCGGTGAGGTATGTGAAATAGACTCGCCAGGTCTGCTCAACGATTTTCTTGGCAGCCCCCTGTCCCCGACCCAGGGTGGTGCCTCCAGAATTTGGGCCAATCAAAAAAGGTAGGCGCCCAGGAGTCCATTGCGCCTTTCAAGGTCTTTCTCCGTCCTCCCTCCTCCCCCGCCTCTTCCTCACCCTCCCTCATGCGTGTGCGCGCCGCCTTCTGCTCAGCAGCAGCTCGTCCCTCCCACTTCCGGCCGCCTCCCCCCCGTCCAACGTCCCCTTTTCTCCCCCATCGCCACCCTCCCCCCCATCCATCACGCCTCACTCCTTGAGATCTGGCCTTGCAGAAAAAAATGAAACATCGCAGAAAATCACGAGACCGAAACCCCGCACCCCATCTTTTTGCGTCAGTTTTTCCAGCCGGATCGATCTGTGAGGGCCCCAGGGCCCGAATTTGAGCGAAAACGCCCGGTGTGAAAACATGGCAACGCCAGCATCTCAGGCCTCGCCCTTGTACAATTACGTAATCTGAGTAATACTCTCCTCTCTCCCCTGATGACGTCCGGAAGATATCCGGCCCTTCTCCACCTTCTTTTGATACACACGAAATTCTCGGGAGTTGGGTTTCCGCTTAGGCTTTTATTCAAAATGTTGCTCCCGCTGAAGTGCTGGCCTGATTTTCGGGCTTTCGCTCGTTCCGAATCATGCTCCGGCTGCAGCGCTGGCCTCATTTCTGCGCTTCCGCTCGTTCCGAATCGTGCTCCCGTTGCAGCGTTGGCCTCATTTCTGCGCTTCCGCTCGTTCCGAATCGTGTTCCCGCTGCAGCGTTGGCGTCATTTTTACCAGCGCCATGCCACGGCATGGTTTTCGGTCCTTCCAAACAAGCCCCAAAATCTAGAATCTAGAAAATGGCATCCCGGAATAAAACATCGGAGATGATTGCACATTCGGAGTCGAGTCTTTGATTTTGGGGGCCGCAGAAGCCCCCCCCACTTTGGGGCGTCGCCACGCCATGCTATGATGTCATGCTACGCGTTGATCTTCAACACCATGCTATGCAATGTAATGCTATGCCATGCTGCGACATCCGATTGTGCGAATAGAGAGGAGATCTACGCCATGGTCAGGGATGGGAGGGAGGGGTAGGACGTCAGATATGACGCGAGCGCACCTAGCTTGCCCCCTCCCCCTCCCCACGCCCCCCTACCCCCCCAATCCTCTCATCTCCCTGCCTCTTCCCCTCTCTCCCTGACCGTAATGGCCGCAAGGAGTGCTAGTTTTAATGAAGAGTACAAAACAAGCACAACAAACAACAACAACAACCACAACAATAACAACAACAACAACAACAACAACAATCATTTAAGACTGGGGACACTCCGTTCTCACCAGTGCCAGGGTTTTCATAGGAGGCGGGCAATACCCCCACTTTGTGGGGGGGCCGGTTCAAGCTCTACCAAATTTCCAAACGACTCTTCGCCACCACCCACACCCAGCTTCCCGCCCTATGACGTTCGGACACTTCACTTCGTGGCATGCGGACGACCGTGGCTACTATTCAGGGCCCCGCGGCCGACGACGACGGCGTGCGCGCGCGAAGAAAAAACGAATGTGTCCCGCATGGTATTATTTGACAGGGATGATGGCCCTGGCAGGTGCGCAACCGTTGTTGCAGAAGTTCGAAAAAGTTGCTCGCAAAAGCCCGTTTGACAGAAATGTTTAAAAAGTGTTGGGTTTCCTACGAATCCGCAAGAGCGCGCGGGATGAGATTTTGACATTTTTTTGTTGAAAAACCATTGGTTTTTTGATGTTTTTATGTTAAAATCGCTCCGAACACTAAGCTTTTGGAAGGATTTCGTCTTGCGCGCGCGAATGTCCACTTTACCTTATTTTTTGCAAGGGATTCTTGAAATTTGATTATAGTAGAACAAGAAATGTCATTTTATAGTGTTTTTTGCAAGGGAAAACGGATTACAACAAAACAACCGGATCTGGATCACATCGTTTTACCTGAGGATTCCCCACGAAAGTGATGAAAATGTAGCTGCGGCCTAGGCGGCGCAGGGGGGGCGTGCACCAGGGGGCCCAACAATAATTATTCTTTAGAATTAATAATGTTCAACAACAACAACAACATTACCAACACCAGCACCAACGCCAACGCCAACACCAACAACAACGCCAACACCAACAACAGCAGCAGCAACAACAACAAAAACCTCTCTCCCTGGCCCCGCAGCCGCTCGGCCAACTTGACCAGTGGATTCTCCGCGCGGGAGAGCGCCCATGGCCTCCGCTCGCCCCCCGCGGCGGCGGCTGCGGGGGAAGACCGCGCCCGCGGCGCCCCCGGGCGCACTGCTGCACGGCCTGCCCCCGGACGTCCTGAGGCGCGTGGTCGGCGCCGGCACGGTGGAGGACCTCCTGTCGATGATCCTCAGGATGCGTGTTGGCCCAGCGTGTGTGTGTGTGTACATGCGTATGTATGTGTATAAAGGCATATGTAAGATACCGCATTGGCGCTTCGCGCCGTTCACCGTGGCCCTTCAGGGTCGGCTCGCAAACGGCAGGCGGGGCGCGGGAGAGAGAGAGAGAAGGGCCAAAAGGACGACGGTTCCTTGTTGCTGGGAACCATTTTGGTTACACATGTGATATATATATATATATATCGTTTGTGTTTCATGTTTCCTCTTCGTTTTTACATGTCGTTTGCGAACGCGTCCCCGTTACCATGGTCAAGATTTAATTGTGTGGCCTCCTCCTTGGATGGCTTTCGGGGAATATCGCGAGAGTTTTTTTGGGATTCGTGCGCGAGACAAAGATGCCAATCAATCTGTGTGATAGGGAATCCAGAAACAGCTCCATGTGAAGAGGTTAATCTATCGCATGTATAGGGATCCAACGAATAGGTCCGAATTCGCCGGCCGCTTGGGCTCCCAGCTTCTGAAGCAGTCGTGAGCACAGAAGGGGAAGCACGAACGGAGTGGGAGGCGAGTCTCTGTTTGTGGGCACTTCCGCGTTGTCTTGGAGGCCCTTCTGGATTGTCTTTTTGGACCGTTTTGGGGCCTTTGTGGGCTGTGTCGGGGGTCTCTGGCCGTCGTGGAGCTCTGCTGGGGGTTCGCTTGGAGCTCTCTAGTGGCTTTCTTTGGGAGACTCATGGGCCATTTTGGGTCGTCTCGGGGCTCTCCTGGGCCGTCTTGGGGCTCTCTTGGGCCGCCGTGGGGCTCTCTGGGGCTGTCTTGGGGCCCTCTTGGGGCTGTGTGCGGGCCTCTGGATCCGCTTTGGGGCGATATGAGAAGCCTCTTGCACCGTTTTGGAGCCTTGGGAAACAAACATGGTCAACCTACGAACCCGGATAGGAATATAGAAATGCAAGGCTTGGCAACCTTTTCGAGACACATGATTGGGCGACGGGCAATGCAATGCTGAGTGTATCGATCTTGATGTAACGTACCAAGGGTTGTGCTGTGCTGCGCCGTGCTGAATTGCGATGTGCCATTCCGCGATTGTGCTCCGTAGCTTTGTGGATCGAGTCCTCCTTTGCATCCGATTCCTGACCGAACTGATCTGGATCTTGAGCTCGAGCTGCCTGAGCACATAGTAGCAGCTAGTTGAAGTTGAAACGTGCCAGACTTTGAACAGCTCGACCTCACAATCCGACTCAGCTCCGGAAAGGACCGACACGACACGGGGCACAGGCTCACGGACGCGCCACAGGATGTGCTAGGGGCGCAAGATGGGGATGCGCTAGGGGGCGTGTCAGGGGACGTATCAGGGGACATGCCATGAAAGTGTCAGGGACCTGCCACGGGACGTGCCACGGCGCGCGCCATGGGACGGCCAGAGGACGTCATGCCAAGGGACGTTGCAAGGGGCGCGCCGCGGAACGGGCAGGGGAAACGCCTGGGAACGAGCCAGGAGTCGCGACAGAGGACGGGCCCGGGAACGTGCCACGCCGAGTGGCGTGCTAGGGGACGTGCCAGGGCACGTCATTGTGAAAGTCGCAAAGCTCGGGTGTTCTCACGAGTAGGAAAACTGAATCACGACAAGAGAAAACTGAGTGGTGTGCTAGGGGGCATGCCAGGGCACGTCACGTCTGAAAGTCGCAAGGGACGCGCGAGGGGACGCGCTAGCGCGCCAGGGTACGCCCCACGGTCGGGCGGGGTTGGACTGCGATCCACTCTATTGCGACGAGCGTTTCGCTCGAGACGCCCTCAACACTTAGACATCCGCCTGGGCGACCTAGACACGTGAAATCAAGCGTCTCGCTCGAGACATCCTCAACACATCTTCATGTTGGACATCCGCCTGGGCGACCTGGGCATTGGAAACCAAGCTTCTCGCTCAACACAGCTTCAACACATCCTCATGCTAGACATCCGCCTGGGCGACCTGGGCACGTGAAAACAAGCGTTTCGCTCGAGACTTTCTCAACACATCCTCATGCTAGACATCCCCCTGGGCGAGCTGGACACGTGAAAGCAAGCGTCTCGCTCGAGACATCCTCAGCAAATTCTCATGTTAGACATCCGCCTGGGCGACCTGGACACGTGAAAACACGCGCTTCGCTCAACACATCCTCAACGCATCCTCATGCTAGACATCCCCCTGGGCGAGCTGGACACGTGAAACCAAGCGTCTCGCTCGAGACATCCTCAACAAATGCTCATGCTAGACATCTGCCTGGACGACCTGGACGCTTGAAAACAAGCGCCCTAATCGAGACATCCTCGACAAATCCTCATGCTAGATATCTGCCTGGGCAAGGCGTGAAACCAAGCGTCTTGCTGGAGGCATCGTCAAGACCTGGGCACGTCAAAGCGAGTATTTCACCTCAGACATTCTCTGAATTCTAGCCCCCTGGAGGGGAACAATCTATAACACAAAAACGCGCGTTTCGCTCGAGACATTCTCAACACATCTTGACAAACAAGCGTTTCGCTCGAGACATCCGCAACAAACGAAAATATGGACTTCACCATTTGATTTATCGTTTGGGATTTCGTTTGCAAGCGTTTCTCTTGAGACATTCTCGAATTTTGATCCGCCGGCCCCTCTTCGACATTGTTACTCATCAGGGAAAGAATCCGCCAGCCTTCTTCGAACTTGGCACCGGAGACAGGTCACCATACTACAAGAGAATCCTGGGCCGACGCCCTTTCGGGAGAAAAAGCGACTGGCTAAAAATGCACGTTCCCCGTTAGGAATGGAAGAAGTTTAGCTTGTTTTGCGTTATCTTGGCGCTCTTCGGGGCGTCTTGGGGGTGGCCTCTTGGACTGGTTTTGGCGCTACTTGGGGGCCTTCTTGGGCGTTTTGGGAGTCTCTTTAATTGTCGCGGAACCATCTGAGGCCGTCTTGGACCGCTCTTGGGCCATCTTGGAACCGTCTTGGACCTCTACAGGGCCGTCTTGGGAGCCTTTGAGGCGCCCAGGGTGGTCGAAATTCTTTCGGCGGAGGGGGAGCCCCCGGCCCTGTAAAAACGTGATCGACCCACGAACCCTCAAAGGGATACGGGGATGTAGGGCATGGCAACGTTGTCAAGATACCTGGTTGGGCGACGGGCGATTGCAATGCTGAGTGTATTGATCTTGGAGTACCGCGCCCAGGGCTGTGTTTTGCTGTGCCGTGCTGAACTGCGATATGCCGCGATTGTGCTCTAGAGCGTCGTGGATCGAGTCCTCCTTGGCATTCGAGTCCTGACCGAACTGATCTGGATCTTTAGCTCAAGCTGTCTGAGCACATAGTAGCTGCCCCAGACCATAGCTAGTTGAAGGGGAAACGTGGTGGACGTTCAATCAATTCGACCTCATTATTCGACTCAGCTCCGAAAAGGACCGACACGACACGGGGCACAGGCTCACGGACGCGCCACAGGATGTGCTAGGGGCGCAAGGTGGGGATGTGTGTCAGGGGACGTGTCAGGGGACATGCCATGAAAGTGTCAGGGACCTGCCACGGGACGTGCAACGGCGCGTGCCATGGGACGGCCAGAGGACGTCATGCCAAGGGACGTTGCAAGGGGCGCGCCACGAAACGGGCAGGGGAAACGCCTGGGAACGAGCCAGGAGTCGCGACAGAGGACGGGCCAGGGAACGTGCCACGCCGAGTGGCGTGCTAGGGGACGTGCCAGGGCACGTCACGTCTGAAAGTCGCAAGGGACGCGCCAAGGGGCGCGCCAGGGCGCCAGGGGACGCTTCACGGACGGGCGGGGTTGGATTGCGACGCACTCTACTGCAACAAGCGAACACCTCCTCATGGTAGACACCATCCTGAGCGACCTGGACACGTGAAACCACGCGTTTCGCTCAACACATTCTCATGGTAGACATCCGCCTGGGCGACATGGAGTCGCGAAAGCGAGCGGTTCGCTCGAGACTTCCTCCGAATATCTGAAAGAGCGTGTTCTACCGCAGCTGGCGCAAAACCGGGGGGTCAGCCCGAAGAGGTCAAAATCGTAGATTGTGATTGTTTTTGTTGCTATGTTTTTGGCCTTCTCGCGTTTTCTAGTTTTTAACGGTTCAAGACCGCCCCAAGACCGCCCAAAAGACTCCCAGGACGGGTCCAAGACGGGCCAAGAAACCCCCAAAATTGCCGAAGAGGCGCCCGGTACCCCGGCCCCCCTTTTTTTCAAAGTGGACTCCTACTCGGAGATCCCACACTTCCCCTGACATCTGGCCGGTACCACGCCTCCCGGCTTCCTGGGGGGCCCCCAAGACGCCCAAGGACAGCCCAAGACGACCCCAAGGAGCCCCCAGAACGTAAAGAACGGCCCAACACGCTCCCGCGCAGCCCGAGACACCCTTCCGACGGCTCTCCAGGCCTCCAGGAGGCCTCCAGAACCCCCAGGGGGTCCGGAAGATCCCACACCCCTGAGGGGCCCGGCTAACAAAACCCGCGAGGCACACAAAAAACAGCGCCGAACAGCGCCGAGGAATTGAAACAAAAATTGGAATCCCACAATTCCTTTTTTTCTCTTGCACAACAGACCACAACAATTCAGACCCCCCTCACCTCCCAAAAAAGAACCCAGGAAGCCTTCGAGGGCCCCAAATCGTTGAATATCTAAACGAAATTAATGAGTTCTGCGTCTCCGCACTTCCCCTTCTATACGATTCCGAGGCTTGCGCAGGGCCTCCAAGGGAGTCCCTGGACGCAAGAAGCAACCAAAATGAGTCGGGGGCCCCCAAATGGGGTGGTGACCACACCGTGCGGTGAGCCAGTGGGGATTCGGGGTCACCGCACAGTTTTGGGACTCGGGTCGTTCTCCGAGGACGTGCGGTGACGGACCGTGCGGTGAGATCTTGGGGGGGTTCGAGGTCACCGCACGGTCTGTCACCGCACCGTTTCGGGACTCCAAAATGAGATTACATGAGTTAGCCGATCAATCCCAGCTAGACATTGAGCGCGCGAGAAGCGCGCGATGGTTCTACTTTTATATATATATATAATGTATGTAGATGTGTGTGTGTGTGTGTGTGTGTCTGTGTCTATGTCCGTGTCTGTCGTGTCTGTGTTTGTGCCTGTGCCTGTGCTTGTGCCTGTGCCTGTGTGTGCGTATTTGCGTGTGCGCGTGCTTGTGCGTGTGCGTGTGCGTTTGCGTGCTTGTGTCTGTGTGTGTGCGTGTGTGTCTGTGCGTGTTTGCGTGCGTGCGTGCGTGTTTGTGTGCGTGTGTGCCGCGCCGCCGTGCGCGTGGCCGTTACGCCAAAAGTGTGTGCGTGTGTGCGTGTGTTTGCTGCGTTCAGTCGCACCGATGCATCGGGGGGGTCCGGTGGAAAAGCACACGCTCACGCTGACACGCGTTTTGAGGGTCATCGGTCCTGATCGGCCTCGCGCGGGCCAGCACGCGGGCGCGTGCGGCGGCGCTGGCTGCGGTGGAGGGCGCCTGCGCGGTGGAGGCGGAGGTCCTCTTCGCCGACGTCGACGAAGAGCTGCTGGTGCTCGACGCAGAGCTCTGCGCCCAGGCGCCCTGCGGGGCACAGCCCCTGCGTGCGCGCTTCGCGGCCTCGCGGGACCAGGTGGTGCCCGGGCTCCCTGCGCGACTGGCGAGGTTGCTGCCCTTTGGCGGGTGCGCGGCCGTGAGCATCGTGGCGGCCGGCGGGGTGCCGCAGCTCTCGGCGGTGGCCGCCGCGGCGCTCTCCCGGTGGCCGTTGCGTTTTCTCGGCCTCGACCAGCTCGACAGCGACGAGATCGGGCACCTCTGCGGCCTGCTGCGCGTGGCGGGGCGGGATCTCGAGGCGCTGCGCGTGGACGGCTTCTGCAGCGACGGCCCCACGCCCGAGCGGCTGGCACCGGTGCTGGCGGCCCTGCCCTGCCGCTGCCGCCAGCTGGAGCTGCGGTACGTGCTGCCCACCGCGCGGGCGTTCGCGATGATGCCTGCTCGCCTCGCGGCGGTGGGCGTCGTGGTCCTCATGGCGGAGGTGTTCTACCACTCGCGGGTCGTCGGCATGACCTTCTCCCGCTTCGAGGCCGCGTTCCCCGCGCTGCCTGGCGTGGCGTACCTGCACCTAGCGCTGGGCCCCGGGCACTACGAGGAGCCCGCGTGGGTGCACCCCGGGGAGCGCGCGGCGGAGGTGCTGCTCGCGAAGTTCCCCAGCCTGGGTGTCCTGCGCCTGGACGCCGTGGTCGAGTCCGCGACCGCGCCGCCCCTGCGCTCGATGGCCGAGGCCTTGACTGCGCGCGGCGTGCTGGTCCGCGTCGCGTCGCTGTCGGCGGCCCGCGCGGGGCGCGACCCCCGCCTGCTGCGGGAGGTGGCCGCGGGCCTCGCCCGCGCCGGCGCCGAGCTCACCGAGGGCATCGCCCTCGGGCCCAGCGGGCCGCAGGGCGCCCCCGGGCCCCTCGAGCTGAACGGCCCCCGGGCCCCCGGGCCCCAGCCCCCCGGGCCGCCGGCGCCCCCCAGGCCGGGCCTGAACGGGCTCGAGCGGCACATGGCGCTCGTGGGGGCGCTGCGCCGGAGCGCCGTGGGCTGCGGCGGAGGCACCGCGGAAAAGAGCTGCGCCTGCCCCTCGCCCGCCGTCTGGCGAGGAGGGCCCGCCTCCAGAGGGCAGAGCAGTCGTCGGCCATCCTTGGCACAGGATGGCCCACGGTGGGTCTACTGCCGGACCAGGGTAGAAGATCGAGGTCGGTTCTGGGAGGGTGCCCTAGTGTTCTTCGTGCTTGTTGGGTGGTCTTGTGCACCCTGGGGGGTTGCGGATGTTCTGTCTATTTTGGCCGACGGAGGGTCTCATGTTGATGAGGGATGTTCTTCTGGCCTAGGTCCGACTGTACCTCGCCTAACTCCGCCGAGGACGTGGGAGCCCCAGGCAGCACCGGACCCCACGTGACTACCTGAATGCGCCCGTGGAGAAGAGCGTGTCAGCATTGGGACACGTCTTCCCGATGGTTGCGAACAATAGGGAGCATCGTAACACCCCTATATCCCTCCCTCCCTCCCTCCCTCCCTCCCCTGATTGATGCTGCAACCCCAGGGAGGTCGAATTCGGCATCGGCCCCGGTAGTTCGCCGGTGCCGATGCAGCCTGTTCCAGCTCGGTCCGGCTCAGTCTGGTCCCGCCTCGTCTGGCTCAGCGGCCCCCTCCGCTGGCCCAGGAGGCCTTTGTCCGCGCCCTCGAAGGCCTCCCAGGAGGTCGCCTCCCAGCCCCACGAGTTCTTCGGTTCGTTGAAGCCCTCATGAAGCGGGGGCCAGCTCGACGAGGGCTTGCAGGGCGGCGTCTGGGATCCACTGGGCTTCCGGGCGTTGTAGGAAATGCAGTGCCACGTGCCGCCCTGCCTGCAAGCAGTCCCCCAGAGCCGCTTCGTCGGAGGGTCGGCGATTCTCAGGGTGAGGGGGATGATTCGGTAGCAAATCATAGGAGCCTTGCACGACTCATAATGTAGTTTTTGAATACATTGGCGCGCGCTAGCGTCAGGTAGTCGATGAGGAAGCGCAGACTCGCGTCGATTAGAGTAAATTTAGAGTCGAGTAGCGCCGGTTGGAGTCGATTCGCAAGAGGCAGCAAGATGGCATGGGAGGCTCTCATGATGATGATGATGATGATGATGATGATGATGATGATGATGATGATGATGATGCTGATGCTGATGCTGATGCTGATGCTGATGCTGATGCTGATGCTGATGATGATGATGATGATGATGATGATGATGATGATGATAATGATGATGATGATGATGATGATGACGCTGCTGATGATGATGATGATGCTGTTGCTGATGATGATGCTGATGATGATGATGCTGAGGATGCTGCTGATGCTGCTGATGACGATGATGATGGTGGTGGTGATGATGATGTTGATGCTGCTGCTGCTGATGATGTTGCTGATGATGATGATGATGCTGATGATGATGATGATGATGATGATGATGATGATGATGATGATGATGATGATGATGATGATGATGATGATGATGATGATGATGATGCTGATGATGATGATGATGATGACGCTGATGACGCTGATGACGCTGATTACGCTGATGACGCTGATGACGCTGATGACGCTGATGACGCTGATGACGCTGATGATGCTGCGGAGGAGGAGGAGGAGGAGTAGGAGGAGGAGGAGGATGAGGAGGAGGAGGAGGAGGAGGATCCAGAACAACTGGATGTGGTGGAAGGGGAGAAGTGGGAAGAGGAGCAGCTTGAAGGCTGTCCCAAAGCCTTCTGGAGCCCATCTTAGGCCCTTCGCCGGCAGTGCACACGCACTGTGAACGGATCGCAACGTTGCTCGACCCGTCTTGCCGTGCGGGGGCTCCAGAGCCTGTGTGTGGCCTTGTCGGGGTCATGTTCGCAGTCATAGGGCCTCCTTGAATGAATGGGTCTGGTGCTGTACTGCGGGCCCTGCTTGGCTGGTCTGCGGCCTGAGGCCGTCTCGGAGCTTCCTTGGGGCGATGTTGGGCCGTCTAGGAGCCCTCTGGGAGGTTTTGGTGTACTGCGGGGAAGCCTCCCGAGGCGACCCGAATGCTGACTCGTGAGGAGCAGAGGGTGAAGTCGATAATGAGAAGGATCGGCGGCGAGCGAGGGGGGAAGTGAGAAGGAGAAGGCCTTCTCAGAAGGCGGCGGGGCTTCTCGGATGCCCTCGCGCCTTCTGAGAAATGTTCTGTGTCTTCGGGGAAGGCTTGGAAAACGCCCGCCTCGCTTCCCCCCCAGGCTCGCCGCCGAAAGGCGGAGGAGGAGGAGGAGGAGGAGGAGGACGAGGACGAGGACGAGGAGTGAGGAGGAGGAGGAGCAGGAGGAGGAGGAGGAGGAGGAGGAGGAGAAGGAGGAGACTGCGAGGGGGCAGGCGGGAGGACCACGAGGAAGAGGGAGGGATGGGGGAGCAGGGAGGGATGGGGGCAGGGCGAAGCCAGGCAGGCAGGGAGGAGGGCAGGGCGGGCGGCTGGCTCTGCCTCCGCCGGCGCCAGCGCCGAGGCCGCGCTGGACGCGGGCGCGCTGGCGGACGGCGCCAACGAGTACGGGCAGACCGCGGCCTGCCTGGCGCGCCTCCCGCCGCCCGGCTCGGCCCTCGCCACCTCTAGGGCCCCAGGCTGCGGAGCGCCTCGGGCCGGCGTTTTGGGGCCTCCGGCTCTGAGATCCTGGCGGTGCAATTTTTCCACACCGGGCGTTGTCGCCGAGTTTCGGGCTCCGGGCTCCGATGCGGCTCGAAAAGTGACGCAGAAGGATGGGGTCCGGGCCCTCCTCCCGCCGCCCGGCTTGGCCTTCGCCGCCGGAACGTCTCGCGCCTTCGTTTTGAGGCCTCCGGGTGCCCCCCCCCATCGGCTAGACGTACAAGAGTGACCTTTCGCCGGAGTGACCTTTGGTGCGGGCGAATTGGAGTCCCCCGATGGCCGAACGCTATGTGATGGTAGCGTCTTGCGCGCCTGTGTTTAGTCACCTCGCGGCCCCCCACAGAGCCGCGCACCAAAGGCCACTCTTACCCACGGTCGCTCTTGCGTGTAGCCGACGTCCCCGGGAAGCCCGGTCTTCGAGGGCTTTGGCATTCACTGAGGCCTTCGGGTGCCCCCCGGGGGCCTTCCAGAGCAGTCGTCGCAGTCGCCGTCGTCGATGTCGGCGCTTCTGGTTCTGAGGCTCGGGGCGGTTTCCGCGGGCTTTGGCCTTCGTTCAGACCTTCGGGTGCCTGCCAAGGTCCTCCAGAGCATTCGTCGTCGACGCCCTCGTCAATGTCGACGTTTTTTTTGTTTCTGAGGTTTGCGGCGGGGTGCGTCTCGCGGTCGCGAGCTTGGGGAAGTAGCTGCATATCACATCGCCCATTGTCGCCGTCGCCCTCGTCAATGTCGGCGTATCTCTGAGATTTGCGGTGGTTATCGCGGGCTTGGAGAAGCAGCTGCGTACCACGTCGTCTCAAGCTCCTCCTGCCCTCCTCAGTCTCCATGTGATTCCGTCGATTGCGGTGGGCTGGGCGCTCCTTTCCCGAGTCCAGGTTCAATGATTCTCCCGACCGTTTTCTCATCATCTCCTCATTCCCACTCCTTACGTATCCGTAACTGACGATGACTCCCGGGGTAGAAATAGAGATCTCATCATTCTCTTCGGAGTGGGGTGTTTGGAGGCACATTTGGGGAATTGGAAGTTGCGCACCACGACCAGTCATGGTCAGGGCCGTTGAGGCCCTTGAGAAACGAATGAGGAGAGGATGAGCAAGGAGGAGGAGGAGGACGGAGGAGGAGGAGGAGGAGGAGGAGGAGGAGGAGGGGGAGGAGGAGGAGGAGGAGGAGGAGGGGAGGAGGAGGAGGAGGAGGAGGAGGAGGAGGAGGAGGAGGAGGAGGAGGAGGAGGAGGAGGGAGGGGCAGCTGGCTCGGAGCTCGCCAGGGAGGACCCCGCCCACCTGTCGTGGAGTGTGCGGTGGGCGGCAGATGCTGCTGCTGGCGGGGGGCGGACTGCTGTGGCGGCCCCGCTTCGGGCGGCGTGGTGCTCTCTCTTCCACCCCCGCCCCCCACCTCTCCTCTCCCCTGCCCGTCCGCTTCGTCCCCGTCCTCTCCCCTCCCCCCTCCGCTCTCCGCGTCCTATCTCTCCCTCTCTCTCTCTCTCTCTCGCGGCGCCGCGCGGCGGTCCCTCTCCGCGGCCGCGCGCTGGCCAGCGCCCCAGAGGGGGGGGGGGCCCGCCGTGCGCGGCCGCGGGACGCACCCACGCTGGGGTGCGTCGTTTCCGTGTTTCGAGGAGGAGGGGGAGCATTCACATACACAGTGCGCTGCTCTCCGCGCAGCGCCCAGGAAAAGGAGTAGCTGATACCTACGGACCCCAGTATAGGATCGGCCCTTCGGTCGTATCCCGCCCAGTCCGGCCAATCCCAGAATCCTAAGGCTCAAGAGGCCCGAAGGGAGGGCATCGGGAGAGCTTCCGTACCACTCACAGCGTCCGTGCCACATGCGACGTAGTACCTAGCACGTAACGGTGTACATGTCGCGCGGTAGACGACATGGCCTTGTCGGCAGCGTTTGGGTCGGAGTATTGTGTCACGGCGTGTTGTAGTCCAGCATACAGATCGCGACCCGCATTCTGTGTAGCAGCATGTGGGTGTTCGTAGCGAGTTGCTCTGGGAAGCAAGCGCTGTGCTCGAATACCACTCGTAGGCTAGCTACCTCAGGAAGGACGCTCGCCGCTTACGCACTTCGGCGGCCCGCCCATGGTCTCTGCAAGTTCACGCTTGTTGTGCGGATAGATCGGGGACGATGAGCCCAGGGCGTTGGATTTTGTTTTTGCGGTAATCGGGGCACCGCTCTGACCCAGTGGCCTAACAAGTCTACCGAGCCACCCATCAACGTAGTATGGCGGTGGAGGTCCAGGTGATCTGGTAGTTCGTAGGTTCCGTGCGTATATTCATGTGGTGTTCGATCTTGATTTGGGTATTATGGCCCGTAACCTGTGGCGACGTTACCCTGGTTGAGGTGGCCGATGGTTGGTGTAGATTAGACGTAAACAGCTGAATCCCGTTTAGTGCCGCCTTCCCTGTGGGGATCCCAAGGCATGTAATAGGAGACGCCTTCCATTGTTTCCCCTGGGTGTGTGTGTCCACAATCACGTGATTGCGCGGCCCCATCAAGTACTCATTTCGCACGGGTAACGGTATTGCTTGGCCGTTGTGGGGTCTTCGGTTTTGTCGTCATTCGTAACATCCCGGGTAAGTTTAAGGGCAGCCATTACGCATTTGGTGGTCATCCTCGGATTACCAGAAAAATCCCAAACATAATTCGGCGAACATTTACAACTTCAAAAAAATACCAATCAAAATGCCAAACCATTTTAGAATTAGGCAACAATTTCAAATCAAAACCACAACAATAATTAGCATTAAAATTAGCAGGATTTTAGAACACAAATAAATATATACACATATTTCATAAATATAAATAAATACATATATACCATATATTGGATACATATTTCAGATTATGGATACATATATTTGTTACATTCCATAAATATATACACCGCACGTATTGCGCATACATACACACATGGACGCGGTACAATCCCCTCATTGACTGGATCACCTCCTGGCCGTCGGCCTTTTCGCCAGACCCTGACTATGGAGCCGCGATACGTGTGAGGGGCGCGAAAAAAATGACATGCGAGGGTTGCGCCGAAGTGAATGGCTGGACTTCATGCGTTTACTGCCAATTGCACTTTCGGCTTAGCGGCTAGTTCTATGCGGCCGCGAAACGTGCGAGGGGTATTGCGAAAATGATAGGTGAGAGCTCGCGCGGTCACCGACGCTGGACGATTCGGTGGAGCCCCCAATGGTTACATTAATGGAGCCACGAGCCGCGTGAGGGGCGCGCCGCAGTGAGCGGTGAGAATTCGCGCGGTCGCCTCCCGCCCTCGCCCCGCGCCCACCGCGCAAACAGATGCCGCGCACATCCTTCCAGGCAAATTTGAAGGTCTAGGGTTGCAGCCGCCCCGGCAACGTCGCCCCCCCTCCCCGCAGCTCTCGCGGGCTTGGGATCCCCGCGAACCCGCGTTGCCTGCGCGTTTCGAGAGAATCCCTGTAGTACTGCACTTAGTCACCAAAGTCTTGCCATTACTGGAAAGAGTATGTCTTTGTTGTTCGTGCAGGCGTCGTCCTGTCCATCGGGCGACTGAGACGTCAGGCCCTTCCAGCCGCTCGGCACTTGGGGGCCCCTCGAGTAAGCTTTCGACTTTCTAGCTAGACCGAGCCAGACTCAATGAAGGCGTCAGGGCGCGGGTCGCCGTGCTGTGCGGTATTCAGTCGCTGTGAACTTCCAGGATTTTGAGATTTACGAGTCCCGTCGAGGGCATTCGCCCTGGGCGGCGGTCGAACCGCGCGTCACCTCGCCTTTCGACCCCGCTTGGGGGAGGGCGCCGCTGACGGGGGAGGGAGGACTAGTGGAATGCGCAGGCCGACATGGGGCGGGGGCAGACGACGACGTTTACGTGGACAGAGACGCCGAGGACGATCATGACTTAACCGAGGGCGTTAGGGTTCCATCTGGAAATCTTTGCACCTGAGCCTTCCCAGCCCTTAGCCCACGGGCCCGTCGTCCTCCCCCCAGGTTTTCCTGATGGGGGTCCAGAGCCATTTCGGTTTCAAAGCAGTTCAGGGGTCACTGCGATGAGAGCGGATGCGCTGCACCATTTTGATTTGGACACAGCGGCGAACAGATTGGCGTGCGCCATGGCTACGGTCGGCGCCGACGTCGAGGTTTCGCCGAAGGCCGACTTGTTCGCAGACCCAGTGGACATTAGATACGATTGGCCAACGAAATCAGTGAAGGGTTCTCGTTTGAGGAAGCGCCCTTGCGGAGAGTGGCTGCCGATACTCCTTGACGCTTCGCGCGGCCATATACCCTTCTTGCCTGCCAGCCCGTCCAGAATGAAACCAGAGGCGGTGCCCGCGCCCAGGCGCGTTGCGGCGATAATGAATAAGCTGGGCTCTTCGGATCTCGTTGGGCCCCCGCGGTCATTTGGAACCGTGTTGGTTAGTCTTGGGATTCCTGGGTCTTGAGTCCTGTGTCCTGGGGCTGTCTTGGGTTTCGCGTCCCGGAGCCATGGGGCTACTGCAAGGCCCGTCGGGGCCAATCCTATATATCTCTTGTCCTGTCTCCCATCCCGAGTGAGGCCCGCCGGGGCTTCCTAGGCCCTTATGATCTCGGGCCCCCTTGGGCGCGGGGGAAAGGCGCCCCGCCCAGCCCTGGGCTCCCAGGCCCAGAGTCCCGTGTCGGGAAGAGGGCGGCGCAGCGAGTGTCAAAAACCGCCCGCGTACGTCTGCCTCTTCGAGGGCTGGTGGGATTCGTAAGTCGTACATGCCACAGCCCGCGCTCGAGCTGTCTGACCACCTGCGTTCCCCGGCGGCCCCAGTGAAGCGTTCCAGGACTGAGCAGCCGCCGCAGTGATAGGGCTCGATTGAATGATCATTGCATGTTCGAGGAACGACCCTCGCAGTGGGCGGGAGGGCCCGAGGGTGCGCACCGTGAAAGGGGAGAGCAGCAAAATGGGCGGCGGTGAGGAAGAGGGGGGTTTGGCCAACAGGGGTTCGGCGGCTTGAAGGCGCGGTCTAGGTCCTGAGTTTGGGCAGGCGATCATGCATCTGACGTCTTGTGTCCCGCCCACCCCATCCATTCCCATTGCGTCGGATCCCTGTCTCTCACTTTCCCCTCGTATCCTATGCGCGGGGATGCTGCGCGTGGAAAGAATACGCGGAGGGCGGTGGGCCAGGAATGAGCCATTTCCAGGACTAGGGTAGTGATGTCAGCGTGAGGGGGGCCCCTGCTGTCAAGATGGCGGCCCTCGTCTTTGACCGCAGGGCGGCTCCTCCTCCCCTTCTCTCTGGGGCTCTGGGGCTCCCGAGCCCTCTGGGGCCCTCCTCCCCCTCCCTCTGGGGCTCTGGGGCCCCCGAGCCCTTCCAGGACTGGCGGGCGACGGGGCCGATGTGCCGCGGGCGGGTCGCGGGTAGGTCGTAGGCGCCGCGCCCGCTTGCCCGCGTCCCCACCCTTATCCGCAATTAAGGGGTGCAACGTGTTGATATTGAGTCATCGCGAAGCACGTTGGGCCCGGGGGACAGCAGGGCCCATGCGAACGCATCTGTATTGGCAGTTTTGGCTCGAGGGTTCAGTCTCCCAGTCCATTCTGAGAGGATTCTATGGAGTCTGATTGCGATTTGGACGTCGTTGGGTTTTCCAGTCCAGATTGCCGCGATGACGACGCCATCGCAGATCCTGAAGCAGCCAGCGGCGGTGAGAGTGATCTGGAAGTCCGAGGTTTCGGAGGAGAAGACGGCTTTGCTCACGCCATGGTGCCCGCCCCGCCTGCTTGCCATGTGCCCCTCGTCCTCGCGAGAGGCGCTCGGCACGCCGCGGCTGCTGCTGGGCACTTGCGCGCTCCGTGGCAAGCGTGGCTTGGGCGGCCAGCTCGTCCAGAGCACGCGGCGCTCGTTAGAGCGCTCGGCGAGGCAGACTCTGCGCCTGCTGACTCCAAGGCCCGGGCCGCGCGTCTTGTCGAGCATTTCGCTGGCAAGTACGTCCGCAGGTCATGTTCGCAAACGGCCGAGGCTCTGGCCCTGAATGAACCGCCGCGCACGTTTCGAGATTCAGTCGACTTGCTGGCGAGCTCCGCGGTGGAGGTGTGCAGGATTGCCGCGCAGGCGCTCTGCAGGGCCCTCCTCCGCTTGGCGACTTCGGACAAGGCGCGCGGACGAGCAACTCCTTGCCAGTCCGAAGAAGCGCAGGACTGAAATATGTGTTTTGGTTGTTTCGAGGGCCGACCATCCTGTGGTGTTGGGTCTTCGTTTTGAAGAGACAGCGCCCCGCGTTCCTCCCCTCCTCCACCTCATCCTTCCTCATCCCCCATCCGCCCTCCTATCATCATGTTCATCATCATCAGCATCCTCATGATCATCATCATCATCGTAATCGTCAGCGCCGTCATCATCATCAGCGTTATGATCATCACGGCCGCCATCATGTCCATCATCGTCATCATCAGCGCCGCCCTAGCGCCACCGCCCGCATGCGCCCCCCCCCCCCCACCCACCCCACCCCCACCCCCACCCACACACACGCACACATCCACTTCAGCACACCCCTCACACTTCTCGTGACCCTCAGTAGGGAGCTTCACCGAAGGCCCCCACCGCCCGCATGCGTCCCCACACCCATTTCGGCGAACCCTTCACACGTCTCGTGGCCCGAGTGGGAGCTCCACCGAAGGCCCCCGCCGCCCGCGTGCGCCCCCCACACACATGTCGGCACGCCCCTCACACATTTCGTGGCCCCATAGGGAGTTCCACCGAAGGCCCCAGTGCCGCCGCCCGCACGCGTCCCCCACAGCCACTTCGGTAAACCCTTCACGCGTGTCGTGGCCCCGTGCTTCACCGGGGGCCCCAGTGCCACTGCCCGCATGCGCCCCCCACACCCACTCCGGCACACCCTTCGCACGTCTCGTGGCCCGAGTGGGAGCTCCACCGAAAGCCCCATTGCCACCGCCCGCATGCGCCCCCCACACAAATTTCGGCACACCCCTCACACCATTCGTGACCCCAGTAGGGAGCTCCCCCGAAGGCCCCCGCCGCCCGCATGCGTCCACCACGCCCATTTCGGCACACCCCTCACACGTTTCGTGGCCCAGGAGCGCCACCGAAGGCCGCAGTGCCACCGCCCGCATGCGTCCCCCACGCCCACTTCGGCACACCCTTCAAGTTTCGTGGCCCCAGAGGGAGCTCCACCGAAGGCCCCAGTGCCACCGCCCGCACGCGTCCCCCACGCACATGTCGGCACACCCCTCACGTGTTTCGTGGCACCAGAGGGAGCTCCACCGGAGGCCCCAGAACCACCGCCCGCATGCGTCCCCCACACCCACTTCGGCACACCCCTCATACGGATCGGGGCCCATGGGGAGCGCCACCGAACAAGATATTCACAATTGCGGTACTCACAAGTGCGTATGGTTGGGCACTTCGCAATGGAGTTCCGCAGTTCCAGGTCTGGCAAGGGGGGGCCCAGTCCCAAAGTTGGAGATAGTGGCGGGGTACATCCAGGAGCGATACGACGAGACGCCGACGAGGATCAGAGTTGCGGACCCTTCAACGAGCCGCCCACCAGAGCAGCAGGGCCAGGAGTCCCATGCCAAGCCGGCGGTTCAGACGGCCAAAGTGATGCAAACAGAATTGACGATCGGTTTTATGCTCAGGCATCCTGGCCCAGATGGCAGCAGCAAGTATTCCATGGTCTCCGTTCCTTTGGTGACTCCCTTGCGGGCCTTTGACCACGGTACGGCTGAGTGCATCAAACACGTCCTCATGCATAACCACCAGAGTATCCCTGGACTTCACGAGTTGTTCGCAGTGTGTGGCGAGTTGTTCTACCTTAGCTGTTCAGACCGCGCTCAGTGCAACCGGAAGTATGAGAAAGATGCAGTTTCACAGGGCCAAACGCGGCTGACTTTGGATTGCGACGGTCACAAGGCTTCTACTTCACAGGGGGCCCAGTTCAGCGTTGTCAAGGCAGATATTTCAGGCATCGTCAACTTTGGTCTGGTCATGCGGAACTCTGGCGCTGTCGCGCAGTGGCGACAAGTAGTCAAAACGTGGGTGCGTGCGAGGCTTTATGTGTATGAGGGCTCATTCCCATTGACCACCCAAACGATTGCCGGCAAGTACAGGGAGGTCGTGATTGATTTTTTCTTCCCGGAGGCTTGCACCAGACCTCGGGATCGGTATCCCTACTGGCTTTCGGCCCGCCCCGCCACCGCGCCAGGGCCTAGTAGGGCCTGGGGTATGCCTGGGTTGCGGGTTAGGGGTCTCTCGGGATTCCCCGGGGTCTCGCGGGGTGCTTCTCGGGGGGCCCGTGGCTCTTGAGAACCCTTTTGAAGCCTAGGGGCCCAGGGGCAGTTTTGGGGCCTCTTGGATTCCAGGGGCCTCGTGGTTGGCGGAGAGGGGGGGGAGGTTCCCGCTGGCGCCTGGCATCTCGGGTCAATTGATTGGAGCCGAATGGAGGCTCGGATTTGTCCATCCGCATTCCCCCTGTTGGGCTGGCCTGGAGTTTCGGGCCTGGGCCCTTTCGGGCCTTGCCTCGGGGCCGTCTTAGCGTTGGCCGTCTCGGTGCCCTCTTGGCGACCTCTTGGCTCTTGGGCGGCCCTTTTGCTCTCCGTGCGTACTGTGTGTGTGTGTGTGTGTGTGTGTGTGTGTGTGTGTGTGTGTGTGTGTGTGTGTGTGTGCGTGGGGGGGGCCTTCGGCCGAGCGTTGGAAACTCGCAAACGCGAGAACCTCCGAAACATGGAACTAAAACGATGGCCTTCGCGGGCCGTCTGGCGCCTCCTCTGGGCCTTCGCGGGCCGCCAAGGGCCTCCATTGAGGCTTTCTTGGGGCTTTCCTGGGAACAGAGACCACTTGAGAACCCGAGGGCACTCCACGTCGCGCGAAGGCACCGCGGATCTACGCGCCAAGCTCAGCAGGTACATGAATGGCGATTGGCGGTCCCCCCAGATCTCGCACCATTGTCCGCCTGGATGCTGCCCAGGGGGGAAACCAGAGACACTTGCGCGCATGTTCGAGATCATCGACTTGATGTTCGAAAAGGCTCTGCCGCTCTGGCCTCGACATCGGTGGACAGGCAGCGACTTGTCCCTGGACTGGGTCGGCCTCCCCACAGCGCTGCACCAGTTGATCCCGCAGTGTGTCACGGTTTGGACGACGTGCGTCAAGGAGAGACGCGATGCTCTCGTCAGCGATTTTGACGACGACGCGGACCTCCGCGACGTCGATGGCGCGGAGGCTGAACCTGCCCAGCCGCCCGCTCAGCCGGCAGATGCGGAGGAGAAGGCGCACGATGCCATCGTGAGTTTGTCAACTTCAGGACAGGCGGAGTCGAACCGCGCGATCTTACAATGTACCGATGCTGCGTCCACGTGTTTCGCGCGGGTTTAGCTTACCCCAAGCAGCGCTTGCACTCACCAAGTCCCCCTAAGACTCTAAGACTAAGGACTAACTAATGACGTTATTAAGGCACTAAGGGCTCAGGACTAATGCGAGTGAACTTCGGCATGTCTGTTTCCCAGGTAAGGGGCAAGGGGTTCAGAGTGTCGACGCATTTCATTGCTGTTTGGGGCCCTCGTGCCAGGGCGTGGTTTTCTTGGCCAGGACGGGGCCTGGCCTGGACCCCAGACGCCAGGCGCCTAGACCCTGGCCTGGACCCTGGACCCTTGGCCTGGCCTGGACCCTAGACCCTAGACGCCTAGACCCTGGACCCTAGACCCTGGACGTGCAAACCGGATCGCGAGGAGGAGGAGGAGGAGGAGGAGGAGGAGGAGGAGGAGGAGGAGGAGGAGGAGGAGGAGGACGAGGAGGACGAGGAGACGAGAAGGACGAGGGAAGACGAAACGAGGGGACGAGGAAGGAACGAGGAAGGACGAGGGCGAGGAGAGGAGGAGGAGGAGGAGGAGGGGGAGGAGGAGGAGGAGGAGCAGCAGCAGCAGCAGTTTGGACGATCGAGGTTCGAGGATGATTTTCGACGTTTTATGCCTCCAAAGGCCTTTTGTGAGCCCTGGAAGCCTTGTCGATCCAGGACCCCCGGAGGCGTCCGCGGGGCGATTTTGAGTGGATTTTGGTGGGGGAGGAGGAGGAATACGAAGGAAGGAGGAGGAGCAGGAGGAGGAGGAGGACGAGGAGGAGGACGAGGAGGAGGACGAGGAGGAGGGCGATGAGTAGGACGAGGAGGAGGAGGAGGAGGAGGAGGAGGAGGAGGAGGAGGAGGAGGAGGAGGAGGACGAGGAGGACGAGGAGGAGGATGAGGATTGAGAAGGATGACTGAGGATGAGGACGAGAGGAGGAGGAGGGAGGAGGAGGAGGGAGGAGGAGGAGGAGACGGAGCACGAGGGCGAAGAGGACGAGGACAGGAGGAGGAGAGGAGGAGGAGGAAGGAGGAGGACGAGGACGAGATGAGGAGGACTAGGAAGGAGGAGGGAGGAGGAGGAGAGGAGGGAGGAGGAGGGGCGGAGGGGAGGAGGAGGAGGAGGAAAGGAGGATGGGGAGGAGGAGTAGAGCCCAGAGCGAGTGAGGGCAGAAGGGAGGGGGAGGAGGAGAGGAGGAGGAGGGGAGGAGGGAGGAGAGGAAGAGGAGGAGGAGGAGGAGGAGGACGAGGAGGAGGAGGCTTTTTGGCCCTCGGCGGCCCTCCTCGTCGCCGCGAATCTGGTGCGTTTGGAACCCAGGAGGGGTCCAGGGGCTGGTTTTGAGCGGGCTTTGGTCGGAGAGTGGGGCCAGGGGGGCGGCCTTCGGAGAAGGCAGGGGAGCCCCCTCTGCCCCCCTGGAATCCCTGGAAGGCCGCCCCCCTCGGCCCATTCCCCGACCGAATTCGCTCCAAACCAATCCCCGGACCCCTCCCAGGGCCCCTCCTGTCCAGCCTTTCTGGCTGCGCCCAGCCGTGGCCACGAGGGCCCTAGCCCCATAGCCCACCAAAAAACTGATTGGGTTTTTCTTTCTGGTATCATTTGGAGTTTTCCCGCAGGTCAATCAGCATCTGTCGATTGGGCTGGTTTCAACAACAGGTGCCGGTGCGGGGCCGAGGAGTGGAGCCAGTCGAGCCCTCTGCCGCGCATCCTCTTGATGCGCATCTGCATGCGCCCCCATGTGAAGTTGATGCAGCGTTTTCTGAAACTCGGCAGCGAAGATTGGCAACACGAGAGCTTTCTGTCAGCATCGAAAGGCAATGGGCTTTCCTTCCGCGTATTGGAGTGTCTTCTCGGAAAAACAACGACTGAGTTTTTCGACGGTGTCTCTGACCTGTTGCACACCCCCGAGCGATGGGTGCTACTTCGCGCTGTCGGAGCCTGCACGGACGAGCACGCCGCGTTGGCTTTCCGCATGGTGTCCTCTGGCGTCGAGCGGTCAGTGCAGCCGCGATGGTCTCCGAGCTCGAACCGAATTCACGAGTGCAGCGGATATTTGCCCGCTCGCCCTCCGACCGATCGTCCTCCGATCGCGTCGATCGTCGCTCGATCGTCGTAATCGCATCCCCGATCAAGCCGATCCTCTTCCGATCGAGGGCTCGAGGGGTGGATCTGCCATTCGCTGCGACCTCCGCCTTTGACGTGAGCCCGTGGACCGAGGGCCGAGGCATTGTTTTTTTTGCACGCCAGTGTCTGTGTCGCGTTTGTTTTCAGGCTCACGGGCCCCAAGGAAACACATAAGGGTCCCCGCATAGGAGGTCTCCTAGAGACCTCTCCCAGACCTCCCCCCAGCCTGGGGGGAGGCCTTCCGGAGCCCCCCCCCCAGCTTGGGGGAGGTCTGGTACCGGACCTCCCGTGGTCCTCCACCAGGCCTGGGGGGAGGCCCCCCCCCAGGCTGGGGGGGGGGGAGGCCTCCCCCAGGCCCCCCCTGCCTGGGGAGGCCTCCAGAGGGCAGCCTCCCAGAGGTCTGGGGGGAGGACCAGGGGAGGCCTCCTGGAGGCCTCCCCCCAGCCTCGGGGGGGGCCTCCCCAGGGAGGTGTCCTCGCGACCTGGGAGACCTCCCCAGGGAGGCCTCCAGGAGGTCTGGGGGAAACCTCTGGGAGGTCTTCCCCCAGCCTGGGGGGAGGCCTCCGGGAGGCCTCCCCT
>CAUYUJ010014994.1:64242-92798 GCA_963575745.1 Prorocentrum cordatum | reverse complement strand
CGACGTCGACGCCTGCCCTGACAGGGGCCAGGCAGCCCCGTTGCAGCGGTTTTGGACTCAAGACTCCTACTGACATCAGGGGTTTTTCGCGCGGCCCCGACATGCCTGCCAAGGCGAAGGCCGAGACCAGCGGGGCCGCAGCCAGAGGGCGCGGCGGGAGGGGCGGCCCCGGCCGCGGCCGCCGCGCTGGCCGCCGCGGCCGCGGCGACCTCGGCGCGGCCGAGGGGGCGGGGGTGGCCGACATGGCCATGGAGGTCGAGGAACAGGAGGTTGAGGAGGCCGAGGACCAGATGGACGACGGCCTCGACGAGGCCTTGACGCAATACGTCCCTAGTGCCGGTGAAGGGACTTGCGGCGTGTGCCTGAAGACGCCGGGGCCTTCCGTGGAGTGGTTCGAGCACCGCGCGGTTATTGGGCCAGGCGGCGTTGCCAGTAAGATACCGACGGGTGACAAGTGTTGGACCCACGGGAATGTGAAGAAAGCGTGGCCACACATGGATTGGAACTCTTTCTGCGCTCAGTACAGGGATGATCCGCAGTTCAGGGCGAGGGTCGACGCGGCTGCGGAGAATGTTCAAGATGCGGTCGAAGCCATGGAAGCGGGAAGGTTGCCCGACCACGACGTCAACAACCATATGCGCCAAGGCCTGCGCTTGTTCACCAAGTACCTGGTCTACGCGCTTGACGAGTTCGCCGCCAAGTTCAAGTACAAGCCTGAGGTGCTGGGTGCAACCGTTGTCGATATCATCAACGAGTACAACATCAAAGAGAAGGTCGTGCTGCTTCGGGACTCGGATAAGCCGCGCTACGCGGAGTTGTTCACAGAGATCGCCTTCGACTTCCGCGAGAACATGAACAGTATGTATGTCCGCCCTGGACAGCCGAAGGATACTTTCGATGCCAGCGTGCAGGCAGCCACTCAATTTCGAGGTACCCCTTTGCCTGGTGGTCGCTTGCAGGCGGCGACCCCCGAGCACATGCACGCGCTGGCGGCCGAGGAGACTGAGCGCCGGAGGAAGGCGCAGCAAGACGAAGCCAATGGCGGAGGGGGGGAAGCGGCAGCGGCGGCTGCCGACGCGGCGGGGGCACCTCACGCCGTCCCGACGTGGATGCAAGACGCGGCCTCAGCGCCGAAGAGGAAGGCCGTCGGCAGCAGGACACCGAGACCCCCACAGGCAGCCGTGCCCGCCGCGGCCCGCGCCCGTTCAGCCCATTCCGCAGCCGCCGCCGCAGCTGCTGGCGCTGGCAGCGGTGCAGGTGAGACCGATATCGTGGACTTGTCGGGAGCGGCCAACAAGAGGCCGAGGGTGAACGCGGGTACCTCCGAGCGTTCTGCCGGCGCAGGTCTGACGACGCGTGGATGCGTGTAAACCGCCCCCCAGCCCCCGGCCTTCAGGATATTCGAAAGCTTTCCAGGTAATCGGCTCTTTGGTCCCAGAGTCCCTAGGCCTTACCCTAGGCCTTAAACAGCTTCCAGATCGTGTTCTTTCCTGGGCGACCTTGGCTGGACTCCAGGGCTTCCAGAACTACGCGGCATTTTATTAATGAGGTTAACGCGCACCCATGCGTCGTCCTGTCAAGGGTCCGCTTCGAGGCAGCCAAGGAGGGCGGCGGCGGCGGCGGCGTCCTCAGCAGGCGCCGCGGACGGGAGCAGCTACTTCGATTGGGAGGGCCTTCTGCGGGGATCGCAGAAGGGGACAGCAATTTCTGGGGCTGAGCGTCACCTGAAGACCCTGAGCCAGAAGCCTAAAACGCTGTTGCAGGCAGACATCCTCATCGCACGGAAGTGTCTGAACTGCGCGCCCAGCGCCAGGAAGGAGCGAGGCTTGCAGGAGTTCCGGGATGACTTGCTAGGCATCGCGCGCCACATCTCCATGCCGATCCCAGTCGAGACTCTGGCTGTATTCCTGTCGAAGCAGATTGATTGTTTGGTTGGCTTGAAGGACGTCGACGCTTTGTTCGAGGCCATCCGTCCGTGGCCGGAGGAGGGGCCCCCCGCGCAGTTCGACTTTGCCCAGCCCAAGGTCTACCAGTTGTTGGCGATCGTAGCAGAAGCGGGTTCCGTGGAGCCTGAGGATGACGACATGAACGCGTTGAAGGAGCAGGCCGACATGAAAGCCGTGAAGCTGATATTGCAGGAGGGTTTCTTCGGAGACTCGTTGATGAACGCGTTGAAGGAGCAGGCCGACATGAAAGCCGTGAAGCTGATATTGCAGGAGGGTTTCTTCGGAGACTCGTTGAATGGGTTGTTGGGCGTGGAGGAGGTGGGGCCCGACGTGGCAGGTGGCGACGCTACTCCGTTCTACGATGGCGCCATGCAGATCGCGAAAGGCATCATTGAGAAGTACACCGTCGCCGAGGCACATATCGACTTGGGCTCCATCCCCGACTACTTCATCGACGCCTTCGACGAGGTTCTCACGTTCTGCAGGGGGATCGTTGTCGTTGCGGACCCCACCATTGGCCCCCACAACGTCCCGTATGACGCTGCTGTCAGCATGTTCGACGAGTCTAGCTCCGTCGGGAACTTAGCCCTGCTATTATTGACGACTCGATTATCCCCGCCAGACCCCGTCTAGATTCCAGATGCCCAGGCGAGCTGCCTTGATCAATGGCGCGGAGCAGTGCGCAGCAAGTTATCATGGGGAGGGCCGCGGAGGAGGGGGAGGAGGAGGAGGAGGAGGAGGAGGGGGAGGAGGAGGAGGAGGAGGAGGAGGAGGAGGAGGAGAGGACGAGGCGGAGGGGGAGGAGGAGGAGGAGGAGGAGGAGGAGGAGGAGGAGGAAGAGGAGGAGGAGGAGGAAGAGGAGGAGGAGGAGGAGGAGGAGGAGGAGGAGGAGGAGGAGGAGGAGCCCTCCAGGGCCGCAAGGAAGGCCCCAGGAGGGCCCCAAGAGGGCTCCAAGAAGGCTCCAAGAGGGCCCCAAGACGAGCCTCCCGGGCTGTCCCCCGAAAGGGGTCTCGGGGGACAGCCCGGGACACCAATTTTGGAGGCCCCTGGGGCCGCTCCTGGATAGGTTAGGCTTTCTAAGGGCCTCGGGGTGAGGACGTCGACCAGAGGGGGCGGTTATTCGTTGGCCCCGTCTCGGGGCCCGAAAAGGGCCATATAGCCCCATAGCCTCATAGCCCCATGGCCCTAGAACGCTAAAGCCCCATAGCCCCCTAAAAAACTGATTGGGTTTTTTCTTTGGTATCATTTTGTAACCACAGGCCGTCAACCAAATCGGTCATGCCACGCGAGCATGCCGACGCGGGAACGAGCTGTTTCGGGCGTCGCGGGTCTGGGGCCCAGGATCGGTCCCCGGGGCCGCCGTCCAGGTGGAGTTGGTCAGATGAGATGTCATCCCGCGTTGGCCTACTCGGAATTTGGAGTTGGCGCCTTCACGTCTTGGCCGGGCCCGATGGGCATGCAACTCTGGGGCAGCAGGGCTAGAGGCCGCGGTTAACCGTTAGCCGCTAACCCGTGGTGTCGCCAATGTCAGTACAAATCAATCCAGACTTCAACTCAGGCCAGGCAGCCTGCTGGGCTGAAGAGCGCCGTGCTGGCGATGGTCCAGAATCCCTCATGGAAGGTGCTCCTGGCCGATTTCTCCGAGTGCCAGTACTACGAAACCGAAATCAAAGACCAGTACTTGGAGCTCCTCCAGCAGTTGGACAGGCTGGATGTCTCCGACACGAAGGGCTATTGCCAGATCATCGACAACGTTATCGCCATGGTGGAGAACAGCGGACAGAGTTGGTACGATCAGGTCCGGGATGGCGCCTTCAGCCTCATGGAGCAGAAGCTGATCGACTTCATGACTGGCCCATTGACGGTGGAGCTCTCCTGCGATAACATGGGCCGCCAGAGCTCCAGTGCGCAGTACGTGCTGCACATCGCGAAGTTCGTGGACCCCGCTTCCGTGAAAGTGCAGTGGAAGCCGTTGGTTGCCAAGGCCGTGGCCGTGCAGAAGAAGGCGGACCAGACGATTGCCAGCCAGGCGCTCTACGACGCGGCAACCACATGGACGAATAGTTCGCAGGGCGTGGAGAATTTGCAGCTCAACTTGGACCGCGCGAAGAACGCCAAGCTCAGCGACGACTTAGCTTTGGCGTTGGTGGATCTCCGTAAGTTTTTGTTCAAGGCCGTCGAGGAGATTTCCCCTGCCCAGGTCGCTTCAGGCATGTACAACAGCATCAAGAAGTGCATCCAGGACATCGGCGCTTTTGAAGAAGTTCAGGCCCAGGACAAGACCGACAAGTACGACGCCAAGGCGGACGAGGCGCAGCTCTTCGGGATTGCCGAATCGAAGCAGAAGATCGCGGCCACTAAGTCAGCTTTCGAACTCTCGGCAGGCCAGGCCTTGAGCTCCCGCGCGCAGCTGTTCATCGACCACGCGGGCGAGGTGGCGAGTTTCAAGGAGAAGTATTCTGTGCAGGAGGCCGTCGAGGACGCGGGGCCGGAGGCACCTGCTTTCAGTTACCACGTCGTTGCTCTTCAGAAGTCGGTGGCGGCGGAGGTCGAGGGCGCGATGGCGTGGCGCGCCAGCGAGTGCAGCAACCTCTTGGAGGGGGTAGCAGAAGCTGTGGACGCAGGGAAGGAAAAGCTGGACAAGGTGAACGGGGGCTCCAACAAGCAGTCCGAGAGCTGGAAGGAGGGGTTGGATTTCGGCAACGAGCTGGAAGTCAAGCGCAGGGCAGATACCACCCTCCTGAAGAGTTACACGGATGCCATGCAGAAGCGCATGGCTGCTCTGGAGAAGGACGTCAAGTTCGCGAACGATCTGATCTCGATCGAGCCCCCGGAGAGCGATAATGACATCTCAGAGAAGTTGGCCAGGGCCAAATCCTCGATCCTGAAGACCCACGGCACGCTGTTCGAGGGCCGGGTGCTGCAGGGCATGAAGATGGGGGGGCTCGCGAAAAAGAAGCACATGGGGGAGCATCTCAAGATCTACAAGGAGGCGCTTGCCCGCGCGGACGCCGAGAACGCACAGAAGGACATGTCCGCGCTCATGGAGGCATTCGCGCACCCGACGATCATCGGTTGGGCGACGGCGGCGCGAGAGGCGCTGCGAGGGGGCCCTGGCGGTCTTAACGACGACGACGACGACGACGACGACGACGACGACGACGACGACGACGACGACGACGACGACGACGACGACGACGACGACGACCTGGTTACCGTCGGTTTCAGGTAGGTAGATGGGTAGATCAATCAAGGAAGCAGCCCAGTCCAGAGTCCAGAGCCCAGAGTCCAGGAAAAATGATGCATCGGCTTCGAGACAATCGCATGCGTCCGTATGTTGGATATTGGATGCCGTCAGCGATTCGAGCTCCGCTGCCCCATTTTATGCGACGTGGCGTTTCTTCATTTGTTGCCAAGGTTGCGCGCGGAATTCTTTGCGCTTCGCGCGCCCTCGCCAGTGGCCAGCCACCAGCCCGGCCAGAAACGATCGCCAAGCGAGTTGCTTTGATCGCGAGTTGCTCTGATCGCGACGGGGCCCCGCCGACCCTTCGCCGCCTGCCCGCTCCCCGCCCCCTTTCCCTAGCGCCCCCCCGCCGCCGCCCGGGCGGGTAACAGCTCCGAAGGCCAGCGGAGGGGGCAGGAGTTCACCGCCGCGGAGCGGGGGGCCCGACGGCGACGGCGGGGGCGACGGCGAAGAAGTGAAGGGTGGCGGACCCTAGGAACCGTTTTTGGGTATGTCTTGAAGCCTCTCTTGGCCATCTTGCAGTCTCTTGGGCAACCTTTGGAGGCAATCTTGAGCTCTCTGAGGCCCTCTTGATTCTTGGGGCCACCCTGGTTGAGCAATCGGTCGTGGCGGGGCATGCCTATGCCCCGAGCAGAGGAAGAAGGTGTTTGGGCAAAGGGCATATACGGCTGCGCACCGAAGGCTTGCGGGATGATCGGAGACGCCTGTGGCGACTCGCCGCCGCCCTCCGCTTTTCTTTAGGGTGCGAGAGGTTTGTCGGGGACGGGGCGCGCGTGCGCGCGCGGGTGAGGGAGGCGGGCGGGGGGGTGACCCTCCTGGATTCTGGTCTGGAGGACCCGACCTCAGATGGGGAGCCGATTCGTCCCCCCCGGGGGCGCGAAAGAAACGACATTGAAAACTCAGAGGCCCACTCCCAGGCAGTCGATTCGGGACGAGCGCCCAGCTTAGCGAGCCCGGGAATAGCAAAGCAAGCGACGGTAAAAGGGGGAACAGATCCAACGACGAAGCCGCCCCGCGATGTGGTGATTTCTGGGAGGGGCAGCGTTCGATCTGATGTCTATCGAGATATGCAGGGGCTCTGCGTTGTTTCCTTTAATTTCTCGTGGTTCGCATTCTCCGCTTCCCGGGCCTTAACCTTGATATGCGGGCTCATGTGGGCCTCTTTTATTGGATTTGTACTTTTTGATTAGTTTTAAACTAATTTTCAATGTAAATTTGATTGGAAAATATTACCTAATTTGAATTTGAATTTGAATTTGCATTGGAATATGTGTTCGAATTGTCGTTGTAGTTTGAACTTCAGGGCGAAATTGCGTTTGAATTGTTCGGTTACTTTGTATTTCCTCGCGAAAATCTTTTGGAATATTTAGCGTATTTGGTAATTATTTCCACCAGCTGTCCCAGGGACGTCCTAATGCGATAATCGCCGCCCCTAAGGGTAAGTTCTGCGTACTTGGTGTTGTAGGTGTTGGTGCGTTTGTTTTACAAATATTTGAAGAACCGTTTCATTGCGCACTTGACCTCGGTGATCTTCAAGTAGGTTGTTTCCTCTGAACCGTATGTATGTATGCAAACAAGTTGTACTTACTTGCTCTCGCAGTTCAGGTATCATGGCCAGGCGCCTGCTTTTGCGAACGTTTTTTGTTGTACGCTGGCAACGTCATCGTGTTTTTGCGGGTTGGTCATGCAATTGTTGTTGGTCATTGTCTAGACGCCTGCAGTTGCAGCCAGTTGCTCAATCCTGGGGGCTATAGTGATGCAGGGATGTTTGTAGCTTTGGATCTTCATGCGGGCACATACAGTTCTCAAAGTAGTAGGTCGCGGATGTAGGCTGGCTGGCCGGCGGGGTATCCAGTCTGTAAGTAATGCGCAGGCCGCAGTGTGCGTGTCCTCGCGGCCGCCCTGTGGTGTCACAGTCAGTGTAGGCACGAGCCTGATCCCAGTATCGCACACGGCCGCACACGGCACACGTGCGCGCAGGATAGGGAGGAGGTGAAGGTGAAACGCGTTGGAGGGAGCGTATTTTGTTGTTCGGGGGCGCGTGAGCATGCACGGGCGGACATACACGGCGAAGGTGCGCAGAATGCACACATTTGGATCGTGGATTCGCTAGCGGCTTGGAAGCGCACCGGTGGTAACCTCATGCCGCGACGGTATAGTATGCCCTTGCACGACTGGTTCCCTGGCTCTTCTTCCTTGCGTATGTTGGTCCATATTGCGTTTTCTTGGCGCCAACTCGAAGTACGCGACACCGTCTCGGCGGACATTTTTGCCTTCTACCTTGTAGTCAGATTCCCTGTTGTCGCCCCCATCGTGGTCGATGTAGTGCCAGTCGAAGGCGATGTCCATGAACTTGATGAGGTTGTAGGTGGTGGGGCCGTGCACGTTCCAAGCCCCCTCTGGTACATCCTTTCGGTTCCCATAGCGCCTACGGCTCGTTCGGTATCGGGCTGTTGTAAGGGAGTTTCGTCGTGGTCTGCAGACGGTCACCATCATCGTGGTTGCCGCACATGACGATATGGTCCAAGTAACTACAAGAATAGTCGTGCAAAATGTGGCTAGAGCGATACCCCACAAAAAAAACAGAGGGGGGTCGGAAGGGGGGGAACACCCCCCGACAACAGAAATCCCAGGGGGGGTCGGAAGGGGTGACCCCCGCCAAAAATAAAACATCCCAGGGTGGGGAGGTCGGCAGGGCCCCCCCTCCCCCCGCTCGCGAACGAGTGGCAGGGGCGCACGCCCTGCCATGGATCGCTCGCACGCTCTGCCATGGATCGCTCGCGCGCCCCGCCACGTGTGGTCGAGGGTTTGGGCCCCCCCCTCCCCCCCAATGCTAATGCCATCGGCCCCCCCCCTCCCCCGCGCGATGCCCCCCCCCCTGTGGGCGTGGGCGTGGCGTGGGGTGGTTCCCCCCCCTCCCCTGTGGATGTGGTGTGGGTGTGGGTGTGGGTGTGTTGATGTGGGTGTGTGCGGGGTGACGCCATGGTCCTCCTCCCCCGCTCCCTCCCCCTCTGTGGGTGCGGTGTGGGTGCGGCGTGTGGCTGGGATTGGCGTCATGTTGACAGCTCCGGTGCTCGACGTCGTCGCCGCCGCCGCTGGTGGTGCCGCCGACGTCGTCGTCGTCGTCGTCGTCGTCGTCGTTGTCGTCGTTGTTGTCGGTGTCGTCGTCGTCGTCGTCGTCGTCGTCGTCGTCGTCGTCGTCGTCGTCGTCCTCCTCCTCCTCCTCCTCCTCTCCTCCTCCTACTCCTCCTCCTCCTCCTCCTCCTCCTCCTCCTCCTCGTCCCCATCCCATCTTGGGGGGGGGGCCGAGGACCCTGGGACCCATCCCATCCTGGGGGGGGGGCCCAAGACCCTGAGCCCGCGATCATGTATGTGTCCACATTCGGCCCCTGGGTCGTAGTTTCGTTTTCTCTGACCTGGGTTCGTTTTCGCGTTTTCTTGTTTTCTCGGCCCCTGGTTCGTAGTCTCGTTTTCTCGGGCCCTGCTTCGTTTTCTCGTTTCCTCGTTTTCCCAGCCCCTCGGTCGTGGCCGTGTTTTCTCGGACCTGTTTCGTTTTCGCATTTTCTGTGCCCTTGGGTCGTGGTCTCGTTTTCTCGGACGCTGGTTTGTTTTCTCGTTTTCTCTGCCCCTGGGTCGTGGTCTCGTTGTCTCGGACCCTGGTTTGTTGTCTCGTCTTCTCGTCGTCTCGGCTTGTGGGTTTTGTATCGTTTTCTCAGGCCCCGGTTCGTGGTCTCGTTTTCTTGTTTTCTCGGCCCCTGGGTCGTGGTCGCATTTCCTCGGACTCTGGTTAGTTTTCACGTTTTCTCGTTTTCTCGGCCCCTGGGGCGTGTTCTCGTTTTCTCTGACCCTGGTTCGTTTTTTGTTTTCTCGGCCCCTGGATCGTGGTCACGTTTTCTCGGACCCTGGTTCAGTTTCTCGCGTTCTCCGTTTCTCGGCCCCTGGATTGTGGTTAGTTTCTTCGTTTTCTCGATTTCTCGGCCTCTGGGTCGTAGTCTCGTTTTCTCGGGCCCTGGTGCGTTTCACGCTTTCGGTTCTCTCGGCCCCTGGGTGGTGGTCTCGGTTTCTCGGGCCCTAGCCCTGGGTTTTTGATTCGTTTTCTCGGACCCTGGTTCGTTGTCTTGTTTTCTCGTTTTCTTGGCTCCTCGGTCGTGGTCTCGTTTTCTCTGACCCTGTTTTGTTTTCTTGTTTTTTATCGTCCCCTGAGTCGTGGTCTTGTTCTCTCGGACCCCCTGGCGGCGCCTCCAGCGCCGCCCGGGATTCAGGCGCAGATCAAATAAATTCGCGCGGAGCTCCGAAAGTTTGTGGTGATGCAGTTGTGCTTCTTCTTTTCTATCCGAACTCTTTTTAGCCTCCTGCCCGGGTCCATTCCGGGGTGGAGCGCCCAAGGGGGCAAAGGGGGCGGGCGGACCCTTGGAGCTAGCAGAGAGCGAGGCGTCGCTCCTGCCAGCTGCAGCCTCCCCTCCTCCGGCTGGAGGGGGAGCGGCCGCGGCAGCGAGGCAGGAAAGTGTTTTGTTGCAGCCTCTGGGCCATCACGCGCGTTATGCCCCCTATCCTCCCACCCCCCTCTCCCATCCCCCTCCATAACGTGACGCTCCCCCCCTCAGTGCGTCTGGCACCACAGTCTGGGGGGGGGGGGGGGGCGCTCGTTATGCCCTCTCCCGTCCCCCCCCCTCCCCACCCTATAACACCCGGTATGGCAGCGGATAGTAAAAAGAACGCTCCAGGTAGTCGGATCCTCATCTTCTGGTACCTCCAGCTTCCGGATGTCGTCGGTCTCCTCGGTCGTGGTGGTTGGTGTTTGCCTGGTTGGTGCTGTCGCTGGCTGAGCCGTGGAAACCAATGCTCTCTCGCGCGGCGCCGCCAAGCCAAGGTAGGACCATGGAGATTTTATACCCTTGCTTTTCTGCGCCTCAAACCTCTGGCAGGCGGCAGGCTGGTGCATGAGGCCGAAATCGTACGCTGTCTCGCTGAGGATGTCGGCCGAGATGGGAAGGTGGGGCGGCACGATCTGCAGGTCGAGGACGGCCCGAGGATGGTCGCCTCTCTCTCGGCATGCTGAAAACGCCTTGGCGACAGTCGGGATGAGCGACCTCTTGTGCCCCGCCGGCCTGGGCCTCGCCACAGGGGGGGTGTAGCCGAAGTGGGTGGCGGGCTCGAAGTTCTACGTCCAGGTGCCTGGCGGACAGGCACGTGGCGAAGGGGCAGCGGGGACGGTCTGGACGATGATGCGCTTGTGATCCTCCTTGGTGTGCGCGGCGCTGTCCTTCTTGCCCAGAAGGGTAAAGGCGATGAGCATGGCCAGGTCTCTGGCCGGCACAGAGGCGAGGTCATTGCCCCTTCTCGCTGGATAGGCGAGCTGGCGTCTTGCCGCAGTACCCGGTTCACGGGCTCCAGGGCGAGTTCTTGCTGTGCGGGTAGTTGGTCTCCACGATGCGGGCGGACGTGCCAGTCGTGGGTAAAGTTTCGGGCAGCTCGAGGCGCTGCCAATACATTCGTAGCTCGTTTTCCAGGCAGCGCCGGTGGGCATGGCGCTGGCGGGCGCCGCGGTCGTCGCCGCCGCGGGTCGTGGGGTACGCGGCCCCCACCCCCCCCAGGCGCGGGGGATGTCCTCGCAGAAAACGACTTCCTCCGCCTCCTCATCCCTCCCACCCTTCCGGGCCTCTCGTTCCGTGTCCTCGTCGGCGTCCTGCCGTTCCCCGTGATGATGCCCGTTGCTGTCGCACCCCGCCTTCCTCGTCGTCCTCATGCTCCTCCTGCCTCGTTGGTGCCGCCCCCCAGACAGCCTGGCCACTGCGGCGCGCGCCCCACTCCGCCAGCCCTCCGCGTCTCGCCTCCCACCTCAGACATCCGGTGGAGCGGTTCCTGAGACGTGGGCCACCGGACCTCTAGACATTTTTCGACCCCTCCTCCTCCGGGGGCCAAGAAGTTGTTTTCCCCAGCCCTCCGTTGATTGAGCACTCGTTTATAATAGAGCAGTGCTCGTGCGTCTCCTCCTCCTCCTCCTCCTCCTCCTCCTCCTCCTCCTCCTCCTCCCGCCTCCCTCCTCCTCCTCCGCCTCCTCCTCCTCCTCCTCCTCCTCCTCCTCCTCCTCCTCATCCCGCCTCCCTCCTCCTGCTGTCTGCCTCTCATTTCTTCCTCCTGCTCCTGCTCCTCCTCTTCCTCCTCCTTCTCTCGCCTTCTTGTCCCTTCCTCCTGCTCGCGCTGCCTAGGGGGCTGCGAACTGTGAAGCAGTCGCCACTTTCGTGGGCTCCTGGGGGTCCAGCGGTGTGACGTCTTACGCGGATCAGAATGAGACCTCGCCGTGCGTTCGCGGTTTGCGACTTGAAGCTGTCGCCACGTTCGTGGGTTCTTCGGGGGTCCAGCGAACTGACGTCTTGCGCAAAGCAGAAAGAGACCTCGCCCCTCGCCGTCCCTCGCGGCCTGCGAACTGAAACTGTCGCCACTTCCGTGGGCCCCTGGGGTCCTGGGGGCCCAGCGGAGTGGTGTCTCACGCACATCCAAACCAGACCTCACGGCTCCGAGGGGGTCTCTGAACTGTGAGAGTGCCACGTCTTTCGCGGGCTCCTGGGGGGCCCCCAGCGGAGTGGTGTCTTTGGAGAAGCCGTTCGTGTCTTCGGAGAAGGTCGGAAAACCCGCCCCCTTGCCCCCTAGTTAGGCTCGCCCTCGAATGATTCGGAGAGTTGGTCGTTCCGACTGTTTCCTGGACACCAGGTGTCCGGGCCCCGCGGCCCTCTCTAGCCGCCTCTGGCACCCGCGCCCCCCCTTGCGCGAGGCTGCGTACGGTGGCCACGCCGACGTCATACTCATGCTGGCCGGCAGACGACGACGCCGCCTCTGCTGAGTTTCTGTCGCGGCCACGAGCAGGTCACGAGCGGCGAGTCCAGGGTGCGATCCCGCGGACAGGCGGTCCCGCGGATACGTTCTGCGCGGGACACCCACGAAGAGCCGCCTTGTATTCGCAGGGTCGCGGCCCAGGGGCCCCGCCTACAATGCCACAAACACAAGCATATTTCCCGCTCGCAAACAGAAAACAGTCACCTCAAATTTTTTGTTTCCATAACAAAGGGATCGCACTCTGCTTTGGACCCTCTGGGAGGGGTCCAGGGACAGATTTGGGTTGCCGATGTCTCAGTTCGCCCCCGTTTTTTCAGTTTGCAGCACGCATCACCGATCAAGGTAATCTTTCTCGAGCGCAGATTTCGGCAAGATGCAGCTGGGGGATGAGAGGAGGGGAGAGCCATCGATCCGTTTTCTTCTTGGCCTGTACAGGTACAGGCTTTGCGAGAATGTGCCGGTGCTTGAGTGGGGAGACGGATTCGAGAGGGAACCGCCCTTCGTCCTTGTAGCTGATGGAACTTACAACTTTGGAACCCTAAATAGGGCTCACGCGAGAGCTCGATTGCTGGGAAGGGGCTTGCTCTTGTCTGACATTCCAAGACGGCGGGTCAATACAGCGCGAGGATGTTTGCAGTGTGACCATGGAAAGCCACCCGCTGTTCATCCATGTATTTGTTGAGAAGTTAAATATGCCTTCATGTGTTTCCGATATGAGCCTGTTACATGCGAGTGCCACGCAGTAGGCATGACCCGCCGTCGATTTGTATAATTAGTCGGATGCTTTGCTTGTGCCTGAGACAGCGCGGGGATTTTTCAGGCAAGAGCCAGATTTGAGAGCCACACGCCCTAATTACACGTGTAGATGCTGGAGAATTGCAAGCCTCGTGACTCGAACATAGGAGGACGTCTTAGCCGAAACGCTGTAGACACGCCTGGTAGTAGACACCTCCGATTGGTCGGCGAGTCACGCCTGGCAGAGACGCCTAGGCCGCCCCGTGGACACAGCCATGCCCTCTGGACGCCTCCGTTGGGCTGGCGAAGGGGCACGCTTAAGCAGGAAGAGAGCTGGAGCCACGTCTCACCCTCCTGACGCCTCCCTCCCTCCTCCACCCCTCCTCTCCCCCTCTGATCGTCTCGCGATCTCCGGAGGCTCGATCTGCTCGAGGCACGGGCCCCTGACTACTTCCCGAGACTCCTTCCTCGGGGCTGGATGCTCATTCCGAGTCGTCGCTTGGTTGTCCCAGAGCCCGAGACTGGTTCCCCGATGCCAAACGTATAACAGCTTATGGAAGAAAAATCCAAAGCAGGCTTCTGTTGTCCTGGGATTTCTTGATTGGATAATGTCCCCTTGAACATAGTGTCAGTTTGTTGTGTTTTTTTCGAGGGGGGGGTACGCCTTCCTTTTTGATGTGTTAGTGGTTTTCTGTTTGGTGCCCAGCTTGCCATTCTGTGGCCCGCGCTCTGCCGCTCCGCCCGCACGGGGCTCCCGCCAGGGCCGCAGAATCCACAAAGAGCTGCTGGTTCGGCGCCTTACGTGCTGCCGGGCCGAGGTATGAGATCGAGGTCGGCTCGGGGAGGGTACCCTGATGTTCTTCGCGTGTGTTGGATGCTCTTGTGCATCCTGGGGGAGAGTACCCTGGGATGTTCTGTGGGTTTGGGCCTGGGGAGGGTCTCTGGTTCTTGAACGGCGTTCTTCTTCCTTAGGTCCGACCGCATGTATCGTACAGGTGATCGACCACATCAGTTAACTCACCCCAAACTTGATTTTCCGTGTAACCGACGAGCAATACATAGACACGGACATATTAATTTGGGGGTGCATAAATTCTGTAGTCGATCCCTTGCAGCACCTCCAAGGGGCACGGCTCGGAGAAAAACAATGGCGTTGATGTATCAGGATCTGCTGGAAACGGTTGTTACATTCGGGACCTCTGTTCAGGGAACCAGTGTCAAAGAGTTTGATACATTGCGTTCTGAGGTGCCCGCTTCCCTCAACGCGAAGATCAGCGGCAAGAGCCCCACCCTTGCGCTCCTTTTTGCTCCGCAGCACCAGTCCGACCCCAGTTGGAGGACCACCCTCGAGTCCATCAAGGCTTTTGCCCATGCCCTGGGGTGTAGCAGCACCCCTAGGCATGTGTTCGTTCGTGGGCTTGAGCAGGCGGCTGCTGGCGACGAGAGCAAGTGGCCGCAAGCGCGGGGCACTGTCGGAGTCTTGTACGCCACCTTCGACAGAGTAGGCATTACGTTTGAGCAAGCGATGGTCTGGAGGCTTCCCAATGGTATGGTACTGAAGACAGTTGGAAGACAGTTGCTCTAGAGTGTTTATGGCGTGTTTGGGGCATGCCGTCAGGGGCTGGTTGTACCTGCGGATTCCTGAGCATTTGAAAGTGTTCCTGAGTTTCGTGGTGGTTTCTGGATCATCCCTCTGGAGTTTCTCCGCAGGGCCAAAGGAGGTCGAACTTGGAAGCAGCGGGGTTACATTCGCAGCGCCTGTATTTGAGTCCAATGGCATCTGCACTGGCATGCTGGCTGCGAGGCCATGCTTTAGGTTATTTGTGAATCTCCCAGTACCCATCGCAGCTTTTGTCGAACCAGCTGCCGCCAACGACCTGGCATGTGCGCTTCTCGACCGTGCTTTGCTGCCTCTTCCCAAGCCGCCGAGGTTATTGTTGGAGTATCATGAGGATCCGGGTCTGAAGCTGGTCGGCAATCCTCTGCTGTCACGGGTTTCTTTCCATCTCCGTTACTGGACAATGGCTGACTTGAACTGTATGCGTTGCTTGGGCTCTTTTGCATGCCGTACTTCCTGTTGTACTCCTCACGGACTCGGACTTCGTGTGGATAAATATAACTTCCGTGGGCCAGAAGCCACCACGCATCGTCTGCTGCTCGGGCGTGCTTGTGGCGACGTGTCTGGCACAAGGTTGACGACTGGGGGGGATCCGCCTGAGTTGAGGAAGGTCTAAGCACGTGTCATGCAGAGGTCGGCACTCGCTAAAATACAAGCTAGACAATGATGCCGCCGACGCTGTCGCCAAATGTCGTGCCAACGCGCTACGTCCGTATCCTCTGTTATTTTGAAGCTGCTGGCGAACCAATGCAAAATAGCTTCAAGCACTGTTCGGTGGATCGCCCGTGTGGGCGAATCGATTGCTTCCCTGGATGCTTCCATCCCTTGCGATCCGGATCAGTCCCGCTTGACCTGGCTTCCCATTTAAAACAGCTCAATCCCGAACGCACTACGGCTTGATCTGGCCCAATGGCCCCCGAGTCTGGATCAGTAGCTTGTAATCTCTCCGACGAAAACCTTCAAGGAACTGCCTCATTGTGGGGAGAACGAGCACGAGGCGGACGAGGACGAGGACGAGGACGAGGAAGACGAGCAGGGGAGGACGAGGACGAGGACGGGAGGACGACGATGAGGAGGGAGGGGAGGAGAAAGAGGAGGAGGAGGAGGAGGAGGAGGAGGGGCAGGAGAAGGAGGACCTGGGGGAGGAGGAGGAGGAGGGGAGGACGAGCACGAGGCCGAGGTCGAGGAGAGCGAGCACGAGTGCGAGGCAGACGAGAGCGAGGGCGAGGACGAGCGCGGCGCCCTCCTCTCGCGGCCTTCTGCGCAGGCCGAGCGCGGCGCCGACCTCGCGCGCCCCGCGCACGGGGGGGCCACGCCCTGGGACGCAGCCAAGGCGCCGCGCCGCCGCCGCCGGCCGGTTGCCGTCGATCGAGGTTCGAGGTTCGCCATGGGGGAGGCGGGTTCTGAGATGAATGGGTCCTCAGGTGTTTCGCCGTCTTCGGGCCGTCGGGGCCCTCTGCGGGGCCCGGGAGCGTCAGGAAACGATTCGGTCGCCGTGCCTACGGTACCAGCTCGGCTCGTCCTAACAAAAGCATCGCAGCGGTCAAGGAGCGCTCGCCGCTGGAAGGGAGGCACGGGGGCACCCGCCAAGAGCAGTGCGCACGGACTGCAGCTTGCCCGTCGCCGACCCCGTGGTCGGTCGCCGTCGATCGAGGTCCGAGGTTCGCCATGGGGGAAGCGGGTTCTGAGACAAACGGGTCCTCAGGTGTTTCGCCGTCTTCGGGTCGTCGGGGCCCTCTGCGGGCCCCGGGAGCGTCAGGAAACGAGTCGGGATGAGGAAGTCGTCTTGGGGGAAAGCCCCAGGGTCCAGGACTCGTTTCCCTCAGGACTCGTTTCCCTCATGCTTACCCTCATGCTTATCTTGAGCGCATACATCCACCTTTCCCTCGTTTTCGCCTTTTCTGGGCTTCCTGGGAGGTTTCGTCGCCCCTGCCGGATTCGCTTCGAGATCCTGGTTGGAGCGCATTCCGGGAGAGGTCCGGGGAGCAAGAGGGCATGATATTGATACGTTGCAAGATTTCCAGGATTTTCCAAGTTCCCTGCTGTTCCACACGGGCTGCAGAAACCACGGTTGCTGGGCACTCCTTCGAAATCTTGGAACATGTCTTGAGGCGATCTTTTTTTGAGATTATTCTTGTCCTACGTTCGAGGTTCGAGATTGGAAGTTGGGCGACGAGATCTATACATTTCCACCTCCGCGGTCCAGTCCCATCTTGTACCCAGGTGGGCCAGGTCCGGTGTGTGTATGCCTCCCTAAGCCAGAGGGGGCGTAATGTCAGCTTGTGTTTAACAAATGACCGGTAGACCCCGCGGGGCGCGATTATCTATATATATATATATACAAGATTGCATTGGCGCTTCGCTCCATGCGCCTTGTTCTGGACCCTCTCCGGCAAAGCAGTAAATCATCGCTTACTTCAGCAGGGGGGACCTCGAGGCCTGGACGGGCGACCGGCTCAATTTCTGATATCCCATGGTGCCTGCTGACACCTCGTTCGCCCGATGCGCTTGCACGCTTGTGCGCAGGAATGGGGAAGGAAGGATGATTTGTTTCATGCGCGAAGGTCCTTTGAGGAAGTATGGAGCGTTCCCAGGACACGCCGAAGGAACCGCAGTAGTTCCAAACAAATCGATGTTCGGTCGCTTCCTGAATGCCTAGAGGGCTCCATGCACCCAGGAAATCTTGGATCGTCGAACTTCGAATCTCGATCCATTGCCTGTCTCTGTCGATCGAGGAACTTAAACCTCGAACCCCAAGCGTGGAATCAAGATCGTCGGATCAGCTCGATGTACTTCGAAGGAAGGCGCCGTTTGGCGTTTGTGGGGCTCTTTGGGGCCGTCCTGGGGCCTTCTTGGGCCGTCCTGGGGCGTTCTTGGGCCGTCTTGGGGAGTTGGGGCCCTCCAGAGGCTCTCTGAAGCCATTTTGGGCCCTCTTGGGGGCCTCCAGTGGCTTTCTCGAGGGTCTCCCATGGCTTTCGTGGGTCTCTCTTGGAAGCCTTTTGGGGGCATGTTGGGCTTCTTGTGGGCAGTCTCGGGGCTCTCTGGGACGCTTTTGGGGCCCTCTTGGGCCGTCTTCAAACCCTCTGGGGGGCCTCTTGGGCCGTCCTGGGGCGACATCTGGGGCCCATCAGGCCGTCCTGGACGCTGCGAAGAGTCAAAAACCGGATATGCTGAACATATACATTTTCCTGCGGGAATGGGAGGTGTTTGCTTCTCCGGGGCTCTCTTAACGGCCTCTTGGGGCGTCTTGGAGGCCTCTGGGTCCGTCCTCAGACACTCGAGGTTCCTCTTGGAGCGCTCTTGTGCTGTCTTGGGTCTCTCTTGCGCCTCTCCGATGACCCCTCAGATCGCCTTGAGTCTGCTCGCAAGGCCCGGCAAGGCGCCTTGGGAGGCCCAGAAGGGCCAGCGGGTCTTTTCCAAAGGCGTCCAGGAGGTAACCGAAACGTCTGAAAGGGCGTCTGCGGTGTCCTTTTGGGGGGGGGTCCGGGATGTAAGGGGGGGGGGTCCGGGTAACAAACACATAGGACTTGGAATATGTGTATATATACATATATATACACATACATACCTACCTACCTACCTACCTACCTACCTACCTACATACATACATACATACATACATATATACGTATATACACATACATACATACATACATACATACATACATACATACATTCATTCATTCATTCAGTCATTCATTCATTCATTCATTCATTCATACATACATACATACATACATACATACATGCATACATACATACATACATACACACACATATATATATATATATATATTATCACGAGCGCCAGGGGAGGACAACCATTTGCTTGTGGACGGACAGTGCGACCATGTTTCCCAACGCCCATGTCGGACGCGCCAAACCTCGACCTGCCCCACCGCGGGCGGCGGGCGCGCGTTCTGAAGGAAGTGGGCCGTGGTGGGCTTTCCTCGATTTCGGGCCGTTAAGGCTAAGGCCTTCGGCGGACCCCCCTCTACGGCCCTTGGCGGGCCGCGATGCCGAAAAACGACCGAGGGTGCCCTCCGGGATCCGGGGCCCGCTTTCTTCAAGGCGCGCTTCCGCCGTGGCGAAAAAAACACCCAGGCCCGAGCGACGAAGAGAGCGACCGTTGGAAACGAACGCAGGCAGGGCGGGAGACGGCGGCGACGGCGGCGACTAAAGGGGGGAGAAGGAGGACTACCCGCCTTGCTCGGGTCGCGGACGAAAGGCTGGGGAAGGAAAGGGGGGGTTGCGAAGCCTGCTGCGTCGTCTGGGTTCGGTCGCCCCGCCGAAGGGATTGTCCTCGACGCATGGCCGCTTTCGGCGCCAGAAGGCGCTTGAAAAATCGGCGATGTGAGCTGCTTGGCAAATCCCCTGCGCCCCGCTTTCGTCCACCCCGCCTTGCCCGCAGGCGCGCATAGGTTCGACAGAAAGAGGGGCGCCCTGGCTCACCTTTGCCTCCAAGCAGCCCCCCTTTGCCCCTCGTTGGCGGTCAGGCGTCGGCGCCAGTCATCGGCGCCGCCCCGTTGATTCTCAATCTGGCGGGCGCCACCGTGCGATTCGCCCCAACAGGGGAACGCGTTCATATATATATATATATATATATATATATATATATATATATATAACGCGCGCCCCCCTCGGTTTTGTTAGCCCCGATCTAACATGATACACCGCTGGCCAGGCCCAGGATGGGCCTGGCCAGCGCCAGTGGCTATTTGTACGTGTAAATGTCGTTGGCCCCCGAATGTTCGCTCGAACTGTAAACGAGATTCAAAGAGAGGCTATATGCGGAAAAGGTATATACGACGTTGCCTTGGCTCAAGATTGCGCAACCCTATTTGCCATTTGCACGATTGTGTGCGACTCTAAATGGATCATCTACATCAAGAAATCCACGTCCATGTTATGGTTTGTCTCTTACCTCTCGCGTTGGTTGCAGTCGAGGGATGGGTTGTGGGATACCTTGATACGTCGCCGACGTTTTCCTAAGAGTAGCGTTCCCGGCTTATTACCTCATGATCAAGCCGCTCACCCTTGTTTTTCTTCATTTGGCAGCGGAGTTGGCGATTTGTTTCTTCGTGTGGTTGGTTGTTACTTCATGTGTTATGTACATTGCAATATACCACGGAAGAGTGGAGTACCCGACAGCGCTGGCCCTCAATCGCTACATGCCCGATGCTCTTGAGCCAGCTGGCAACCTACAGTCCTGCACCTCCCTTTCCCCACCGCGTGGCCACATGTCACGCACGAGCCAAATGCCGATACCCATCCGCAAACGGATGGCCACGTCAGATCAGATACCAAGTCGCACCCTTATCGGCGCGACAGTATCAGACGAGACGAAACTTGACATCACCAGCTGCGGCATGACCATGCAGTACGTTAAGGTCGCTACTGTTGGAACCTTTTGAATGTGCCTAGGCCTTGCCATGGCATACGTGCGAGGAGGAGGATTTGATGAAACGCGTACGCGGGGCCCACTGGGATTCCGCAGGCAACGGACCCTTCCACGACTTCGTTCGCGAAGTACACGCATGGCCTAACGTCGCTAGCGGAAACATGACTCCACCCCAACAGGCCGTTACCTTACAGCGCGGTCCAGGGGGATCGCCAGGGCACTAGCCATGAATGTGCCGTTCACCATCATCAATCATGGTGCCACTTCACAGGGGAGTCACCGATGGAGTCACATACATCATGTACCTACTAAACACTAACATTGAAGACCTTGAGGATGAGCGGCAGCTCACTTCGGGGACAGCCTTCATCGGGGCGAACGCATCGACCCAATACAGGCCCGATTCGAAATGGTCAGGCTGGAAGCAGATTCAGCTGGCTTCAACATACCCATCTTCCAGATCCGTACTTTGATATTATTGCGCGCCTTGGGGGCGAGGACTTCCCGAGCAGCGCAGCTGCTCCAACCGGTGAATCACAAGACGCCCCGCGCCCAACAACAGCGCGACCAACTCCTGGAGTGAATGCGCAGCCGTGGACACCTGGCTGAGCGTTCCCCGGGAAACACCGGGAGCATCTTCAGCGGGCACAACGCGGGCACCAACCACGCCGAAGTAACCGACACACCGGCAGCCGCGCCGAATGGCGGAGAGCCCGCTGAGTCCACGACGCCCCTAGGCCAAGAAGCCAACAATTACAACGAAAAGGCGTCAGGCCCAATCCCAGGGGGGTCCCAGGAGAGTCCGGGCTGGGCCCCAGGAGAGTCCCGAAGGGTGCCTGGGCCCCAAGGGGTGGCCCCGGGGAGATTTCAGGAGGGTCCCGGAATGGTCCCAGGAGGGGCTGTGGATGGTAGTGGGAGGGCGTCCTAACCCAGGAGGTCCTCAGGAGGTTCTCAGGAACGTCTCAGGAAGGTTGCAGGAGAGCTTCCGGATGGTCCCCAGAGGGCCCCAATCGTCGTTATCGTCGTCTTTGCCTGGAGGAGGGAGGGGAGATGCAAGCGAGGGGGGTTCAAGAAGAGAACGGAAAACAAACACAATGCGACAAATAAATAAGCACGATCACGAGGAGGAAAACAGGGAAGGACAGAAGGAGGAGAGTGAGGGGAGGAGCAGGGGTGCCAGGAATCCCAGGAATGAGCAGAACTGGGCCACTACATGTTCATAAGCTCCATCCGCTTCCGCCTCCTCCCGGTCCCCTTTCTTTCCTCCCCGTGCCACTGCTCTTCCAGTCCTGAGTCCATGCGTTGGCCTTTCCCGCTGCCCTCATCTCCGTCTCGCGCTTCTCGCCTCGCCTGCTTCCCACTTGTTCCATTTCGCGTTGCCCCGTCCTCGCATCGCCTCGCCTCGCCTCGTCGTTGAAAATCTCGCAGCGGGAATTGCGATCGCTGTCGAGGGGGCAGTGTACTTCTGTGTCGCGGCATTGCCATCCCTGGGCCCCTTTCTGGGGATCTATGGCCTCGCGGGTTCTGGGGGTTGTGGCCGCCTCTGGGTCGCTGTCCAGGGGTCTCCCGTAACGGCTCGGCACCGCGTTTCGCCCCCTGGCCCTTAAGGGGCCCCCTGGTGGTCTGGGATTAGGGTTGGGGGTGTCTTGTCGGCTTCGCATGAATGCGTTCCGATTGCAGCAGCTTGCGTGTTTGGGTTAGGCCCCCCACCGCACCCCCCCAAAGCTTCGGGTTGACCCAAAAGGGGGTCCAGCGACAAGGGGGTGGTGCAATAGATTTGGTGCAATAGATTTTTGGGGTTGCAATACATTTGGGGCGTGCAAAACATTCCGGGGCGCAAATGTATTGCTGGATTTTCGCGTGCAATACATTAGTTGCAATACAAGGCAATCCAATTCTCCAGCGCAATACGCTTGCAGTGCAATTGCCCCAAATCTATTGCACCACCCCCTTGCAGCTGGACCCCCTTTTGGGTCGCCCAGAAAGCTGCGCACCGAAAGTCAGTGTTGCCTTGGGTCCCTCTTGCGTGTAGCCGACGCCCCTTTTGACTCCCCCTGGGCTCGCCGCCGGTGGCTTGCCGACTCTCCGTCGCCGCCCCGTGCCACATCCGCCCTTCGACGGATGTTCGGTTCCACTGTGGGGCGGCGGCGGCGGGCCGGGGGCATCATCGATGCAGAGCCTTTCTGGTCCAGAGGGGGGCTCTTCTGCGCCCCCCAGCGGAAAATGGCTAGTTGATTCGGGATGATGCGGGCTTCGTTTCTGACTGCTCAAGTGGGCTTCGGCATATCCCGCTGCCGTGCTCGTGTTGTGGACTGGAGGGGTCTCGGGGATTTCTAGTTGACTCCCTCGTGAGACCACCTTTCCTCTTGGGGGCCGCCCGCGGGGGTGCTTCTAGGGGTCACTGTGCGGGTACTGTGGCAGTTTCCTGGGGCGGTTCTTGGAGTCGTCTTGGAGGGCTCTTGGTTTTTCTCTGGGGCTCGTCAGAGCCTTCTTGGGGGCAATCGTTGGAACTTCGTTGGGCGCCTTGGACGTTCTCAAGCCCGACAACGCGGGGTGCCAAACTTATGCCAGCGCGTGGACCTCAAACAGTTACTTTGGATCACAATGTGTGCGTGGTAGCTCCATGGAAAGCGTGGAGCACTGCGTTTATGTGTGTGGTCTCGCGCTTTTGCCCGCCTGGTCGTGGCTGCGCTCCAGTTGGGTACGGTCGGTTCTGTCCCCTCCCGCTCGGACGCGGTCGTCGCATCTCTCCTCGGCGGCGCGCCGAGGGGGGAAGCGAGAGGGACAAGGCCTCTTGAGAAGGGGCTGGGGCCTCGGAGAAGGCCCAGAGAGAACTTCGAAGAAGGCCTGGGGCCTTCTGAGCTGTTTGAGGCGGCCCGCCTTTTTGGGGGGCATTTCCCACGGGGCGCGCCGGCTTCCATCGTAGAGAACCAACGAATAACATAAACATGAACTGTTGGGGATCCGGTCGGATTTCTTGGCTCGGCGCTGGAGCCCCCTCCGTGGCGCGCGGAGCGCGCTGGAGGCGCCGCCGGAGGCAGCGCCGACACAAGAGACCCGCGCGGAGCTCCACAAGTAGATGTTTTTGTCGTTTTCTTGTTCCTCTGGGTTCCCCTCTGCTCTCCCTGCCTCCCGCCGTGCCCCCATGCGCTTCTGGCGCGCGCAGGCTGGTTGTCCGAATAGCGGCCTGCACTTGCCTCGGTTCGCTTCGGGGCTCAAGAGACTGGGGTCAGTGCAAACGGGGGTCAGCCAGGGCGCCGGATCTTGCAGTAGCCTGCAGAGCAGGTGGGTGCATTGACCGGCGCTAGCGCGCAGGATCCTGCAGGACTTTGCAGCATTCTGCAAAGCCTCACTGACCCAGGTCTGGATTGACCAAGGTTCACATATTCCCGATCTGTTGGGCCCGCTGATACAAGAAATTGCTCAGGGGGGAAGTGAGAAGGACAATGGGGCCTTTCAGAAGGCGACGGGGCTTTTCGGAAGCCCTCGCGCCTCCTGAGAAGTCTTCTGTGCCTCCTTGGGAGGGCGCAGAACACTTCTCAGAAGGCCGAAGACCTCCGAGCCCTCTGAGAAGGTCCGCCCCTCCTCCTCCTCCTCCTCCTCCTCCTCCTCCTCCTCCTCCTCCTCCTCCTCCTCCTCCCCCTCCTTCTCCTCCCCCTCCTCTTCCTCCTCCTCCTCCTCCTCTCCTCCTCCTCTTCCTCCTCCCCTCCCTCCTCCTCCTCCTCCTCCTCCTCCTCCTCCTCCTCCTCCTCCTCCTCCTCCTCCTCCTCCTCCCCCCCTCATTGGGCGCACCGCCGGCCCCCGCCCTGTTGACGTCGAGCAGCAGCAGGAACGGGGCGGACGGCGGCGAGCGGCAGCGGCGGCCCACCGGTGCCAGGCCCGCGGGCGCGGCGCCGCGCTGCGCGCGCTCGCGGAGCGCCTGCCCGGCGGGGCCCCGCAGGAAGGCCTCGCGGCGTCCAGCCCAGCCGCCGCCCGTCGCCATCGCCGTGGTCTTCGACGTCGTCGTGGTCGTCGTCGTCGTCGTCGTCGTGCTCGTCGTCGTCGTCGTGGTTGGTGTCGTCGCGTCGTCGTCGTCGTCGTCGCGGCGTCGTCGTTGTTGTCGTCGCGTCGTCGTGGTCGTCGTCGTCGTGGTCGTCGTCGTCGTGGACGTGGTCGGCGTCGTCGTGGTTGTGGTCGTCGCGTCGTCGTCGCGTCGTCGTCGTCGTTGTTGTCGTCAAGTCGTCGTCGTCGTCGTCGTCGTCGTCGCGTCGTCGTCGAGAAAAATGGCCCCTGACCCTCATAGCACACTGAACACGTACCCTAGTTGAGGTCCCTGTTTGTGCATCATTGATCGTTCATCTTTGTGGTTTGGCTTGGTACTTCTGCTGGAACAACCAACTTAGGTACGCTCTCAAAGGGTGAGGGGTCTCATGATTTTCTCGAGCTGGGCATTTTCGCCAGTTTTCGGGCCCGAGGACACTCACAGATCGATCCGGCTCGAAAAAAGGCGCAGCAAGACGGGTTTTGGCCTTGATTGTTGTCCGCTGTTGTTTTTGTTCTGCAAAGTTGTATATGAGGGTCCTCTATCCCCCCTTTCTTCTCTGTCGTTCCTCCTGCTTCCCCCATCGCCCTCCTTGACTCCTTCCCACCCGCCACCCGCCCCTCCCAGTTCCCCCCCCACCCACCCCCGCCGCCCTCCCTCCCATCCTGCCCGCTCGCACGCTTCGTGCGGGCACAGGGGGCAGGAGGGGCAGCGTGGTTCTTGTTCGGGGTGAGGAGGCGGAAGGGTGATGCGGTTGTGGGGGTTGGGGCAACGAGTGATGATCAGTGAGAACGAGGGGGATTGGATGAGGATGTGGCGGAGGAGGGCAAGGACGCTGATGGAAGAGGAGGGGGGGAAAAGAGCGTAATGACAATTTTGGAATATCCAGCCGTTCGCCCTCTCGCTCGTGGCCTCCAAGGGGACGAAGGTGAGCATGTCATGAGAAGGCAGAGGAGGAGGAGGAGGAGGAGGAGGAGGAGGAGGAGGAGAGATCGGTTCATGGAATCAATGGGGCGAGGGGGCGGTGGAGGCGAGCGAGTGACGGAGGCGGCAGATAACCCGAGTAAGCGATTAAGGACCCCCCCCCCCCTCTCCGGTGAAAGGATAACGCACCCGGCACCCGGAAGCGTTATCTTGGCACCAGGAGGGGGTACACCAGATCGCACGGGTCCCACGGAGTCCCGCAGGTCTCGCAGGTCCCACAAGCTTTTCCTTAGCTTTTCTCAGCTTTTCCGTAATCGTATTCGTATTCTTATTCTCATTACAATTCTAATTGGGATGCCACCCGAGGCGGGGCGCTGGAATTATTTATTTTCCTTCCATTTGCGCGGTGCTAATAATATCGCTCGGCGAAAACCCCCCCAAATAATTATTTAATTACGGCGCGGTGCTAATGATAACGCCGGGGGGGTCCTTAATTGCTTCTCCGGGTTAAGCGAGTGACAGCGGGGGCAGGAGGCGGAGGAGGGGGAGCAGGGGGAGGAGGACGGATAATGTGTCATTGGGAGGGAGGGATGGAGGAGGAGGAGGAGGAGGAGGGGAGGACGAGGAGGAGGAGGAGGGGGACGACCAAGAGGAGAAGGAGGAGCAAGCAGGAGGAGGAGGAGAGGAGGAGGAGGAGGAGGAGGAGGAGGAGGAGGACGAAGACAAGGACGAGGAGGACGAGGCGGGACTGCGGAGGGGTACATGGAACGAGTGGGGAGGGGGGGAAATGAAGGAGGCGGAGGCGAAGGAGGAGGGTGGACTGAGGAGGAGGGGGGGAATGAGGAGGGGAGGGAAGGATGCTGAGGAGGAGGAGGAGGAGGAGGAGGAGGAGGAGGAGGAGGAGGAGAAAGAGCACAAGGGGGGGGGAGGATCGGGGTCCGCGTCCAGACCTCGAGCGGCCTCTGGCCGTCAACCGGGGCCGCCCACGGCTGCGGGAGGCGCAAGCATGACCAAGCACGCTGCCACGCCTCGACATTCGATCCTCGGGGAGGGGGGGGGGGGGAGGGGGAGCCGCCGACGTTGGATCCTCGACCGGGGAAGCGCGACGAGCGCGACGAGAGCGTCTCTCCTCGGCCCCGGGTGTCGCCGACGGCCCCGGGGTCGAGGATCGTGGCTGCGACGTCGGCGACCGCCGTCGCCGCGGAGCGTCGAGCCGTCGGCGAGCGCCGCCCGCGCCGCGGAGAGGGCGCCCCGCCGCGGCGCGCGTCCGAGGCGGCCCGCCGCCCGGCCCGCCGAGCCCGTCGTGCGGCAGCGGCGCCGTGAGGACGGAGGCGGTTCGCCCAGCGGGCGCGGGCGGGGCAGGCACGGCCCCCACATATCGTTCGGGGGTGAACAGACCTCCTACCCTGACACGTCGGTCAAGGAATTGGGCGTTTTCGGTTCGCGAGAGGGCGCCGCGGCCGTCGTTTGTTGCGGGTTCAGGTCCGTCGGTTTCGGTCCCAGGCCGTTTTCACTGAAGGGAGGTTTACGAAAGGGAGGTTTGTCCACCGCCGAGTCGTCGAGAGCAACGGAGCCCCCGATGACTCGTGTCGGGCCGAGGGTCAGAGAGCGCCTTCCTCTGCAGGGCCGCCAGGAGGGGGGCGTCAGGGTGGCCAGACGCCTCGCCAGTTGAGCCGAGGGAGAGGTCCAACGTCCAACCGTTCGCTCATGATGTTCAAGGTTTTGGCTTGACGCCGGGTGTGGTGCACCAGTTTCAGCTTGGCCGAGCAGGTTCGTTACGCCCCTTTGCGTCCGTTCGGCGTGTTCTGCACACCTGACCCCCGAGCCCTGTTCCACGCCTAACCTCGTGAGGTTCCAACCTACTCTAGCCCTGTTCGCCAGAACGAGTCTCGAGCACCAAGGAAGTATCGAAGCTGGACGGCTTTCTCACTTGTCGGGCCCTGGGAGGCGATACTCGTGCGGCACTTCGCCAGCGTGTCGGGCAGACACTGTCTCGATACTTCTCCTCGGGATGCTCGAAATTATTTCGGGGATATGGTCCTTAAGTACATTGGGAACAAAATAACCCTACCCCTCATAACACGATGAAGACGTGGCCTCAATTAGGTCTCCCGTCTTCGCATTAGGGATGCTGATTCTAGGCGGTCTGGTCTGATACATCTGCAGAGGAGGCCCCTATCTCTAATGTGTTTGGCCCTCCTAGCTTAGGTTCCCTTCCAAAGGGTCAATGGCACCTTGATTGCTTACAGTGGCGACCCATGCCAAGAAACACCCTGCTTGCCTCCAGGGTGCCCTGGGTTTCTTGAGTTTCGATGGTTTTGCTATGGAACGCGTGACGTTCCCACACCACAAATCGATGGACGTCCTGGGGTCTCAGGGTTGGGTGTCTTGTGGAAGGTTTCTTCTGGACTGGCCTCCACTGCACTATCCGAGGATGCAAAGGTACCGATGCCGCTGCCATTGCCCAGTTCTCGCCATCTCGGGCATCCTGGCCCTCGTCGCCACCGCAAGATTCGCCTCGGAATCCGGGTCAGAACGCAACCCAGGAGAGGTCCAGGGCTCATTTCGATTCCTCCGATTCGATTCGATTCGATTTCATGGCTTCCGATTCCGATTAGACTTCGGAGTCCGCTCAATAGAGGCCTAATAGCCTGCCGATGTCCGCCAATTCGTCTTTTCCCGACTCGGCTGCCGGTTTGCGCCGATCCGATTCATTTCGATCGCCGATCCGACTTATCGATTCGATTCTGGGCTCTCCTGGAGGTCTGGGGAGTAGCGGTATCGGTACTTTTTACTGTCCCCAGGCCCAGGAGTCGGCGGCGAGGTCCGAACCCTACCCTCGCCGATCGACGATTCTGGCAAGTCGACAGCCGGCGGGGGCAGGGTTCGGTTTGCGTCGAGCACGAGGCGGAATCCAAAACTTTGCCCCCGCCTTCCCTCGATTCTGCAGAGTCGCTGGTTGAGGGGCAGAGGGTTCGGATGTCGCCACCTGACGATGGGGGAGGGCCATCAGGGGCAACGCTACAGGGGGATGTGAGGATGACCGCGGTGGGTGCGAAAGTGCCTCTGGGGGGGGCAGCTGAGGAGCCTCCCGGGGGCCTCCCGATGCCTGCCGGGTGCCTCGTTGGAGTCTCTTGGGGCCTTCTGGCCGCACGGTCGCCAGCTGCCCGAGCTATGGCCCGAAAACCATTGGGCGGCGTGGATGGGCTCAGGGCGGGAGCCTCGACTCCTCATCGCCCACCGATCGCGGGTGGGGATGCGACAGTCCACGCCGCCCAGGAACGCTCGGAGTCGCCATCGGCGGTGCGTCGCCGACTCCAGCTCAATGTTTCCCCCCCCCTGGGGATGCGACAGTCCACGCCGCCCAGGAACGCTCGGAGTCGCCATCGGCGGTGCGTCGCCGACTCCAGCTCACTGTCCCCCCCCCCCCCTTCAACTATTGGAGAGGCCTGACGGCCGGTGCCGCCGACCCTGATCGAAAGTGCTAGGAGTGGGGGGAGGAAGCGGAGGAGGAGGAGGAGGAGGAGGAGGAGGAGGAGGAGGAGGAGGAGGAGGAGGAGGGGGGGCAGGGTCAGCGGGCCGCCTCGCTGGTCCTGATTGGCCCGATGCCCGGGCCCGAGGTCGGGATCGGTCGGGGCCCCTGGGAGGGGCGGGGGGCAGCCAACTCTCTGCCTTCCTGGCCAAGGCACGAGGGCGTCCACACACAGACACACACACACACGCATGCAAACACACACACATACACACACACACACGCACACACACACACACGCACTCACGCACGCACACACACACACACACACACAACACGCATAGCACACACACACACAACA
>CAUYUJ010014994.1:20000-64142 GCA_963575745.1 Prorocentrum cordatum | reverse complement strand
GGGTCGTCTGCGCCGACACCGGCGCGTAAGCTGCCCGCGCGAGGTCGCGCGTGCGCACCCTCGCCCCCTGCGCAGCGTGGCGCGGTGTCGGCCCGCGTGGGCCACCGCGGAGGGTCGCTGCGTCATCTCGCGTGAGGCCCGTTTTCGATCGTCGCTCGGTTGACTTTCTCCGAGAGGGGGGGAGGAGGTGCATCGGCCTCGGACGCCGTGGTTCGTGCCACCCCGGCGGGTCATCCCCCACGCTCGGGCTGCGGGGGCCGTTGCTGGGGCTCCTGGGGCCGTCGAGCATGGATGGATCCGTGGGGGGGGGGAGGGGAACTTGCCCCCGGGGAAGCCAAGGGCGCCCTCGAGGGCGCGAAGTTATTCGCGCTTCGCGCTTCGGCTCGGATTCGTCCTCCTGGGAGGCGGCGCGAGAGCGCGAAGTTCTTCGCACGTCGCGCTTCGCGCAGCGCGAAGCGCGAAGTTGGGAGCCCAATTGAACATGGATGGATCCGTGTGGGGGGGGGGAGGGGAGGGGAGCTTGCCCCCGGGGAAGCGGTGGGGAGCTCTGGGGCCGCGGAGCGAGGACCTCACCACATCTCAGGAGGGGAAAAACACACACAGACACAATGTAATCGTCGATTCTCCAGAAAATCTGGGAACATATGGGAAGTGGTGGGGAAGGCAAACACCCAGAACATATTGAAAAATATGGGGATTCCTGTTATTTGTGTGTATCTATTTGTGTGTCCCAGGGCCCCTTCAACATCGTCGGGTGCTGGGTCTGCGGGCCGAGAGGGGGAGGGATGGTAGGCAGGGGAGGGGCCGAGGAGGGGGGGGTCCATGACGTGCGCATCCAAGGTGCAGAGACAACAAGGGTGAAAGTTTGTCGGCGTGTCCGAGCAGGCTTCGATCCTTCTCTCCCCCCTCGTCTTCTCTTCCGTCATTTCCGGGATTCGGAGGAGGGGTAGTTGGGGGTGGTGGTGAGGAGGACAATGAAATGAAGAGAAGTCGCAGCAACGGGAGGGGGTGGAGCGAGGAGGAACGAAGACGAACGAGGAGGAACGAGGATGGGGAGGAGGAGGTGGAGGAACAGGGACAGGGAGAGGGAAAAGAAAAGGGAGAGGGAGAGAGAATAGAAGGAGGAGAAGGGGGAGGATGAGAGGGAGGAGTAGGATGGGCAAGTAGAGATGACTAATTAGGAGGAGGAGGAGGAGGAGGAGGAGGAGGACCACATGGAGCGAGGAGGAGAAAGGAGGAATGTCTCACCCCCCGCCGCACGCCCGTGCAGGTGGTCATCCCGGAGTCGCTCCCGCATCCCGGTGCAGGCGCTGCCAGCTGCTCTTCGGGGAAAGTTGCAGTGATCCTCCGCGTGCGGGAGAAGGAGGAGGTTGGGAGACAGGACAAAGAGGAGGATTCGGCGAGGATTGGGGAGGAGTTGGGCCCTTCCTCTTCGTGTCCTCTTCCCCTCTCTTTCTGGCTTCCTCCTCGGTTGCTCCTCCGTCTGCTCCTTGTCCTCCTGCCCTGCGTATCTTGCCCATACCCAGTTTCTCCATTTCACTGTACTCACATCTTCATAGTTTAAAAGGTTATGCGGACTCGTCAGGTTGTGATGGAGCTGGCGAATTCGAGCTGGAGGAATACACGTGGTAGGACTACGGTTGCTGCTGCTAAATCCGGGCTCAGTTGCGAGCGAATTGTGTCAGCTATGATATGGATGTTGACGTATGTGTGGTGCTAGCCTTTTACTTCGGGGAACACGTGGGCGTCTTGATGGTCATCGTCGCCGTCTTGGAGGCCTCTTGGGCGATCTTTCGGCGATCTTTGGGGGCTCTTGGGCCGTCTCGGGCCGTCGGAAGGCCGAAAAAAGGGAAATGCCCAAATCCATCAAACACCTTGGGAAAATCAGTGATTTTGGCATCTTTTGGCTTTCCTGGAGGCCCTCTTGGGGGCCTCTTGGGCCCTTTTGGGCCAGCTTCGAGCCAACTTCGGCCATCTTGGTGGGTTCCTGGCACGTCTGACGCCGTCGGGAGCCGTTTTGGGGGCCTTTCTGGGCCAACGGGGGACCCTCTTGGGGCGCTCCAGGGCCGTCTTGGAGGCCATCTTGGGCGTCTTGGAGGCCATCTTGGGCGTGTTGGAGGCCTCTTGGGCCGTCTTGGGGCCCTCTAGGGGCCATCTTGGAGGCCACTTGGGCCATCAGGGGGCTCTCTTGGGGGCCTCTTGGGCGATCTTGGGGGCTTCTTGGGCCGTCTTGAGCCGTCGGAGAGCCGAAAAGGCGCAAATGCCAAAATCCTTCAAAAACCAAGGGAAAATCAATGATTTTGGCCTCTTCGGACTCTCCTGGAGGACCTCTTGGAGGCCTCTTGGGCCGTCTGGGAGGCCTCTGGGGGGCCTCTTGGGCCGTCTTGGGCCGTCTTGGACTCTCTTGGGCCGTTTTGGAGGCCGTCTTGGACCATCTCGGGCGGACTTGGAGGCCATCTTGGGCCATCTTCGCGATTTTTTGAGGATGTCCCGAGCGAAACGGCCGTTCTTGGAGGATTTTTTGCGGTCGTTGAGCACGTTTGGGGAAATTCCGGGTGGCCGGCGGGTTCTGCCGGAGCCCACTGGGAAGTTCTTTTGGAAAAAGAACCAAAACCAAAACCTGAAACGTCCAGCACGCCGTGCACCCCTGCAAGCAGGGGGCGGCGGACCCAGCTGCCTGCGGCAAACCCCGCCACCGTGCCTGTGCGGCAGCGGTGCAGGAAGGAGACTGAGTGTAGGAACAGCGCAACTCCGACAAATGGTCTGACAAGGACGGGTCGTAAATTCGGCCTCGTCTTCGTCCGCGCGGTAGGAAGGAGGTCGAGTTCAGACTTCGTGGCAGTTCAGCGAGTGATCTGCATTGGGGACGGTCGGGATCCCGACATCGCCTGCGTCCGTGCGGTACGGAGGAGGATGGGGATGAGTAGGAGGAAGGGCTGGGAGGACGGAGAAAATGAGGACGAGGAGTAGAATACTTTTTGGGACCCTGTTGGGACACCCTGGGAGCCTCCTGGGGGGCCTCTTGAGGGTCTCGTGGGGGCCTCCCAGGGCCTCCTGAGGGCCTCTTGGGGCCTCTTGGGCTGATTTAGGGAGGCGGTTGGCCCGTCCTCTTGGGAGCCTCTTAGGCGATCTTGGGGTCCTCCGACCTGAGGCCCTCTTGGGGGCCCCATTGGCTGTCTCGGAGCTATCTTAAAAGCCCCTTGGGCCGTCTTGGACGGTCCGAAGCCCAAATAGGCGAGAACCTCAAACTCCGTCGGACATGTAAGGTGTTGGCCTCCTCGCGCTCCCTTGGAGGGCCTGGTGGAGCCCTCTTGGGCCGTCTTTGGAGACTCTTGAGCTGCCTTGAGGCCGTCTTGGGAGCTTTTTGAGCCGTCAGGGGCCATCTTTGGCCGTCTTCATGCCATCTTGACCACCTTGGACGCCATCTTGGAGGCCATCGCTGCTCTTCGGAGACCGAAAAGAGCGCGGAACACACTTTCACATGGTGCGATATCGGAGCTGCGCGTGCGGGGAGGGGGGGCGGCCCTAGAACACATACACAACAAGCCTATCACCCGAAGTGGCGTGGGTAGGTTCGCAAACTCCGCTAAGTGGGCGGAGACACTTAGCCTGGATCTTGACCCCTCCCCAAGCAAATCAACCACTGATGGGCTAGGTTCGGCCAAATGTAACCCACCGTCTCATCCACTTGTACCCCCCCTATCCACTTAGCAGCCGCCGCTGTGATGCAAGCATGCCTCCACCCGTGCATTGACGAGTTGTTAGCTGCGCTGCACAATCAGTTGGCCCACTCGAATGGCGGGTGGCGCGGTTGCGGACAAAGCGCGGGTGATGTATTCACATTAGGGCGTGGCGTTTGGGAGGTTGGGAACCATTGCCACGGATTCCTTCTCCGCCGAGGTGTCGTTTGAATCACAGCGGTGGTTGCTACAGGGGGAAGGGGGGTATATGCGGATGCCAATGTGGGTTGTAGCTTGCCTAACATAGCTTGTAAGTGGGAAGCGCCTTAAGTGGCTTAGAGGGTAAGGATCTGGGTTTAGTGGGCTCCGCCCACTTGGCGGTGCTTGCGAACCTACACAATCCACTTAGGGCAGTTGCAACCCACTTGTAAGCCAGGTCAGGCCAGATATAACTCACCTGATCATCCAGTTTTAACAGCTTATCCACTTAGCACCCCCCGCGGTTATCCAAGCACGGTCTCATTCTCCGCCGCGGTGTCGGGGTCTTGCTGGCAGCAGCAGGGTTCGCAGCTGCAGGGGGCCGGCGATCTTTCCCAGCCAGAGATCCGTATTTTCAGGCGTGCTGTTTGTGTTACAGGTTTTGCATTTGGTTTGGCCCAATCGGCAGGGACTGACGAGAAGTGCGTGGAGGTTGACGAGGAGGTCAAGGCGAGCAACATTAAAAACAGTTCAGAGTGTCAGCATCACATTGTGATGCTGTTCCTGGCCTCCTCCTCCGCATCAGCATCACCACCGACCCTTAGCTCGGCGACGAAATCCGAACCCTACCCTCACAGATCAGCGAGTCGGCCAACCCGATGGGCGGCGGGGGTATGGTTCGGAGTCCGTCGAGCGCGTGGCCACAGCCGAACCCTACCCACGCTTTTTCCCATTGATCCAGGATACAGTCGGGGCCCTGAAGAAGGAACCCTTTTCGTTGGGGATGGGCTCCGCGTTCCTTAAGTGTTTCACAGCTTGCCTTCAGGTGTTCTTATGTTTTCGATAGGAAATCGAAGTTTAACTTAGGGAAAAAAGGGGCCTCGTTCCTTATTTAGGGTTCCTTGGGTCAACGCCCCGACTGTACTCGCTGGTTGGTGGGGGCAGGGTTCGGATGTCGCCGCCTGCTGGCGCGACCGCTCGAAGGCAAGGTCCGCTCCGCCGCGCCTCGACGCCACGCCGCTGGCCTCCGCCCGCCCTCGCGGCCCCGCCTCGCGGCCCTGCCTTTCGGACCGGGGGGGCAAACGAGCCACCCTCACCGAGGAGGAGGGAGGGAGGGAGGGAGGGAGGGAGGGAGGGAGGGAGGGAGGAGGGAGGAGGAGGAGGAGGAGGAGGAGGAGGAGGAGGAGAAGGAGGAGGAGGAGGATGTCACACGACGGCGACGACGGCGGCGGCGACGACGGCCCGCCGAAAGCCCGCCCCGCGCGGGCGCGCGCGCGCCCGCGGCCGCGCGGCAGAGCAGCGGCCGCCGCGATGCGGGCCGCGGGCGGGGCGCCCCTGGCCCCGGCGGTTGGAGGCGGCGAGTGGCCGCGACGACGACGACGACGACGACGACGACGACGACGTCGACGACGACGACGACGACGAGGGCGACGACGACGACGACGAGGACAAGGACGACGACGACGACAGCGAGGACGACGACTACGACGACGACGACGAGACGACGACGACGACGACGACGACGACGACGACGACGACGACGACGAGGACGACGACACGAAGAACGCGGACGAGGATGACGACCCTCACAGGCGGATTGGACTTTGACGGGCGAGTGGGTCGGTCGAGCGGGCCCTGACGGGCGGTTCGGGCGGCGGCCGTGCGGGCGAAACTTGACGGTCGGGGCGACGACTCGTCGTCGGTTCTTTTTCTCTCCTCCTCCTCGTCCTCCTCCGCCTCCGCCTCCTCCTCCTCTCCTCCTCCAGTTGCTCCCCGACGAGGAGGAGGAGGAGGAGGAGGGAGAAGAAGAAGGAGGAGGAGGAGGAGGAGGAGGAAGAGGAGGGAGAAGAAGGAGGAGGAGGAGGAGGAGGGCGCGGAGGGCGCGGAGGAGGAGGAGGAGAAAGAGGAGGGCGCGGAGGAGGAGGAGGAGGAGGAGGAGGAGGCGCGGAGGAGGAGGAGGAGGAGGAGGAGGAGGAGGAGAAGGGCGAGGCGGCCGCCGCGGCCGCACTGCCGCTTGCTCCTCGTCGTCTTCCTTGTTTTCCGCTTCTTCTATTGGGATGGGGGATGGGGAGGAGATATCGGAGGTTAAGACAGAAGCAGACGAGGCGTATGAGGAGACGAAGGGAGGGGGGAACGATGAAGGGAATGGAGGAGGATTCGGCGGCGGAAGAGGGGTGGGGGTATCAGAAGGGAGGTGGAGAGGATGAAATGGAGGGGAGATCGAAGGGGGCAATCACGGGAGGATAGGTACTCCAGATTTCGTAATAAAGGGAAGGGGGTCTCATTTCGGGGGGGGTCTCTTCCAGGCTATTTTGGAGGGCCTGGGGGTTCTGGGGACGATGTTTTGGAGGGTTCTCCCACGGGGGGGGGGGGTCTGAAATGGCTTGTCTTGGAGGGTCCAGACCCCCTCCCTTTTATTACGAAATCTGGGGTAGGTGGAGGAAGAGGATGCGTCGGAGAAGTGTCAAGCGGGAGATGACGGGACGAAGCGAAGGGGAGGATGATGGCCAGAGGTATTCCGCACGCGGGCCCCGCAAGTCTCGATCCGTGCATGGCCACCACTCGTCCGTCCTGGATCGTTTTAGACGGCCCAGTAGACCGAAAAGGAGCCCGAAACGGCCCCAAAGGTTTACACGCTGGTCGCTGAAAGTAGGTATTTTTAGATTCCCAGATCTCAATCTACTTCAAGCGCCTTCCTACTTCAAGAATCGACATGGTTTTGCTGTGTTTTGTTGTTCTCTGGGAGGGCCTGGACCCAATCCACTTTGTCCGCCTTCCTACTTTATGCTTTTACCCACTTCTTCCGACCGACGTGTAAACATGCAAGCAACAGTTCCGTCTTGAATTGCTACAGGCGGTGGAGCTCTGGGTCCGCGTCAGTGTGCGAGTCAAGCGAAGAGATGCGACGATCAGCCGTTGTTGTTCCAGAGCCCGGCCTTTCGCAGCTCCAGGCGCCCGGTCAGGCATCTTCAGAGGAGAACAACTGCGGTCGCGTGCTGCTTGGATGCTGCTACCTCCTTGCTGCCACTCGCGGACCCCCCCCCCCCGCAGCGAGCACACCGGCGCAGCCGCGCCGCCAGTGCCGGATCTTCGTCCTGGATCCGTTTTTGCTTGGCGGCCGTAGAGCCTGAGAACCCCCCCCCAGAGGCAGAGCCAGAAACGAGAAGCAGTTTCTAGCAACCCGCCTCCTGGAAGTCGCCGGAGATCTAGGCGACATGTCCCTGTGTCCCTGTTCGTCGTCTGCTGCTGGCGAGCAAGACGTGGGTCGATGAGATACACGTGTCGCCCCCCTCTCGCAGATGACCAGCCCGTTCTGGATTACTTGAGCCTGCAACTATGCATTGACTGACGGCTGCGCTGGAGAGTGTTTTCCCCACATCCCACGTGGTGTTCTTGTTTTTTGTTCTGGACACCCCGCGCGGGAACCCTTCACCCCCTCCTCCTGTCATCATCATCATCATCATCATCATCATCATCATCATCATCATCATCATCATCATCATCATCATCATCATCGACATCAGCCTCAGCATCAGCATCATCATCATAATCATCAGCATCACCATCACCATCACCATCATCATGCTGATGATCATTATTTATCATCATCGTCATCATCAGCAGCATCATCATCAACATCGTCATAGACAAAATCCATACCGCAATCGTTTTCAACATCATCACCATATCATACTTCGTGTGCGCTCAAAACCTTACAAACGTTGCATCTCTTGAGAAACAGCTTTGCAAAATTAGAAATTCGTCGGTCCTCCAATTTGGAATTTCGGAAACTCATGATTGCAGAAGTGTGCGGTTCGGAATTCTGACGGAATTCGAATTGTGCAGCCTACTTGGTTCGGAGAAGCAAGATTTGCACATCAAGGGTTCCTTTGTTTATTCTGCGACTTGCACGGTCGGTCTCCTGTGAATTCGTAAGACTCTTCCGGGTCGCGTTGGGTTCTTAAGGATTCCGAAGGTTTCCCCTGGGTGTCCCAGGATTCCTCCAGTTTCTCGGGACGTCCCAGGCTTCGACATGATTCCCGCCACCTCCTTTAAGGTCCTGCAGATTTTTTCAGGATTCCACAGGAACCACGAAGATTTCCAGGATTCTGGAAGGACCTTTCCAGGATTCTGTAAGGACTCTCGAGGACTTATTCGTAATCCCCGCCACTCTGGATTCAAACGGGTTTCCCATGCAATCTCTGAGTTGTGCTTGCTTCCTGAGGTTTCGCGAGGGATTTGCAGGCTTCTTGAGGTTTCGCGAGAAAGCGATCTGGCCATGTTGTTTTGAATGAGTGGATTTCGGATGACCCGCGCGCGCGTGGAGATCCCTGCAACGCCCGCCATGCAAAAGTCTCGGTGTTCGCCTTGACACTAATTACAGTGAGTCCTTGGCGGTGGCCGAGCGGATTGCGGGTGGCCCGCGCGGCGGGCGTGGTCATCTGCGCACGTCCGCGCGCGCGGAGATCGTTGTGCATTTCGTATGGTTCGCAGTGGAAAGGTCACCATGTTGGCTTGGAAACTAAGATGGACCCTCAATCGTAAGCCATGCTCATTCTCCACATCCTAGGAGGGGTTCTTGTTTTCAACATCCAAAGTCGGTTTCTTCGTTGCTCTGCACACTCCCCGCGCAGGATCTCTTCCTTCTCCTTCTTAAATTGCTAACATGAGAAGCACTGCAACTTACACCTGCACGTTTTGTGACGACCACTACAGCTAGTAGCCATTCTAGCACGATTATGAGCACTACTATCATTACTACTAGTGCGACGACGGCTACGACTACTGCGGCCACGTCCACAATCAGTTCAAGTACCACTAGCACCACTAATCTGATGATTACAGCGACTACCGTTACTGCTAGGATCACAACTACCACTACCATTACAATTTGGACGCCCAATACCAATCTCGGATACTACCACTTCAGTGCGGCTGTTATGGTTAATATCCGTATGTATGGTTATTACCGCTACTCGCTATATTTGTGGCGTTATGTCTTGTTGCGAATCATTATTGGCACGACTCAGAGAGCCAGCAATAGCAGAATTATTAGTTGAAATAGTAGCACACGCAATACTAGTAGTAGTGGTTGTAGTACAAACAGACGTAGTAGTATTAGTAGTAGTAGGGTAGTAGTCGTAGCAGGAGCAGTCGTCATAGTTGTAGCTGTAGATTTTGTATTGTCAGTGCTATGTGCGGTAGTGCTACAGTAGTTGTGGTATCACTCGTGCTACTCTTAGTGCTACGATCTACCGTACTAGTACGACTACGTCTGGAGATACTTGTATCATTGTTTCGGATACTTTTGCTACGTTCCTTTTAGTTCTACTGCTACAATTCGTCGTCGCCGCCAGTCGTCCTCGTCACCGCTGGTCGTCGTTATCGTCGACTGTGGTCGTTGTCGTCGTCGCCGCCGTCGCTAGTCGTCGTCGTGGTCGCCAGCCTGGCTGAGCATTGTTGTCGTCTTCGTACTCGTCTTCGTTGCTGTTGTCGTTGTCGTCGTCGCTGGTCGTCGTCGTCGTCCTTGTCGTCGTCGTGGCCCGTGCCAGTACTCCTACACTGCCACTGCTACTGCTACCATCAGTGCTGCTAGTACCATGCCCAAGCCCGCCACGTTACCGTTACCCTCCCACGGCTGCCTGAACCCCCCCACCGTCACGGACGTTGTGGAGAAATGAAGAAACCTTCTCTTGAACAATAGCCTCCCGTGGGCCACGTTGCCACTCAAAGCCCCCTGCTTTGTGGGCGTGGCGTGGACGGCGTGTGGCACGCCGCCAGGTTCGGTTCTTTGTCCTGGGCCGTTTCTGCCTTGGCGGCCGAAAGACGGACGCACGCGTACATGAGTCCACGTTGGTTTCGAAGGCACGTTTTGCTTAACCGTTCGTAGCACGAGGCTGACCTCGCGGACCGCGGGGCCGTATTCATGTACGTGTCTGGGTGCGTACGTCTTTCGTGGGCTCCTCAGCAGAGCCCAAGAAACGCCGTCTTGGACTACTCCAGGGCGTTGAGGTCTGGGTCCGCGTTTTTTTATTTCGATCGGTGTGGCACGAGCCAAGCCAAGAGATGCGACGATCAGTCGTTGTCGTTCCACTGCTCGGGCTTTCGCCGCCTCCAGCCAGGCACTCGGTCAGGAGCTTCAGGGGCAGGCGGCCGCGGTCGTGTGCTGCACACGCGCTGCTGCCACTATGTTGCCGTTCGCGCCACCCCCCCACCCCACCGGGTGGGCGCGGGGGCGCAGCCGCGCGCGTGCGCGCTGGACGGAGCGCGCTCGCGCCGCCAGGGCTAGTTTTTTGTCCTGCTGTTTTTTCCTTTGTCGGCCGCAGAGCCCGAGAAACGCTGCCCCCCCTCCTCCGCCCAGAGGAGGAAGAGCCAGAGTCGAGAAGACGCCGTTGCCCTCCCATCCCTTTGTCCACGCCGGAGATCTGGGTTCCCTGTCTCTCCCTCTTGTCCATCGTCTGTTGCGGGCTGTCGAGACAGAGGATCGATGGCATGCACGCCTTGCCCCCCTCTCACAGACACAAACCCGTTCAGAAACATTGAGCCACTACAACTGAATATTGACTGATGGTTGTGCTCAAAATTCCTGAGTGCGTTCCACTACTCACAAAGTGCCTACTCGCAAACGTCCGAAACGTATGCGACCGAGGAACCCCACATACTTACAATATGTTTGGCGTGATTCTAGCTGACGTGAAACTTGCGAGAATGATGCAGACGAACGATCCAGCAAGTACCTAGCCAAGCACTTGCTCCTGGCATCGTCGGAGCCTCGTTTACGCGGCAACTTATTGTACCTGGTGAGGAGCGTGTCGGACCACCAGTTTGCCAGCTGTCGGTGGTAAGCATCAGTTGCGCCGCGTACCAAGGCGCTCCCATGCCGCACAGCATAGCCGCGCAAACCATCCAGGTTCACTTCGGCGCCCATCTCTAGCATTGATTTCTTGAGCTGCGCGCATTTGAGCGCCATGAACGGAGAGTAACCGGCGGTCGTCCGTTTTCAAAAATCGAGCAGTTTCAGCCCACATGAGCCAGGGTGGCTACAGTTCTTGATGATGATGATGCTGATGATGCTGATGATGATGATGATGATGATGATGATGATGATGATGATGATGATGATGATGATGATGATAGCCCCCCCCCGCTTGCGTGCTCCTATGGCCTCGAGAGAGTGCCACGCGCGCTCGGCCCTGGGAGACCGACCCCTCTGCGCACCCCCCATGGTGTCGAGAAAATGCCACGCCGGCTATGCCGTGGACGACCGGCGCGCAGAGCGGCCGCGGTGAGAGACAACCCCCTGGCGCACCCCGTGTGGTTTCGAGAACATGCCACGCCTGCTGTGCTTGGGACGACCGTTGCGCATAGCGGCCGCGGTAACAGACCACCCCCTACGCACTTTCTATGGTGTCGCGAGAATGCCACGCCTCCTATGCCGTGGACGACCGGCGCGCATGGCGGCCGCGGTGAGAGACCACCCCCTGCGCACCGCGTGTGGTTTCGAGAACATGCCACGCCTGCTGCGTCTGGACGACCGCGTCGCGCGTAGCGGCCGCGGTGAGAGACCACCCCCTGCACACTTCCTATGGTGTCGAGAATATGCCACGCCTGCTGTGCCTGGACGACCGTCGCGCGTAGCAACCGCGGTGACAGACAACCGTCTGCGCACTTTCATCACGCCGCCTGGCAGGTGGGCCTTCGATGGCCCCGTGCGACCCCCCTCTAGCGTCGAGAAATGCCACGCCTGCCACGCTCTTGCACTGTGTGTCTGTCTGTCTGTCTGTCTGTATTTCTGTCTGTCTGCCTGTCTGTCTGTCACTCTGTCTGTCTGTCTGTCTGTCTGTCTGTCTGTCTGTCTGCGTGTCTGTCTGCGTGTCTGTCTGTCTATGCGTCTGTCTGTCTGTCTGTCTGTCTGTCTGTCTGTCTGTCTGTCTGTCTGTCTGCGTGTCTGTCTGTCTGTGCGTCTGTGCGTCTGTGTGCCTGTGTGTGTGTCTCTGTCTGTGTTTGCGTCTGTGTTTGCGTCTGTGTTTGTGTATGTTTGTGTGTGTGCGAGTGTGTGCATGCGTGCGGCTGTATGTAGACGCGTGTCTCATGCACGTGCCGTGCATGTGTTGCGCGTGGGCGAGGAGAGGGATGAGGAGGAGGAGGAGGGGAAGAGGTAAGTGAGCTTCGCGGGTGGGGCGAGGGAGGGAAGAAAAACATATCCCCACGAAACATGTGGGAAACAGCGTACTTGCCTCTATGTATTGGATCGCGAACCCCCGTCGCGGATCCAGACCGTTTGCGAGCAGTGACTCTGCGAGTCGTGGAACGGCTTGTCTAAAAAAGTGCCCCCCTTCCCCCCCCGCCCCTGCCCCCTGCCGACTCCATGCTGCCACCCACCCGCCCCCCCTCGTGGTGCGCGCGCGCGGCGCCGGGGCCGGCTCTTTGTCCTGGGCCGCTTCTGCTTGGGCGGCCGCAGGGCCCGAGAAACGGACACCCCCTTCTGGAGGCGGAGCCAGATGCGAGAAGCAGCGTTTAGCCTCCAGGAAGCGTATTTTTGCTTTTCCTCCCCATGGCAACGCTCGCTACCCAGGCCAACCCCCCCCCCCAGGGGGTGGCCTGACCCCCCCCCCCACATGCTGTGGTGCACACGTGCGATTGTTGCGCCAGTGGCACGGACGCACATTGGCGAGTGCACGCCGCGGCCGCCGTTACTGTTACCATCCCGTCATCCCGTCCGACCCCCCCCCCCTCCCCCTTGGTAACGACCGTTACCCGGGAAAGAAGAACAAAGGTCATCCATCTCTTACTTATCACGGCGGAGGTGGTTTGGGCTCCCTGTCCTTTCCGGGGGGACGAAGTTGGTACGGATGGGTAGAAAGGACTGGCGGCAGTTTTTGACAATTTTCATCGGATTCGTCGACGTCACCCTGGTCGTGTTCCATTTGAAACGAAAGTCGTTTGCTTGGCAGCGGCCGCTGTCGGTTTTGGAGATGATTTGCTGTTGGGCATCGTACCCACGTTTCCAGTACCTCTTGCGGGTGTGCCAATATTTCGGCTTCTTTGATGGGGTCGGAGTAGATGGGGCGGGAGGGTCGCTCCGCATCGCCGATGCGTCGGCGATGTGGCTCGATGTGGAGCCCGCTTTCTCCACGCCGACGGCGCCGCTGCATCGGTGATGCGGCGCGATCCTCGGATCCCGTCTACTAGGACCCCACCTAGGATCGTTTAGACGTAAGTGTGACCTTTCGCCGGAGTGACTCTTGGTGCGGGCCCAATGGGGTCCTCCGATCGCTGAACGCGAAGCGGAAACAGCGTTTTGCGCGCCCAGGTTTGGCCACCCCGCGTCCCCCGTTCAGCCGCGCATCAAAGAGGGCACTCTTGCCCAGGGTCACTCTTGCGTGTAGCCGATAGGATGCCTAGACAATCCCAGCCCCCTCTCTTCGGGGGTGGACAGAACCCCACCCTGACACGTCGAGTAGTGAATTGTCCGTCTTTCGGTTCTCGAGAGGGCGCCGCGGCCGTTTTTTGCCGGGCTTGCGCCCGCCAGGTTTGGACCCGATGTCGTTTTCACTGAACCACGTTCTACTGAAGGGGGCTCTGTCCATCCCCGATCTCTCTTCCCGCCCGCCCTGGTGAGCGCAGCGCGGCGCGCGCTTGCCGGACGCGCTACGCGCGCGCGCCCGCAGGGCCAGGCGAGGCGCGGCCCGCGCCGGTGGTGGCGGAGGCGTCCCGGCTGGACCTGCTGCTGGTGGCGCCAGAGCGGGCGGTCCGAGACGGGCCAAAGTTTCAAGCAGTGGCAAGTCGTCCTGGTTTGCCGACAGGCCCACGAGAAGATGCTCGAAAAACCCTTTGTGGTTTGCACGAAGTGTTCTTAGGACAGTTCTGGCCGAGGCTGCCCTGTTGGAACACATGGGGTTTGCGTTCTAAGACTTCGGCTTTGTTCTGGGAACGCTTTCGGTTTCCAAGGACATGTCGTAGCCTATAGGGATGCCGGGACGGTCGGTCCCTGCTCAAGTTCCCAAGGGTTTTGCTTTTTTTGCCAATTGATGTTTGGGGCTCAAGCTTTGGGTTCCCGTTGATTCTTTCGAAGAAGCCACCACGCTAAATTCGTGAAGGCATATCTTCAAAGCGACCATACACCAAACGACCACCCTGAACCCAGATAGGCATGCTCAGGCGCATTACAACATAGGATGCAAACGTACACATCACCGCACGCCCAACGATCCCGCTCGCCCGCCTTACCTACGCAGGCCGCAGCTGGCCTCCCAGAGTCCTAACATAATCCATTGGCCATAGGAGCCCAAATCAGGCCTGGTAAATCAAGGTACATGCAGATACTTCGAGGTGACCAAATCCATGTAGATCCAGGTAAGTCCAGAGGCCTCCTAGAAAAACGTGGATCACATGGGTGCCGTTCCAGCGCGAGCCGATGGACGGCAGAAGTCGTAAGCCCTCAACGACCACCACGAGGCGTCTGTCGCGGCGGCGGCCGACGGCGTCCGCGGCGGCGAACGGCAGCGACCGGCGTGCGGCGAACGACGGCCACCAACGAGGCGTCTCTCTCGCGGCGGCGGCGGACGGTGAACACGGCAACCACGGCGACCACGGCGGCGATCGTCAATGACCGGCGGGCAACGAGCGACACCACGGGGGCCAGGGCCAGGACGAGGGGGAGCGGGAACGGGAGAGGGAAGAAGGAGGGGGGCTAGGGAGAGGGAGGACGCGGAGGAGGAGGAGGAGGAGGAAGAGGAGCGGGAGGCGGGAGGGCAAATATGAGGAGCGGGAGTGAGAGACAGAGAGAGAGAGAGAGAAACAGAGAGAGAGAGAAAAGATTTGAGGAGGAGGAGGAGGCAGATGCAGAGGAAATGAGAAAGAGTAAGTGGAGGATGAGGAGGGTCGGATGGGGGAGGAGCAGCAGCATAACGAGGGAGGGAAGAATGGATGGCGAGGGGGTGAGTTTGGAATCTTGAATGGCGGGCGAAACAGAGCAAAGGGAGGAAGGCACTTGAGTACGGGAGAGGGTGCGTACAAGGGTGGAGGAATGGAGCGGAAGCGGAGCGAGGGGAGGGGGCAGTGGATTCGGCAGGGGGGGCGGATTGGGAATGGAAGGGGAGGTTGGACATCGCAGGGGAGGTTGGAATCGCAGGAAAACGTGACAACGTGACGAGGATGAGGGAAGGGCGGAACAGGCGGAGGGCGGGCAGAGAGAGAGAGAGAGAGAGTTCGGGCGGAAGGAGGATCTGTAAGGGAAGGGGAAGGGGGGAGGAGATGGCGGAAGACAGATAATACAGAGGAGCGAAGGAGGGAGAGTAGAGCGATGGAGGTTGGTGCGGGAGGAAGGAGGGGCGAGGGCGGTTGGGGGAGAGCAGGGGGAGAGTTGGAGGAGGAACATGAGGAGAAGGAGGAGGAGCAGCAGCGTAAACCTAGACCCATCAACGATATAGCCAGAAGCCCGCCCTCCAAGCTCCATCTTCATATGCCTATACAAGGGTTCTGTTTCACTGAAGGAAATGCCCTTTTGGAACAAAAAACGTTTGAAAATCCGGAGCTGTGCAAGAACACCGTTCCTGGGACTTCAGCGACGCAAAATACCTTTACTGTTGCGTCTTAACTATCCTGGATCGTGCCAGGATATCATTTCTGGGGCCTCAGCATTGCGAATCAACGTAACTGTTGCGCCCTGACAATCCGACACCGAGCCAAAACGCCATTCCTGGGACGTTAGCCATGATAATCCTTGAACATGCTGTTCGCACTGAAATCGAATGCGCGCGGCGCTGGGGCGAGATCCACACTTTGAAAAAAGAAGCGCCCTCCATCCGTTAAGCTCTTGAATTGTTTTCACGAATTTGCGCGGCGCCAGGACGATAGTCACATTTAGAACACGACCTGCCCTCCATCCGTGAAGCTCTTACAACAGTTTACACCGGATGCGCGCGGCGTTGAGGCGAGAACCACATGTTGAAACCCACTTGCCCTCAATTCGCGAAACTCCTTGCAAGCTTGTAGGTCGGATTCGCGCGGCGCTAAGGCGAGAGCCACAGTTTGAGACCACTTGCCCTCAATCCACTGAAGTCCTGCAATAGTGTACGACGGATGTGCGCGTCGCTGAGGCGAGCGCCACAGTTTGAAAGCTAGCAGCTACCCGCCTTCCATCCGTGAGACTGTTACAAAGTTGAAGTTTCAGGATCATAATTGTTGAGGGAGTCTCAGGCGAAACGCCCCGCCCGCCCTTCCGACTGGCCTCGGGGTGCGACCCGGAGGAGGAGGAGGAGGAGGAGGAGGAGGAGGAGGAGGAGGAGGAGGAGGAGGAGGAGGAGGAAAAGGAGGAGGAGGAGCAGGCGGAGGAGGGGGCAGGGGGCAGGGGGCAGTGGAGGGAGGAAGGAGGAGGGAGGAGGGATGATGGGGGGTGGGAGACGCGAGCGAGGAAGGAGGGAAAAATGGGGAAGAAGGCGACTGCGCATGGGGGGCGCGTTGCATCGCAAGGGGGGGGGGTTCAGGCGGGAGTGCGCGGCGCAGGGGGGAACGGTGCAGGGAGGATTGGCGCTTCTTCTGCTGCCGCGCAGGCGCCTGGTCGTCCCGTGGAGCGAGGAACGAGGAAGGCTACGCACGGAGAGGACGGGTGGGGGAGAAAGGATGTGGTCTAAGAGGGCTCGTCGAGTGAAATGGTATTGATGGGAAACTGCGCCTCGTCGAGGGCGCTCTAGGGTGGAGTCGTTGTGTGGATTCCAGCCTCGCCTTCTGTCTGCCGCTCACTGTCCACCGCTGCCTTGCCGCCGCCTCCCGGCCCGCAGGGCCCTTCAGCACCGTGGTTCGCCAGGAGCGCCGCCCCTGGGCGCGCGCGACAGAAAAGAGAACGCAGCCTCTTTCGCTGCGGGATCCTTTTTCCGCTCGCATCACTACATGTCCCATTGTTGTGAGTTACCACAGCGATGCCCACAAAAGGGGGGTGGCTGAGGGCAGAGAGCACTTTGCATCGGGAGGGGGGGAGGGGGCGAGGACACAGGGATGAGGGACGCAGGTGACAAGAGGGCGCAGCGAGAGAGGGGGGGACAAGAGGAAGGCGCAGGGTTAAGCTTGGGGGGGGGGGAGGGAGAAGGGGGCAGCAGCAACAGCAACAGCAACAGCAGCGAAGCAGCTGACCGAGGTCGCCTTGTGAGAAAAGCCCGCTAGGTTCAGCCCGCTAGGGTCAGCCCGAGCGCGCCGAATACAACAACCAATGGAGTGCAGAAGGGCGCGTGAAGGAGCTCGTCGTTTGAACCCCCCGCACCAAACCTCACGTGTCGCGCCGTTGTTTTGACGTGTTTGACGTGGGCCCCCATCGGGGTTTTCGGTGCCGCCCCCGATGATGCGTTCGTTTTCTCGTTGGTTGGTGTTCGTGGGCTGCGCCTCCCCCGCTGGGCCCCCGCCCCGGGGCGTTGCGAACAACGCCTTCCGTGTTTTTGTTGTTGTCGCGACGTTTGGAAACTTGGGGAGGCATTGCAGCTCCTCCTGCTCCCCTTTCCGTGTTCGCATTATTTTTCGTTTTCGCGCTCCCCATGATTTTCACTCTCCTTATCTTCACCACTGCCACGACCACCATTATCATCATCGTCATCATGGTCGCCCCCATCATCATTGTCATCACCATCATCGCCACCACCATCACCCCCATCAACATTTGCATCACCGGAACCATCAGCATTACTATCACAATCATCGTCATCATCATCACCACCGCCATCATAACCATCATCGTCACCACCATATTCATCATCTTCGTCGTCATTCGCATCATATTTATCCTCATCAGCCTCCCGCCCTTCTCCACCCAGGCCCGGATTCACCACGAGATCGATGCGAATCTGGCGAGCAGCGTTTATGCAAGTTGGTAGCACTGCTTCTCCAACTGTCCTCCTCCTATCCAGAGGCATACAGGGGCAGTGCTCCGGGGGCTTCCTGAGGCCGCGCGTGCCCACGAATGCCCACAGAGATCCAAGCCAACGCCCACTCCTCCGCGTCCTGTTTCCTTTTCGACATCTTGACGTTCGACGGTCTGATTCAAGTTGATGTCTTCAATGTTTTGATTCGGTGTCTTGATTTTCTAATTCGCAACCCCTGAAAGTTCCTCCCCTTTTTCTGGGCGTTGCTTTTCATCCCGAGTTTTGTTGGTGACAGTTCTGGGTTTCGTGGACCCTGGTAACGGCAAGGCTGGGTTTAGTTTGGGCCTCCTTTTTTCCCAACGTATGTTCTGGAACATGAAAGGTGAAAACAATCGGTTCGTGGAAACGGGAACACCATGTGGTCTCGGATTGGATCCACTTTCGGAATTGGCACGCCATTGCGACACGGGATCGGTAGCACACCGGCTTTGTCGCTTCCGTGGCCCATGCGTTCAGGTCCCAGGGCATGGCGAAGACCCCCATACCACGAGCAAAAAAGACCTCCGTTTTGATTTGCTCCATACGTTGGATGTCTTTAGTTACAGTCGGGGCGATGAAAAAGGAATTCTTTTCGTTGGGGAGCGACCCGGTGTTCCTTGATTGTTTTACAGTTGGCCTTCAGTCTTCCTGCGGTTCCCCATGGGGAACCGCAGCTTTACCGATGGAAACAAAGGGGTCTCGTTCCTGATTCAGGGTTCCTCAGGTCAACGCTTAAGTCGGGCCTGTCCCTCTACATGAGGAATATTCAAACATATCCCCAAAATCGTATGGAGACGATTTCTGTACCTTTCTGGAGTATGGTTGAGTTTGTTGGTGTTGCCTTATTTTTTTCTCTCAAAGTCCGCCTGTAAGGGGACATGCCCGACCCAAGTCAACGCCCCGACTGTGCAGAGCCCCCGCCAGGTCCTCGAGCGGCTGTGGCCGGCGCTGGCGCAGCTCGGCGTGCGGCGGCTCATCCCGGGGGCGCCTGCCCGGCGTGGCCGCCGCGCACCCCCCTCGGGGCTCGAGAGACGGGGGTCAGTGCAAACGGGGGTCAGCCAGAGCGCCGGCTCTTGCAGGATCCTGCAGGGCCAGGGTCGCATTGACCCGGGCTTGGGTGTAGGATCCTGCAGGATCTTGCAGGATCCTTGGCATGGACTCAGGCTTGGGTGCAGGATCCTACAGGATCTTGCAGGATTCTGCAAGGCCTGACTGACCCGGGTCTGGACTGCCCCAGGTCAGAAGATCCCCGACCCCCCCCCCCGGGACGCAGAAATTTGCGAGGCGGCCACGGTGCTGCGACCTCTCGGCGTCGAAAGTCGGAGGCTGCCAGAAGGGTTCGTCGGACAACCCTGAGATCCTGGCGATGCAATTTTTTCACAGCCAGCGTTGTCTCTCAATTTGGGGCCCTGCCGTGGGAGCCTCACAGATCGATCCAGCTCGAACAATGTCGCAGAAAGATGGGGTCTGGGGCTCCAGTCGTGATTTTCTGCAGCGTTTTTTGTTTTTTCGTTTTTTGTCTTTTTTCCAATGTCGGATCTCAGGGAGGGTTGGTTTCGCCAGACCTGAGGTCCCCCCAAGCCCGACCTGAGGCCCCTCAGCTCGGCCTGAGGCGCCCCAGCTCGGCCTGAGGCGCCCCCGGCAGCCATCGAAAGCACCCTTCTTGAACCCTCCCGCCGCTCCCGAGGAACAAGTCCCGCACGGCGAGCAGAAGTATTCGCGGTCACGCGGTCGCACGGACCCATTCCGCGCGGGGCATTTGGGCAACAGCGCGCCATACCCGCAGGGGTCGTGGCCCAGGGGCCCAGCCCGCGAGGCCGCGGATACGGGTCTGTGGTTTGCTCACGAACAAGATCACAACGGGAGGGGGACTAAAACGGAGGCAGGATCGGGACAACATCGGATTGGGATGCATCGGGATCATCGGGGATGACGGGTGTTTCGGGCGCCGCGGCCTTCTCAGACCGTTCCAGAACCCTCTGAAAGCGTTTCAGAAACATCCAGAGCGATATATCCGAATCTTGCCGATTTGGGGGAGGGAGGAAGTCCAAATGTTTTTGACATGGCCTTTAGTTGGGCGTGATGGGGGTGGTCGGATGTCCTCGACATGTGGTTTCTTGCTGGGCCCCCTATCCAGCCAAGAGGACGGCCTCCCGCGTGGTCGGAGGAGAGGGCAGCCTCCGCGGCGGAAAGGGCCCCTCGAGGCCCGGAAGGGGCGGAAAGCTTCCAAATCCTGAATGGTCGTTATTCCAGATTTCGTAATTAAAGGGAGGGGGTCTCATTTCGGGGGGGGGTCTCTTCCAGGCTATCTTGGAGGGCCTGGGGGGTCTGGGGACGATGTTTTGGAGGGTTCTCCCACGGGGGAGGTCTGAAATGGCTTGTCTTGGAGGGTCCAGACCCCCTCCCTTTTATTACGAAATCTGGAGTAGTTGTTCGCTCATACAAGGCGCCGGTGCAGCGTGTCGTCATTCATCGGCACGTTGTTGGCGCAGCAGCAGCCACTAGGACGCCATGCCGGCGTGCGTCCCCGGACCAAGGGTAGTCCGAGGGGCTTGGCACAGATTCCAGAATCTGTGAGTATTGATGTCTTTAGAAGGTGCCTTGCAAACCACATGACCCTCCCCCTTCCAGGCGCAGGCAATTAGGTGCAGACGACGGAGACGACGCTCCGTGGGCCTGTCCTGGAACGCGGTCGGAGAAGGATTTCGAGGCGAAGCCAGCCATCGAGACCCAAAGTTCAATTGTTCGTCGAGTCTGCGACACATGCGTAACAAGTTGCGTCGTCCTGCGGGGCATTCGACGCAGCTTTTCGCAAAGGTTCGACGAGGGAATTAGTTCTGGGTTAACTACGCCAGTTCTGCAGCCGCTCCCCTGCTCGAAGGGTCGATGGGCCCGGTTCGCCGTTCACTGCTCCTGGGGCCGGTGGGGCCCCCGCCGGGCCGCGCGGTTCCTCGCCGACGCGGTGCGGGGCGCGGGCGGCGCGGCGCGGCGCGCGGGCGGCGGGGGCTCCTGCGCCGAGCTGCTGGAACAGCTGCGCCGCGGAGGTCGCCGGGCGCCCCGCCGCCGTTTTCGTCGGTCGGTCCGGCGGTCGCACGCGAGTGGTCGTCGATGCGGGCAGTAAAGACAAGGGCGCCCTCGAGGGCGCGAAGTTATTCGCGCTTCGCGGTTCGGTTCCGATTCTCCCTCAAATTCCTTTTCTCCCTTGGGTGGGGGGCGAGAGAGCGAGAAGTTCTTCGCGCCTCGCGCAGCGAGAAGCTAGGCGCCCTTGATCTTATCCGTATCAAGTGCATCTCGGCTCTTTTGTAAGGGGCGCCGCAAGGCCGAAGCGCCCTAGACTTGGACAGAAACTTGGCGTCTGGGGTCCAGATTTTGATCCATATACAGTGCGCCTTGGGTTTTTGTTTGGAAATGAGTTCGGGACTCCAGGCGGCCGTGGATGTGGACGCACGTCTTGCCCGCCCGCAGTCGACCCCCTCGTCGTGACAACAGGTCACGACGGTCATTGTTCGCTTGCTGCGTTATGCCTCTATGGCGACCCTCGCCCGGCCCCAGGGACCAAACAGAAACGACTCGGGATTGAATTTTGGTCCTGGGGAGTCGGTCGTCGACTCGTCGTCGTCGTCGTCGTCGTCGTCGTCGTCGTCGTCGTCGTCGTCGTCGTCGTCGTCGTCATCGACTCTTCGTCGTCGTCGTCGTTGACTCGTCCTCGTCGTCGTTGTCTTCGTCGTCGTCGTCGTCGTCGACTCGTCGTCGTCGTCGTCGTCGTCGACCTGTCGTCGTCGTCGTCGCCGTCGCCGTCGTCGCCGTCGTCGTCGACGTCGCCGTCGCCGTCGGCCGTCGGCCGTCGGCCGTCGGCCGTCGGCCGTCAGCCGTCGCCTCGTCGTCGCCTCGTCGTCGCCTCGTCGTCGCCTCGTGACCGTCCTCGGCGGCCGTCGGCCGTCGCCTTCGGCGGGTGCGCCGCCGCCGTCGGCCGGCGGCCGTCGGTCATCGGTCGGTCGTTGTTTGGTCGGCCGTCGGTCGGTCCGTCCGTCGGTCACCGCCCGTCGCCTCGTCGTCGCCCGTCGGACAGAGGAGGATACAATTGGGTTTTGCTTTGGTTTTCGATCGGAAATCGAAGTCTAACTTATGGAAAAAAGGGGCCTCGTTCCTTATTTAATCGCTTCGCTCATTCCGCCGGCCCATATTGTCGCACCGTTGTGGGCTAGCCGAGTTTTGGGGCCTCTTGGGGGCCGTTTTGGGGCCTCTTGGGGCCTCTTTTGGGCCTCTTGGGCGCCTCTTGGGGCGTCTTGGGGGCCTCTTGGGGGCCTCTTGGGGCCTTTTTGGGGCCTCCTGGGCGCCTTCTGGGGCGGAGGGCTCGATTTTTCAGTTCTCGGTTCCCCTCTTGAGCCCCTCTTGGGCCCGTCTTGGGGCCTCTTGGTCCGTCTTGGGCGGCACTTGGGCCGTCTTGGGGGCCCTCCTGGGCCGTTCCGGGGCCGTCTTGGGAGCCTCGTGGGCCGTCTTGGAGCGGTCTTGGGGGCCTCTTGGGCCGTCTTGGAGCGTCCGGAAGCCGAAAAAGCCAGAACGCAAAAAACATAGAAAAAAACAATGAAAATCAACGATTTTGGCCTCTTGGGGCCCTCTTCGGAGGCCTCTTGGAAGGCCCTTGGGGCGTCTTGGAGGCCTCTTGGGCTGTCTTGGGGCCCTGTTGGGCGTCTTCGGGCGATCTTTGGCCGTCTCGGGGCCCTCTTGGACCGTCTTGGAGGCTTCTTGGGGACCTCTTGGCCCGTCCTGGGGCCCTGTAACAGGGCTCCGGCATCTCTGGCCCGACCTTGCCGGGGACTTGCCGGGACCTTGCCGGGGTACTTTTCGTCCGGGGACCCCCAGGGGCCGCCCCGCGCGCGCGAACTAGAAATACTGTTAACCAGGTACCGGAGATCTTAGCACGCCCTGGCCCGTTGGGCCGGCGAATTTAGGGTTCCTTAGGTCAACGCCCCGACTGTAAGGTACAGATACCGATGCGCTTTCCTCTTTCTCGCCTTCAGTTGGGCCTCTTGGGAGGCACTCTCCGCCTCGAAGTTCCCGTCAGCAGCGGAATCATGCGGTGTCGGTATCCTCCCGTTTCTTTTGGTCGGTGGTCGTCGACGCGTCGTCGGCTGTCGTCGGCCATGCGCCCCGCCGCCGCGGCTTGCTCGCCGTCCGTCGGTCGCCGTCTGTCTGTCGGTCGGCCGCGCGCCGGTGGCCCCAGATGCCCGACGCCGACGGTCTGAGCTGTTCAATCCTGGCGTTCAATCCTGGCGTCGGTTCCCGATGGCGTTCCGACGGTCTGGCGTTCAATCCTGGCGTTCAATCCTGGCGTTCAATCCTGGTCTGATGCCCGACGGTCTGAGCCGTTCAATCCTGGCGTCGGTTCCCTGATGGCGTTTCGCTAGAGGGTTCTCTGATTTCGGCAGAGGGGCCACGGAAGAGTCCCGCAGGCCACGAGCCATAGCAGAGAAATGCACGACGGTGCACGTGGCCGTGCCCTCACCCCATGTCACACGGCCACGATCCCTACGCTCAGGAGTCCCCAGTAACCTCAGGAGGTCTGTAATCCTGTCGCCCCCCCAAAAAACTCTTGGCCGGTCATGGACGCTGCGCGTCCCCCAGGTCGTGCTGTCTTTGTCCTTATCCCCCTCCTCCTCCTCCTCCTCCTCCTCCTCCTCCTCCTCCTCCTCCCTCCCTCCTCCTCCTCTTCCTCCTCTTCCTCATCCTCCTCCTTTTCCTCCTCCTCCTCCTCTTCCCCTTCCTCCTTTCCTCCCTCCTCGACAACGGCGATGGCGGCGGAACTATAATTTGCCGTTTATTGTTGGTTGTCGGCAGCCCTAGATTGGCCCCGGGGGCAAAATCATTTGCCCGTTCTGGGAGGGTGGCGATGAAAGCCGTAATTAAAATGACATGTTTTCACTGGCCGACCTCCGACTCGTCGACCCGCCTCGTCACCTGTGCTGCTATAGTGGGGTGTAATCCTCGATCGTCTTCTGGGTAATCCTCAATCCTCGATCCTTGCTTCACGTTTTACTGTGGTGATCCTCGATGCCGTCTCCTGGGCCCCGCCTTCGGGCCCCAGGACCGCGAGACACGGGCCCCTGGACCAAACAACACGACCCCCAGGGAAGCGGTCGGGACTTGCGGGGCCTCGTGTCGTCGTCGTCGTCTTCGTCGCCGTTGTCGTCGTCGTCGCCGCCGCCGCCGCCGCCGTCGGCGTCGGCCGTCGGCCGTCTGGCCTCGTCGTCGGCTCGTCGTCCGCTCGTTGCCGTCGTCGGCCGTCGGCCGCCGCCCTCCGCGGGCGCGCCGTGGCCGTCGGCCGTCGGCTCGGCCGTCGGCCGTCGGTGGGTCCTCACCGTCGTCGCCCGTCGGTGGTCATCGGTTCGTTGTCGGGGGGAGGGGGGGCTGGGATCTTGGCGTTTGCAATTTTTTCACAACGGGCGTTTTCGCTCCATGTCGGGCCCCAGGGCCCCCACAGATCGATCCGGCTCGAAAAATGATGCCGAAAGTTGGGCCGTGGCTCTGGTCGTGTTTTGTTTCCGATGTTGCAACTTCTTTTTCGCGATGGCGGATCTCAGAGGGATGAGGGCGCCCCCCTGCACGTCGTCGTCAGGGATCAGCGGCAGCGGTTCGGGCTGAGTCCAGGAGAGGGGATCAGTGGCCACATGCGCACCCTACCCCCCCCCCACGGTTTCTGAGGGGGGAGGTGGGGTTCATTTGGCTCGGGAGGTCCCGCACGAAGTGAGTCCCACCTCCCCCCTTGGAAATCGTGGGGTGGTGGGGTAGGGTTCGCATGTGGCCTCCTAGGGGGGGGGGAGGGGCGGGCAGGGGGGATGGGGGGGGGAGGCCCGCTCCTCCCTCCCCTTCGTTGTCCTGCTCCTCCTCGGACCTCCGCCCCCGCAGCCCGTAGCCCCCCGCCCTCGCCCCGCTTCGCTCCTCCAGCCTGCCCCCCCCCCCCCCTCCCCCACGAGGAGGACGGAAGGAGGGAGGGAGGGAGGGAGGGGAGGGGAGGGAGGGATTAGGAGGGAGGGGATGGAGGGAGGGAGGGGAGGGGAGGGGAGGGGAGGGAGGGGAAGGAGGGAGGGAGGGGAGGGGAGGGGAGGACGGAAGGACGGAAGGAGGGAAGGAGGGAGGACGGATGGATGCAGCCAGGGAGGGGAGGGAGGGAGGTGAGCATTTTGTTGTTCCTCCCCAGGGGAACGATCCGACCGACCCCCTTCCCCTGGTAACGACGATTACCCAGGAAAGGAAAAATCTGTCATTATAGAGAGAGAGAGAGAGAGAGCAGGACGACCAGAGTAAGCCCAACATTGCCATTTGGCCCGAAGCCTGCCAGAGATGGAACCCCCGATCGCCGGCTGGGCGGCCCTGTCGGTTAAGGAGCTCAAGGCGGAGCTCTGGGAGCGCCGGGGAATCAGCCATGCAGGCTGCGTGGAGAAGCGCGACCTCCTGGCGCTGCTGGAGGCCAGCGAGCGCCACCGCGAGAGCGCGCCGCCGCCGAAGAAGCCGCCGCCGGGGCCGCCCGGGCCCGCGCCGCTCGCGGCGCCCTCGCGCGCGACGCTGCTGGCCGTGCTCCGCCGCACCCTGCAGCTCGAGAGCATCGAGGTGGAGTACGTCGACCACGCGGGGCGCGCCCTCGCGCTGACCGCCGCGGCGGCCCCCCTGCCGCTCGAGGATGCCCCGCCCTCGGCCCTCGCCCTCTACGCCGCGGGCCGCGAGCGCGCGTACCGCGCGGCGGCCGCCCGGGGCGCCGTGGCGCAGCTCCTGGCCCTGCCGGCGGCCGAGCGCGTGGGTTCCGACGCGAGCACGGCGCTGCTGGCCTACCGGGGCCCCTCGCTCGAGCAGCCGTGCCGCACCTGCGGGGGGGCCTCTGCCTGTCCCGCGGCCGGCCGTCCCTTTTCCTGCGTCCGGCGTGGGCTCGGCGCGGCTTCGGCGCGGAGTCGGCGCGGATGCGGCGCGGATTCGGCGCGGTGTCGAAGCGGAGGATGGCGCAGAGGGACAGACATCGGAGGCGGAAAAGAGGGGGGTGATGACTAGGGGGGGGAAATATCATGTCGGGGGCCACGCCTCTTCTTATTTCATGACGTCCCTGGCCCCCCCGCTGGGCCGCGCACATGCCGCCGGTCATGATCTGCACCCTTCCCTCCCCCCTCTTGGCCGCTCCCGGAGACAGAGTCCCCCGAAGTTGCAGCATGAGAGCAGCACGGGCATCCACTCTTCGCAAAGTTCAGGGTGGACGTGCACGCGTTCGACGAGGAGTGGGACTTCGACTTCTCGAAGCCGGCCTTCACGGACGACGGGTACGACGATGGCGTGCACCTGCGCGGCGGTCTGCGCTACCGGCGGCCGCTCGGCTGGGTACGCTTCGCGCTGAACGTCGACCGATTTGAGACCTCGCGCTGGCTCGGATCCATGGGCGAGCCGGGCGAGTGGGCCGTGGCGTACCACGGCACGTCCGGCGACGCAGTGGCCCCCATCGTCAAGGACGGCCTGCGCCAGCCTCGCACTCGCGACGAGAAGCGGCACGGCGCTCTGCACGGGGAGGGAGTCTACCTGACTCCGCACGCAGAAGTCGCGGCGGAGTTTGCGCGTGCAGTCCCGATCGACAGCGGCGATGGCGTGCGCCACTTCCAGGTGGTGTTCCAGTGCCGCGTCCGGCCCGGCGCTTACAGCTGCCACCGCGACCCTCTCTACGGCGACGTCTTCGTGGTCGGGTCGGAGGCCGACGTGCGGCCGTACGGCATGCTGCTGGGCGAGTGCTCGGCCGACGGCGTGCCGAGTCAGGCCTGGAGCCTGGAGAAGGGCCGGGTCGCGGCGCGCAGCATCCCGCGAGCCGCGCCAGCGGGCAGGTTCTGGGACGAGTTCTGGGACGAGGTCTGACGAGGAGCCGGCTGCGGGCATCGGAGGCTGGGGGACCTGGGAGCATGCGCCGCCAGAGAGAGGGGGGAGAGAGAGAGAGAGAGAGAGAGTAAGCCTCCCGTAGTCAGACACATCAGCGATGCTGCGGCACGCCTTCCCCTGCCAGGTCCCCTCCTCGTGCAGATCTTCCGTTCCACTGCGGCGTGGAGAGCCCCCTTGGCTGACGAGTGCGCCCGTGGGCGTCCCGTGCAGGCGAGAGCCACTTTTTGACCGCCACGTACCATACAGGAGCCGGAGCAGAAAGCAAAAGTAGGTGTCAGGCAAGAGCCACGTTCAAACAGTCAACGGTTCGACACAAAGCCTCCATCCGCATTGCTCTGCGATAGCCCCGTGTTTACTAGGAAGCGTCCTCATCCGCACAATTTCTGCAAGCTTTCAGGCGAATGTGCACTGTGCGAGTGCGATCGTAAACGGCCCAGCCTTCAGTGTAGCTGGTGGACGCGAACTTCACGACGAATGTGCGCAGAGGTACGGCGAGGACCATATCTGAAGAACCACCCGTGCTCCATATGCGTAATTGTCAGGACTGTCAAAATTCAGAATGAGACTGACGTGAGGAAGTCACAAGCGAAGGTTCAGGATCTTTCGACCCCATTCCTAGGGCCAGTTTTCATATCCTGGGTTCGGGGGCCTTGAGGCGGGGTTCAGTGCAAGCCGGGGTCCGTCAGGGCGCTGGATCTTGCAGGATACTGCAGAGCCAGGGGTGCATTGACCCGCGCTTGGATGCAGGATTCTGCAGGATCTTGCAGCCCTCTCCTCCTCCTCCTCCTCCTCCTCCTCCTCATCCTCATCCTCATCCCCATCGTCCTCCTCCTCCTCCTCCTCCTCCTCCTCCTCCTCCTCCTCCTCCTCCGCCCCCTCCTCCTCGTCCTCCTCTTCCAGGATCCTGCAAAGCCCGACGGACCCCTGTCTGGATTGACCCGGGTCATGGCAGATCCCCGACGCGTCTCGCTCCCGGGCATCAAAGACTCGAGCCTCGAGCCCTCGGCCTCGTCCGTCCGTTGGGGCCAGGACGTCGGGGCGGGTCCTGCCGTGGCCACGCGGGCGCCCCAGGAGAAGCTACCAATGCCAAGAAGCATGCACGACCTTCAGGCAGCGCAGGGTTTGTGGCAGCACCGTTGGAGCTTCGCGGTGGCCCTCCATCTCCTCCCTCCCTCCCCCAAAAAGCATGCACCGGACGGGGCTGGGACACGAGGAAATCCCTTCCATTGCGTTCCAGAACGCTCTCGGAGCGTTCCGGGACGCGTTGAGGAGGAAGCGCCCGATGTATCCCTCAAAGCCGCGGGATCTCAGAGATTCTCGATTTGCCTTTATCCGAATCAGTCCTCGTCATGGTTTCGTTTTAATGCAAAACGTGTTTCCCCTTACCGTGGCCCCACGATACTTCTCCCCCTCGAACCTTTCCCCTCGATCCTCGACCTCCCCGAAAATCCTCCATCCTTGACCCCTCCCCCCAATCCCTCCCCATCGATCTTCCAGGTGTTCGATCATGGACCCGTGTTGAGAGCATCCATCCAGCTTTCTTGCCGAAGACTGCCAGACATCGCCCAAGACTAGCAGCCTCAAGCCTGAGCAGAAGGCCGCTCAGGGCCGACAGGCAAGAAGGGGTCGATTGTCGAAAGCGTGATCCCTCCCCCTCGATCCTCGACATCCCCCCCAACCGCGAAGGCCCCCACCCCCGATCCCCGGACCCCTCCCGGGATCCTTCTACTGCGGTCGTTCTCCCCGGATCCCTTGTTCGCGGCCCTGGGGCCCGAGAACGGCCCCGGGAGGACGCACATTACCAGCCTGGAACATGTCCCTATCCCTATGCTGGGCATCTCCTCATCACGGTGCCAAACTTAGGGATTCCCTTATTCTTTGAGGGCGAATCCCCAAGATTGCCATCGCCTTTTGGCGTGCCACTCTCAGGGTCAGGGATAAGCTCGAGGCTGGTGAGCACAGGGCAAACACACGCCTCCCCGGACCCAGAGCCTCGACCCCGGCCGCCCCTCCCGCTGGCCGGAGCCCGCCTGCGCGGCCGAGGCGTCGGCGCCGCCGAGCCGCCGCGGCGAGCGCCCGAGGCCTGCCGCGCGGCGGGCTGCCAGAGGGGGGCAGACGGGCGTCGGGGGCGCTCCCCCCTCCTCCTCCTCCTCCTCCTCCTCCTCCTCCTCCTCCTCCTCCTCCTCCTCCTCCTCCTCCTCCTCCTCCTCCTCCCCCGTAGCCATTTTGGCTCAAGGGTGGGGTTAAACCCATCCTTAACTTCCCAACCTCCGCTCGAGCAGCAACAGGTGCATGCGCCCCGCGCGCCCCCGCGGTCCCCCTGGCCTCACAGTTTTGGTGGTGAAGTTTCTTCATCTCGTGTGTCAGCCATGGCAGACCAGCGCGCCTTCCATCAGTGCAGTAACCCGCAGTGCTCAGGATGGATCTGGGCAAATCGGCGGGCACAATTTTGTGGGGACTGTGGGTCCCCTTTCGGCAGGGCAGTTCGTTTTGCAGATCCGCAACCCCGACCAGCCCCCAAAGCCAAACCGGAGGCCAAGCCCCACGCCCGTGGCCCCCCAGGCCAAGGACGTTGGGGCAGGCGCTCTGGCAGCCGCCCTCCCCACCCTGCAGGCGTTGGGGGAGGGAGTGGGGGGCGCCTGCAATCAGCCCCCCCCAGCAGCGGCAGCGGCAGCAGACGGAGGAGGAGGAGGAGGAGGAGGAGGAGGCCCAGCAGCCTCGGCTGCTGCCAACAGCAGCCCTGATGCTGCCACCTTCGCCCAGGACCACCTCTCATTCCTCCGTCGTTCAGGACTCGACCAGGAGCATCCCCTCATCAAGGCAGCTACCCAGGAGCTTCAGCAAGCCAAACGGGCGGCTTTGGCATCGAGGAGCCTGGGGGAGCAAACTAAGAGCTTGGCTTATCAGTTGGATGCCCAACGGAAAAAGAGAGCCAATTTGGACGCCAGTAATAAGAAATTGTTGGAACAAGTTGCCCAGTTGCTCGAGCAACATTCCAAGGGCGAACAAGAGTTCAACAAGTGCGAACAGGAGATCACGGCTCTCCAGGCTCAGCTTACTGTCGCGAGGAATGCAGCAGCAGCAGAGCTTTCAGTACAGCAAGGAGTTGTTTCCTTTGTCCAGTCTCACCTCCCCACTCTCCCTGGGTATCAGCCTACACAGGTCCTTCAGGATGCTATGGGGGTTATGGTACGAGAGCTGGAGCAGGCCAGGCAGTTGCAGCAGAACGCAGCAACAGCCGTAGCAGCCCCAGCAGCACGGCCAGGAGGAGGAGCAGGCGGAGGAGGAGCCCCAGGAGGAGGAGCGGCAGAGACGGCAGCAGGGGCGGACGGAGCACAGCGGAGAGCGCCTCCCGCCGCGCCCGCCGCGCCCGCCGCCCCCGCGGCGCCCCGCGCCGACGTGCCTCCGCCCGCCGAGCCTCCACCCGAGGGGGCAAACGCGGCAGGGAGGGCGGAGGGGCAGGGAGCGCCTGAGGAAGGCCGAGGAGCAGCAGGAGGACAGCAGCCGCAGCAGCAGCAGCCACAGCCTCCCCTCCAACCTCAGCAGCCTCCGCCCCAGCAGTCAGCAGCAGCGGCAGCCCCAGCAGTGGCAGCAGTCAACGGCGGTAACAGTGACGGACTTAATGACCCTATTCCAGATTCCCCAGCCGAGATGGTTGAGCTCATGGATCAGGCCGATGCCACTAAGAAGCGGAGCCTGGCAGCTCACCTTGAAAAGCTGGTCCAAAGCATGGAGGGCAAGTCCGATGCTGACGAGGCCATCCTCAAGAGACTTCGAGTGCATCGTGATGCACTTCAGTCGGCCGGCCCGCCAGGTGGGTAATACTAGCCTCAAGGTTGTGACCATAAACGGCAGCTGCTGGAGGGCAGTGCAAGATTTTGTCACCTCTCCTTTTGCAGGACCCGTCGGCATTGTGCTAGCGCAAGAAGTACGCCTCTGGCAACCAGAGGCAATAACATCGGCTACTACATGGGCCAGCTCTCAGGGCTGGCATGCTATCGCCACGCCAGCTCGCTTGACAGACCAAGGGCGCCCCTCGGGGGGGGCACTGCGATCTTGATTCGAGCAGGTCTTGACTTAGGTGTTCGTTCTATCACACTACCTCATCTTGAAAGTCCCCATCGCCTGACAGCAGTTGCTGTGGAGGCACCTGGATTAGGCCAGCTGGCAGTTGTTCCGATCTATCTCTATGACTCGGAGGGGATGTCTCAGAGAAATGCCCAGTTGCTAGCAGCAGCGGGAGAGATCCAGCAGCAGTGCCAGATGCCGATGGTGATGGGAGGTGAGTTTAACCTTACTCCGACCACCTTGTTGCAGTCACACTTTGTGGTGAGAGCGACAATTCGGATTCGTAGCGCTGCTAAGCCCACGCATGTTGCCAAGAAGAGCAGGTCGATATTGGATTATTTTCTTGTGTCAGAAGCCTTGGATGACAGAGTGGTAGAGACCAGCATCCTCGAATACCCCCTGACCCCGCACAGAGTAGTGCAGCTGGAACCGAAACGTGGGCAGTATTTTATTCCAGTATTGCAGCAGCCTCAGCAGCTCCCCCGCAGCTTCCCCTTCGGCCCTCTCCTGCAGCAGCTTCCCTGGACGGCAGCGACGGCAGCGATGAGGAAGGCGGAGGAGATGTTTTTTTTTTGTTCACAGAGGAAGGCGAGGTGGTCAAGCACAGCATGACAACCAAGCAAGCAGCCCTGGATGCAGCGTATCAGGCCCTGGCCCAGGACATGGAGCAGGCAGTTGCTAGGAGCGCGGATACGCAACTTCGTCAACCGTCTCTTCGCGGCAAACCACCCACGGTGAAATGGGTCCCCGCCGCGGCCTTCCAGAAGAAGCACCAGAAGTCTTGGGTTCTGGGGCTCCCTGGCGAAACCTCTGATCTGGCTCAGGGGCAAAGCGCAGGAAACTAGAGCCTTCTTCGCGGGCAAGTGCAACGATATTCGGAACCAAGATCCGCATCACCAGGTCACGCCGCAACGAAAATGTCACGAATTTCGGTGTCCAGAAAGTGTGACCAGCATTCCCAGATATGACGTCAACTGGGCCTTAGAAGAGGTTCAGTCCCCGCCCCGGCAGTTCAGCAACTCTGGGTCGCTCCAGCAGACCCTGGATACGCTTAGGAACCTCCTGCCGACCATCGGTCTGGACAGCCAGGCCGGTTGCCTCAACGCCGAGTTGGTCGATCGCATGTTCGTTGATTTCTTAGATGAGCTGGAGGGTGGCATCAGCCAGGAGGAGAGGCAGAGCGCCAGCGACAGCAACAAGCAGTGGAGGGACTGGGTGGCCGAGGCCGCGCAAGGAGGAGCGGGCAAAGCACGCGCCTACTCTCGCAGCTCTCCCCCCTGGCAGCCGCGGGCAGTTAGGCGTGGAGGCAGGTGGTCAGGGAGGCCCAGTCACCTGCTGCAGGCTGAGGCAGGTAGGTTGCAGGAGCTGCGGCCGTCCTTATCTCACGAAGGCCCACTGTTTCAGGGGGCCCCAGATGAAGAGCCGCCGTCACCACTACAGCCTCAGCAGATCCTTGCAGCTGCCAAAACCTCCCCCAAGACCACAGGGATGACTTGGGACGGTTTTCACCCAGTGCACTTCAAAATGATTGGCCAAGTTGGGCTGGAGCTAATGGCTACCCTGTTCAAACTCGTGGAGGCCCTGGGGGGCCTTTCCCACTCCGCTGCGCGCTGTTCTGACGGCGATCATTCCGAAGCACAAGAAGACAGGCAGCCAGCCCCAGTACAGAGGTATAGGCATGCTCCCCAGCCCTTACATGTTATGGGCACGCGCTAGGCAGCACGCGGCCAAGTCTTGGGAACAGAACCACAAGAGAGGGTTTTTGTGCCACCAATCGGGCAGGTCCATTTGTGAACTAGTCTATATGCAGGCCTTAAGTGCAGAAAGAGGACAGTACGTCAACCCCGTTATGCACATTGGCACGATCATGTGGGATTTAAGCAACGTTTACGAGCATGTGGACAGAGAGGACCTGTACCAGGAAGCGCTCCACAACAAGTTCAGCACCCACATTTTATCGGTCATTCTCAATCAGCATAAGTCTAGAAGGTTAGTGTCGTTCTCGTCTATGGTCACCGACGTGGGCTACACCACCAGGGGCATCCCAGCAGGCGTCAGCTTCGCCACTTACCTCGTTCAAATTTATTGCATCAGCGAACTAGACGCCTGGCAGTCTCAGCACAGCATGGTGCAGCTGAGCGTCTTCATCGACGACTTCCTCCAGCAAGCTCAAAGCAGTTCTATGCTGACGGTGCTGACAAACCTGACAGATGCAGCCCATGACATGCGACAGGTGATCGAGTTAGACCTACAGTGCTCTGCGGCCGATCACAAATCAGCAGTCCTTGCGTCTTCCGAGAAGTTGCAGTTGCAGATAGTCAAGGCCCTTGGAACCAAAGGCGGACAGGCACTAGACTCGGCAGCCAACTTAGGCATCGACTACAGCGCTGGGCGCAGCAGAATGTACAAGAAGTACATGCCTACAGCAATAGGACGGCACGCAAAGCTGCGCAAGCGCCTCTTCAAACAGCCTTCGGGAAGGAGGGGCTAACACCAGTAAGCTGTACTCAGGTGGGTTGCAGCAGGCAGGGTACTACGGGGCGGAGGTAGTAGGAGCGGATGACGGAGAAGTGAGGGCTATTCAAACCACGTTTTTAAAAGCATGCGGCCCAAGATGCACCACCAGTCTCGCTCCCTCTGCCTCCTTCTCCTCAACGACCCCACATGGAAGGTAGCATGTGGCCCATGCCTGACGTGGGCAGCAATTGTTTGGAGGGCAGCAACAGCCGATGCAGGGGGCTGGACACTGCCTCAGCTGCGCGATTTGGTGGAGCCAATTTTAAAAGCACCCCCTGAGAGATGGACAGAGTCCCGGGGCCCTTTCGGAGCTTGTCCGTTGTCTCTCGGAAGGATTGGGTGGAAAGCGTTGAGCCCTTTTAAGTGCCAAGATAAAGGGCGGCAGGACCTATATCCCCACCTCCGTGTCGCCCGCGCTCCTCTCCGCAGCGCCACAGAGAGCCTGGAGGGACAGGCTGGTGGAGCAAGCGAGCCAGCGACTGGGATGGGTGGAGGATCAGGTCTGCGTCTCTGCTGCCCTTTCCATCCTCCACTCCCCCTCTCGCCCTCCGCGCGAGCGCTCCATCCTCCCCGCCTTCCTTTCCCAAAGCATATGGACCAAGTATGGTCTCAGCGAGGCAGGCTACGAAGTAGATACGAAATGCCCATGCGGGCACCAGCGTGATAGCATGTACCATCGGTTGTTTGAATGTGTGCTTTCAGCTGCGGACCGCAGCGAAGACTTAAGCTTTGAAGATATAGAGACTCTCAAGACTGCCGATTGGGCTCACTTGCAGGCCGGCCTAGGAGTTAAGGGTACTTTCGACAAACAGGCTCCGCCAGGGCTTGGTCTGGAGGAAGCGACGCTGTGGGCGGTTGACCCTCATGCCACCCCAGCCCAAGCCCTGCAAGGTGAGCTGTACCTCGACGGCTCCTGTTTTAAAGACGGTCCCCAAAGTCACCATCGAGCTGGATGGGCCGCTGTAGCTCTCGACCCCATCTCGGGCGAAGCCCAAGCGGCCCTCGCGGGGCCAGTGGGACGCGAGCTTCCGCAAACGTCGCCTGCCGCCGAATATCTTGCGGCGCTCGCGGCTGTTAGATACGGCAGCAACATCACGTCTCTTGTTGCTGACTACTCGGGCACGTGCAAGCTGCGCGACCCAACATTGTCCCATAGGAATTTCTACGCTGGGATTAAGCCGTTAATTCAAGGTAGTCCAGGCTGGCATCGAGACCTCAGCTTCATTAAGGTCAAGGATCACCAAGACTTAGACAGTCTGGAACGCCACACCGACGAATGGAGGAAGGCCGCAAGCAATGCCGAGGCGGACAAATGGGCGAAGTGGGCTGCCAACGAGCTGGCCAAACCCTCACCCGCCGAAGCGCAGATAAGTGAATGCAGGTTTAAACTTTTGCAGCGGTTCCGCAGATATGCTTGCAAGGTCTTGCCAAAGTGGCCTCCTGTGGCCGCTTCGGCTGGTGGCAGAGCTCTGGCCAAACCAAGCAAGTCACATTCCCCTCCTGTGGGGGCCGCCGCCGCCCCAGGCTCCAAGCCCGTGCCTCCTCCCCCCCGTCCTCCCGCTGCGTCTCGGGGTGCTGGGGGCCTCCTTGTGCACGATTGGGTCTGGAGTCTGGGGGGCTGGGTGTGCAAGCTTTGTAAAACCCGAGCCTTGACGGACCATAGTAAAGAATCGAGGCTCAGTGAGAAGTGCACTGGCAGTTCTCCTTTGAAAACTCTCGCTGCAGACAGCCACGGCCACAAGCTGGTGGTTGCAGATTTTGCAACAGGAGAGAACTTTATCATTGCTTGTCAGATGTGCGGGGCTCATGCTGTGTCGAACCCACGTAACTTTACCTCTCCGTGCCCTGCGCATTTTGCTGAGAGTCAGAACCGTGGAGCCCGATATGCATGGCAGCAGATCTGCAACGGCAGACATCCCAAGAAGTCGGGGGTTCAGCTGAATGGTGTTATCCCTCTTGACCAGCTTATGCTCTCTTTAGCTGAGGAGCAGGAGCGGGAGGCGGAGGTGGGGCAGGAGCAGGAGGGATGAGCTCCCCTGCCGCCCGCCCGCCGCGGCCGCCAACAGCAGGCGCGCCGCTCCCGCGCGCGCGCCCCCTTGCAAGGGGTAGTGGGGCAGCGCAGCAGAGACACAGACACTGCTAAGGTTTTGGGTTGGGTCGGTTCGGCCAACCCTCAGCCTTCCTCCCTTCTTATTGCGTGCTACTCCTCCTCCTCCTCCTCCTCCTCCTCCTCCTCCTCCTCCTCCTCCTCCTCCTCCTCCTCCTCCTCCTCCCCCTCCAATGGGGTGGCCACAGTGGTTATACTCCAGGGGATTGCGGAAGGGGGGGCGGTGGGGCCGCTCACGTTTCCCGTGTACATGGATTCCCTAACAGAGGCGCTGCACCGCGCGGGCTGCGGCGTAGGGGTCGGCGTTCACGTGCCGCGTCTCTGGGCGGGGTGCCAGTGGCAGGGGGCGGGCGCGCCAGATCCTGAGACCACGCGTGCGCTGACTTGCGCTTTACGGGAGGATTCGCAGTTACCCGCGGCCGCTGACTTCGCCAGCGACCTGGCGCTTGAAGCCTCCGCACTGGCGGCGCTGGACGCCGCCGCGCCGCTGCGCCTGGCGGCAGTCCTGCATGCCGATGAGCCCGCCCTGCTGTCCTCCACCAGGGGGGGAGCGCAAATCGCGCAGAACACGCTGGCGGAATGGGCCTTCACCTACAAGGCCTCTCCTCACACCGAGCCCTCCAAACACGCAGTGGTTGTCCATGGATCACCTTCTGCCAGGAGGGCGGGGGCAGCCGCCGTGCCCCTCACCCTGCCCCTCAAGGGAGGAACTCCTGTCAGGCCGGGTTTCAAAAGCGCACGCCAGTGGCTCGGACTGATGCGGCCAGGAGACCTCGACCTCGAACGGATCATGGACGCCCGGCTGGGCGCGGCGTCTGCGCAGTGTGCATCTCTGGTAGGGCACGTCACCGCGGGGGTCGTGCCGCTCGCCGTCGCAGCCCTCATCTTCGAGTCCCAGGTCGAAGGTGCGCTCCGATTCGGCCGGTGGCTCTGGGCGGTGGCTGAGGGGGCGCCGGGCAAACTGCAACAAAACTACAGTGCCTGGGGGCGCGCTCTCCTGGGCGCCCCGCCCTGGCGTCGTCCAGGTTTGGCTCTCTCGGAATTGGGATGGTCGCTCTCTGGGCCAGCCAGGGCCGTGTGCGAGGTCGCAAACAGGCGCGCTGGCCTCTGGAGGCTTCAAGAAGATGATTTACACAGGCGCATTTTCCTGCGAGCTCACGGCACGGGGGGGCGATCCTGGGCACAGCGGTCGCTCGCTCTAACCGAGCACTGGTCCATTCCTGATTGGCCTGCATGGGAGGCCGCGCGCAGCGGTCAGTCCCTGCGCCAGCGCAAAACATTCGTGCGAGCTCGCTTGGCTGAACGCTGCGAGGCGGAGCTGAGGCAGACGCTCAGCCTCCAAACGAGGCCGCTCCCGGTCCTCAGATTTGGGCCGGTCCCCAGGCAGGATCTTGCGCGGGCTCTGAAACAAGAACTACCATTTGATGTGCTATTGGGTCAGCGTTCGCTGAGCAGACTACGAGGGCGGCTTGTGGCCTTCAGCCACTGTTCTGGCAATGTCTCTACGGCGCGGAGGCAGTCCTGCGTAATGTGCGGCATGCAGACCCTGAGCCCCACGTTCCACGCCCTCGGGCTGTGCTCTCGCACGGAGCTCCCCCGTCGCACCTTCTGGGAGGCCCGTGGGGGCCCAGCCCCCTCCTCAGCGGAGGCGGCGGCTGCAGCGATCCTCTGCAGGCCCGACGGATGCAGGGTATGCGCAGGCGGCCCTGCTGGCGCTCTTTGTCGACAGGGAGACGGATCGCTTTTGGGCGGCCGCAGGGAAAAGCTACACCCGCCCCCCTACCTCCTGCCTGGTGCCAGGTGGGAGGGTCGGGTCGCGCAGGGTCCTCCCACTTTCTGTTTTTCTCCTCCTCTCCTTTGGGGTGGCTTCCTCTCCCCCTTCCTGTCGCCGCCCCGCACCTGCGCCGTGCGTCGACCAGGCAGGGCAGGAGGGATCGGACGAGCCCCGGGCAGGAGCTCCCTGCCCGGCCCCCCCCCGCCCTGCGGGGAGCCCCTGAGTTGTCTCTCTCACCCCGCACTTGGTAGGGGATGGAGATTGTGATTCTGTCGTTGCGGTCTCCTCGGCTTGGTTTTTGGGTTCGCCCTTTTCTCTTGGGGGCGGGCCCTCTGGGGCCCTGTGTTCCCTGTCTCTCTGGGCGGAAAGTTTCGACAGATCCCGTCTCGTCCCCTCCAGTGCTGGTGGGTTGACCTCCAGGGCCGTCGCTGCACGGACACTTCCGAGCCTGCCCCCAGGGCCGTGGTGCCATGCTAAAAGGGAGTCGCGTCCGAAGCTCCCGCACCAGCTCCATGGGAGCACCACCTACCTACCTCCTCCTCCTCCTCCTCCGCCTCCTCCGCCTCCCCCTCCTCCTCCTCCGCCTCCTTCTCCTCCTCCTCCTCCTCCTCCTCCTCCTCCGCCTCCTCCTCCTCCTCCGCCTCCCCCTCCTCCTCCTCCGCCTCCGTAGCCATTTGGGTTCAGGGTCTAGTGCGCTGGATCCGTACGGGGCGCTCCGCGAGCGCCAGACCGCGCTACGCTCTGCGTGCGAGGGCGGCCATGGGGCGAGGCGGACGCGGTGTCTTCACTGTCCGCCACGGCGTCTCCGTGGCCTCGGCGCCGTCGGTGGAGGCGGCGGCCGAACTCATGCTGCGGCTCCAGGCTGCTGGCTCCGCGGTCTGTGCGGGGCCGCAGGAGACGCCCACAGCGCGCGCGGCGGCCACAGCGGAGAGGCCACGCAGCTTGCTCGCCCCGCGCTGGGTGGCCGGGCGCAGGCGGTGCTCGGCGCGGCTGCGGAGATCGTTGCCCTGGTGGGCGGCTCGACGCTGGCCGCAGGTCTGGCCGAGCGCCGCGACCGTGGGGAGCGCATGCGCGGGGGCCTCGTGCGGAGCTGCAGGTCGCTTGATGCAGCGGCCGCCTTCCTGCGCCACCCCCGCGAGGCGGAGGCCGTGGTGGCCAAGCTCCGGAACTGCCTCTTGGGCAAGGCCGACACCATGGCGGTGCCCGCGCAGAACGGCGACTTGGCCGAGTTGCCCGGCGCGAAGGAGTTTTTCATCGGCTCGGACGGGGAGGCCGACGAGGTTGGGGAGATGTCTGTGGAGGGGCGCGACACCGGCGTCGGCACTGACACCGCCGAGGAGGCCGTCGCGGAGGTGCACGGCGATGGCCTGGTCGTCGACGCGAAGCCCGACAAGGTCTCCGTGGTCGGCGAGTTCGTGGACGACGACGGCTTCGACGCGCAGCCAGTCCAGGCCAGTCTCCTGGACCTCAAAGACCTGTTCCTCGAGCTGCGGGCGGACGCGTTGTCTCGCGTCCCTGCGTTTGCCGCAGCCATCACGAGCGTAGGCCTCGGCGAGTCGCTCGGCAAGCACGTGCGCGCGTGGGACGTGGGCCTGCCCGAGGACGTGGGCGGCACCATTGCGGAGCAGATGGTCGTCACGAGCGGCCCCGAGCAGGCGTTAGACGGGTTCGGCGCGTGCGACTCTGAGGGCGACGCGCTGAGGATGATCGGCCAGGGCGTGTACGAGATGGACGTGGCTCGTCTCGTGGGCGTGGTCGGCACCAAGATGGAGGAGCAGGAGGAGGAGCCCCTGGGTAAGCCCGCCGATGTCGTAACGGCGGCGCTGGCGGGCGATGCGGATTTCAAGGGCGGCGAGGTCCGGTCGTGCTCCCTGGCGGAGGATCGGTTCTCGCCGAACGGTCACTTCTCGCCGAAGCCAGTGGCGGAGCAGCTTGGGGTGCGGATGGAGCCTGACATCCAGTGCGGCCCAAGCTCCACGGCCACCGACTGGCTGGAGGCGGTGGTTGCGAGGTCCAACCCTAGCGGCGGTGGCGAGGACCAGGACGTCTTCGACGAGCGTGGCCACGCTGGTGGACGGCGACGGCTGGTGATCCTCCAGCGGCAGTTCGTCCAGACCGCCGTCGCCGACAAGGTGGTCAAGATGGAGGCTGAACTCCGGGCGCTCCAAGCCGCCCACCCTGAGCAGCGCCGCGCGCGCCGCCCGCGCAAGCGCTGAGGACGGCTCGGGCCCGCTGGATTCGCCTTTGAAATTTTGGCGCGGCGGCTCCTGGCGTCGGTTTGGGGGCTGGCCGCTTTGGAACGGGCTCGCACTTGGTGTGCGAACCCGCGTCCCCGTGGGGTGGGGGCGGCCGCCGGCGGCTGCTGGGGGTTGCCCGTTTTTGTCCCCGCGGGGGTGGACTCCGCCTGGCCTTGGTCCTCCGTCGGAGGGCTGCGGTCGGAGCGGAAACCTGTCTGGGTTTCTGTCTGGGGGCTCCTCGTCCGGGCTTGTTCGGGGCCCCCCTCGTCGCCACGTCCGGCTGCGCCGCGCTCGCGGCGGCGAGGGACTCACCGAGCGAGGAACTTCTGGCGGCCCTGGCCGTCGTCTTCGCTTCCGTTGACGGCGGCCAGGGCTTCCTTTGAAGCTGCGCCCACCCATCCTCCTCCTCCGCCTCCCCCTCCTCCTCCTCCGCTTCCCCCTCCTCCTCCTCCTCCTCCTCCTCCTCCTCCTCCTCCTCCTCCTCCTCCTCCTCCTCCTCCTCCTCCTCCTCCTCCTCCTCCTTTTGGCCAGAGTTCCATGTGGCGGCGCCCACGACGGGCTGGCGCGAGAGTGGCGGGCCTCGAAGCAGGCGGCGGGGGTTCGCAGGACCGCGCTGCTCGGACGTGTGTATCTGCCCTCGGCAAGAAGCGTCGAGGAGCATGTTGGGTCGCCTAGCGGAAACATGCACGCACGAAACCAAAGAACGCACGAGGAATAAACGTCCCAGCGATGGCGCGAGGAGGCAAGGGGGGTCCTTCTAGAGGCCCGCCCGGGGCCCGCCGAGAGAGCCCCCACCGCGCCACGCCGCGCCCCAGTGGGCACCGCCAGCGCACGGTGCGGTGGGCCACACCGTGTGGTGTGTCGGTGGGGACTCGGGAAGGCCCGACGGTTTTGGGACTCGGGTCGCTCTCCGAGGATGTCTCGGGCGACCAGGGCCTCCCAGGTCCCAGGCCGTGCGGTGACGAGCCGTGCAGTGAGGTCCCTCGGGGTTTCGAGGTCGCCGAGGGGTAGGGGTGTAAAGGCGGCATCGGCCCCCAACCGCCCATTTCTCGCAAACAGGGCCCTGATTGCCCACCCCGCCCCAGACCATGCGGATTCGCTATCGGGGGCGCATCGCCGATCAATCGGCGATGCATCGCCGATTTCGGGTCGATGTTTCCCTCTCGGAGCTGGTCCACCCCTGGCGTCCCCCTCAGGGAGGGAGGGAGAGGAGGTCATTGTGAGGAAGAGGGGTCCTGAGGGAAAGGGGTCTCGGGGTTTGTCGCCGTTTCCACCCTCTCGGGGCCGTTGACGGGCCCCATTGGCCGTCCAAAACAACATGGGAACGCCAACCATCGCGCTTTCAGGAAGAAAAGCTGACTCCAGGGAACGCCCCGGTGTCCAGGACCCATCTCTCTCAGGACACATGTTCTTTCCTGGCAGTTGGAGGACTCATGGTTGACTTGATGCGCGCCTCGTGCAAATCTGGATCTTCACGTTTTGGCTGGGCTCGAACCTCTCTGGCCAGTATGGGGTGGGACTGTATGATTTGTGGGAGGATTGGGAACCCGGTGGGTGGCTGGGTGCCTGCTTGTTGCTCGAGCCACTCGCGGTGGGCCGCTGGAGCGCGACGATCGACAGCTGGGTGAGGCAGTTCGTCGAACCCCCCGGGAACCCCCCCGATTCGGGTTTTTGTTCTAGGGTTATTCGGCGGTTTTCGGGGGGGGGGGCAGGGAAACCCAAGCATCCCAACTCCGGTTTTTTCCGTATTTTCCGATGGTTTTCCCCGGGTGGGGGGACCCATGAAAAACCCTCCAGTTCAGTACGTTGTCGTGTTTTTGTTCAGGGGCTTGGGGCTCCACATTTAAAAATAATACTACTTCAGAAAACCCCGCGGGACACCCACGAAAAACTCTCCAACTCGTTTTTTTTTTCCGAGAGGGGAACCCCCTCCGAAAAAAAAAACAACAACAAAATCCTGAGAGTATTCTATCTTGTTTCTGGTGTTCTGGGGCCCCTGACAAGACTACGTCAGAAAACCCCTCCGGGACCCCCCGACAAACCCCCCAACTCTGTAATTTGTCTGTGTTTTTTCTATTGTCGTTTTTCTTTGTTGCTTCGTAGATTTGTCCGAGGGCCTGAGCTTCCGACAAACCTTCCAAATCGGAGTTTTTTTCTAACGGTTTTTCGGGGGCCTGAGGCCCCAGACTTTAAAACAAAGCTATTTCAGAAACCTCGCGTGGAAACCTCCGAAAAATTAACGAACTCTGAGGTGTTTCTGTTGTTTTTCTGTGGTTCTCCTGCGCCCCCCCCCCCCCCCCGAATAAAAACCCAACTCGTTTTTTTATGATTTTTCTTGTTTTTTTTTGTTCCGGGGGGGGACCTCACCCAAGTCTGTTTTTTACCTAACAGCGTTTGCTGATAGGTTTCTAGTAGGCTCAAAAGAGAGCAGCAGATGACTCCACAGGGGGATCGGGGCGGCATCCGGGGAGCTGTGTCCGAACTCGTGTCCGAATGCGCTTTTCGCAAACAGTCACACACTTCGTGCTTTTCGACCTCCCAGAACTCCATTCCCGGGCCACATTCTGAATGCCCGGAGCCAACTGTAGGCCACTTCGTGCTCTTCGAGTTCCCAGAACTCCATTCCCGGGCCACATTTTGAATGCCCGGAGCCAACTGTAGGCCACTTCGTGGTCTTCGAGTTCCCAGAACTCCATTCCCGGGCCACATTTTGAATGCCCGGAGCCAACTGTAGGCCACTTCGTGCTCTTCGAGTTCCCAGAACTCCATTCCCGGGCCACATTTTGAATGCCCGGAGCCAACTGTAGGCCACTTCGTGGTCTTCGAGTTCCCAGAACTCCATTCCTGGGCATGATTTTGAATGCCCGGAGCCAACTGTAGGCCACTTCGTGTTCTTCGAGTTCCCAGAACTCCATTCCCGGGCCACATTTTGAATGCTGAGGCAGGCTGAGGCTGAGGCTGAGGCAGGCTGAGGCTGAGGCAGGCTGAGGCTGAGGCCGAGGCTGAAGGCAGACTGAGGCTGAGGCTGAAGCAGGCTGAGGCTGAGGCTGAGGCAGGCTGAGGCTGAGGCTGAGGCAGGCTGATGCTGAGGCAGGCTGAGGCTGAGGCTGAGGCTGATGCAGGCTGAGGCTGAGGCAGGCTGAGGCTGAGGCCGAGGCTGAAGGCAGACTGAGGCTGAGGCTGAAGCAGGCTGAGGCTGAGGCTGAGGCAGGCTGAGGCTGAGGCAGGCTGAGGCTGAGGCTGAGGCAGGCTGAGGCTGAGGCTGTGACTGCGACTGCCGTTGCCGCTGCGACTGTCATCGCGAATGCGACTACGACTGCGAGAACAGCAGAATTCTACAACTGGATTATCATCTGAATCTTAAGGGGAATGCTTTCAGATATGTTTCTACACATCGCTGTTAGGTTGCTTTGCCGGGATAATTGTGTTTTTCGAAGGTGTTGGGCTCCACACATAAAAACAATACTATTTCAGAAAACCCTGCGTCAAACCCCCCAGCTCGGGAGTGGTTCGGGATTGTTCTTGGGTTTTTTTTTCTGGGAGTGGGGAACTCCCAAAAAACAAGCCCAACTCTGTTTTTTTTCCATGGGTTTTCGGGGGTTCTGGGCTCCACAATAAAAAACAAAAGTATGTCAGAACCCGGAAAGTTTACGACTCGGGGTGTCGTTTTTTTTAGCCGGGAAACAATTGTAAAGAAACCGAAGTATGTTGTTTTTTCATCCGTTGTTTTCAGGGGTTTGGGGCCCCAGAACTAATATCAAGAGTATTTCAGAACCCCCTGGGAAACTCCTGAATCACTTTCCAACTCGGGCGTTTTTTCTATGATTTTTCGGGGGCCCGGGGGGGGCACACTAAAAAACAAGGATCTGCGGACCCAGTTCCTCCTCCTCGTCCCCTCCGCTCCCTCCTGGGGTGTGTAGTTGAGGGCGGGGGAGGAGAGAGGAGGGAGGGGAAACAATAGGTAGATGAAGAGGAGTAGGAAGTGGGGGAGGAGGAGGAGGAGGAGGAGGAGGAGGAGGAGGAGGAGGAGGAGGACAATGTCGAATGTCGGGGTTCTTGGGGCGTCCTGGGGGCCTCTTGGCGGTCCCAGGGGCCTTTTGCGTAGCTCGGGGAGCCTCTGGGGGTTTCCTTGACGCCTCTTTGGGCCCTCTTGGGGCGCTCCAGGGAAGCTTGGGGACGCTTTGGGGGCCATCTTGGAGAACATTTGGTAAACAAGGGAGGAGCTTCAATTAGCCCTGCCCCTCTTAGAGTGGATAAAAACTTCTCTTGGACCTCTCGGAGCGCTCTTGGGGCCGTCTTGGGGCTCTCTCAGGCCTCTCCTGGGGCTCTGGAGCTTGGAGCTCTTTCGGAGCTGTCTTGAGGCCGCGGAAGGCCATCGAAAGCAAACAGGCGAGAGGGCAACACTCAGTGATGTTCCTTCGGTGTTTGAAAGGTTTGGGCCTCTTGGCGGCCTCCGTGAGACGCTCCGTGGCCACTTGGAACCGTCTTGGAACGGTGTTGGGGCCTCGTGGAGCATATTGGGAACCATTTGGAGGCATATTGGGCTACCTTGTGCCATCTTGGAGGTCATCTTGGGCTCCCTGAGGCCCTCTTGGAACCATCCTGGAGCCATCTTAGATGTTCTGACCGTTCGCGGGGCGTCCCGTCCAGGTCCACGAGAGATGGAGCCTTTGTAGACCCCTTGCGCCCAGAGGGCTAGTGGGATTCGGTCTCACATTACAGGGGCCTCGTATACTGACGCAGTTTCGTGGATTGACGTCTGGTTATC
>CAUYUJ010014994.1:0-17500 GCA_963575745.1 Prorocentrum cordatum | reverse complement strand
CTGACCCCGCGGATCTGCGTGAGGGGTGTCGATTTCGAGCCCCCCCAGCAATTCAGACAACGCGCCCAGGGGACGCTGGAAAATCCTGTTTGGACCTCCCCCCCCTCGCGCGGTCAATCAACTAGTTACAGTAACCAGCAAGAAGCAGAATTGTAACACTGGAAACTAGAAACTACAACTGGTACAGGAAACTGCGAATCACGTGCCTACAGCCTGGTGGCCCCACAAGGGGGCCGGCGGATTATTTGTCGCTCTCTCCTTGCATGCGTAAGGGCTCCGCCCCCTGCAGCAGGCCCCCTCTCTCTCTCTGTCTCTCTCTCTCTCTCTCTCTCTCTCTCTCCCTCAGAATGGGATATCTCAGAGTCGCGTCGGTGCGTCTTGGCGCTGCCTTGGCGCATCTGAAAACTTCATGCGGGGGCGGATAGGAATCACCAGCGCAAATTGAGACGTTGGCGTTATCGAAGACTCGTACGGCGAATCACCGCCGCCCCCTGCCTTTGTGGAAGCGCCTATGTGGCCGAACGTTGAGACCAGACCGGCCAAGCTATCGCACCATGTGTTCCCCGAATCGGTTTGGAAAGCCTTCGGGGAACGCGTGGGCATCTTGAAGATCATCTTGCCCGCCTGGAGGCCACTTTGACCCTGTCGGGCCTTCTTGGAGGACGTCTTGAAGGGCTCTTGGGCAGTGTTGGAGGCCATCTTGAGCGTCTTGGAGGCCTCTTCGGCCGTCTTGGGGGCCTCTTGGGGCCGTCTTGGGCCTCTTGGGCGATCTTTTGGGGCCGTCTCGGGCCGTCGGAAGGCTGAAACAACGCAAATGCCACAATTCTTCAAAAACTCATTGGAAATCAATGATTTGGGCCTTTTTGGGGCCTTCCTGGAGGCCCTCTTGGAGGCCTCTTGGGCCGTCTTGGGCCATCTTAGTGCCATCTTCGGCCGTCTTGGTGGACCCCTGGCCCGTCCGACGCCGTCGGAACCGTTTGAGAGGCCTCTCTGAGCCGACTTGGGGCCTTCTTGGAATGCTCCAGGGCCGTCTTGGAAGCCATCTTGGGCGTCTTCAAAGCCTCCTGGGCCGTCTTGGGGGCCTCTTGGGGCCGCCTTGGGGGCCTCTTGGGCCGTGCTGGGGCCATCTTGGAGGCCTCTTGGGCGATCCTTGGGCGATCTTTGGGGGCTCTTGGGCTGTATCGGGCCATCGGAAGGCCGAAACGAAGCAAATGTCAAAATCCTTGAAGCACGTGGGCTTCTTGAAGGTCATCTTGCCCGGCCTTCTTGGTGGACATCTTGGAGGGCTCTTGGGCCGTCTTGGAGGCCATCTTGAGCGTCTTGGAGGCCTCTTCGGCCGTCTTGGGGGCCTCTTGGGGTCGTCTTGGGCCTCTTGGGCGATCTTTGGGGGCCGTCTCGGGCCGTCGGAAGGCCGAAACACAGCAAATGCCACAATCCTTCAACAACTCGTGGGAAATCAATGAGTTGGGCCTTTTCGGGTCTTCCAGGAGGCAGGGCCTCTTGGGCCGTCGTGGGCCGTCGTGGGCCATCTTAGTGCTATCTTCGGCTGTCTTGGTGAGCCCCTGGCCCGTCCGACGCCGTCGGAAGCCGTTTGAGAGGCCTCTCTGAGCCGACTTGGGGCCTTCTTGGAATGCTCCAGGGCCGTCTTGGAGGCCATCGTGGGCGTCTTAAAAGCCTCCTGAGCCGTCTTGGGGGGCTCTTGGGGCCGCCTTGGGGGCCTCTTGGGCCGTTCTGGGGCCATCTTGGAGGCATCTTGGGCGATCCTTGGGCGATCGTTGGGGGCTCTTGGTCCGTATCTGGCCATCGGAAGGCCGAAAGACGCAAATGTCAAAATCCTTCGAACCCCTAGGGACAATCCATATGTTTCTACATTTTCTGGACTTCCTGGAGGCCCTCTTGGAGGCCTCTTGGGCCGTCTTGGGCCAGCTGCGAGCCATCGTCGGTCATCTTGGTGGGCTCTTGGCCTGTCTGACGCCGTCGGAACCCGTTTGGGTGGCCTTTCTGGGCCGATTTGGGGCCTTCTTGGGGTGCTCCAGGGCCGTCTTAGAGGCCATATTGGGCGTCTTGGAGGCCTCTTGGGTCGTCGTCGTGCCCCCTTGGGGCCGTCTTGGGGGCCTCTTGGGCAGTCTTGAGGCCACCTTGGAGGTCTCTGCGGCGCTGTGGGAGCGATCTTGGGGGCCTCATGGGCCGTCTTGGGTCGTTGGAAAGCCGAGAAGAAGCGAATGCGAAAATCCTTCAAACACCTAAGGAACATCACTTATGTTGGCCTCTTCGGGCTCTCTTGGAGGACCTCTTGGAGGCATCTTGGGCCGTCTTGGAGGCCTCTGGGGGGCCTCTTGGGCCGTCTTCGGCCGTCTTGGACCCTCTTGGGCCGTATGGGAGGCCGTTTTGGACCATCTTGGGCGGACTTGGAGTCCCTCTTGGACCATCTTGGAGGCCATCTTGGGCCAACGTGGCCATCTTGGAGACCATCTTGGGCCATCTTGAGCGAAAAACATTTGAAATTGGGGGCCTTCCTGGTGGCCAGCGGGACGGGCCGAAGCCCCAGGGGGAGTTCTTTTGGAAAAAGAACCTAAACCAAACCCGAAAGGATCCAGCACGCCAGGCACCCCTGCGATGAATCGACAGGGGGCGGCGGATCGAAGACGCCTACGGCGAATCACCGCCGCCCCCTGCCTTTTTGGAAGCGCCTATGTGGCCGAACGTTGAGGCCAGACCTGCCAAGCTATCGGACCACGTGTTCCCCGAATCGGTTTGGAAAGCCTTCGGGGAACACGTGGGCATCTTGAAGGTCATCTTGGCCGTCTTGGAGGCCTCTTGGGCAAGCTTTGGGCGATCTTTGGGGCTTTTTGGGCCGTCTCGGGCCAGCTTCGAGCCAACTTCGGCCATCTTGGTGGGTTCCTGGCACGTCTGAAGCCGTCGGAAGCCGTTTGGGGGGCCTCTATGGGCCGACTTGGGGCCCGCTTGGAATGCTCCAGGGCCGTCTTGGAGGCCATCTTGGGCGTCTGGGAGGCCATCTTGGGCGTGTTGGAGGCCTCTTGGGCCCTCTTGGGGCCCTCTAGGGGCCATCTTGGAGGCCACTTGGGCCATCATGGGGCTCTCTTGGGGGCCTCTTGGGCGATCTTGGGGGCTTCTTGGGCCGTCTTGAGCCGTCGGAGAGCCGAAAAGGCGCAAATGCCAAAATCCTTCAAAAACCAAGGGAAAATCAATGATTTTGGCCTCTTCGGACTCTCCTGGAGGACCTCTTGGAGGCCTCTTGGGCCGTCTGGGAGGCCTCTGGGGGGCCTCTTGGGCCGTCTTGGGCCGTCTTGGACTCTCTTGGGCCGTTTTGGAGGCCGTCTTGGACCATCTCGGGCGGACTTGGAGGCCATCTTGGGCCATCTTCGCGATTTTGTTGAGGATGTCCCGAGCGAAACGGCCGTTTTTGGGCATTGACAGACGCATTTTGGGAAATGCGCGGGTGGCCGGCGGCGGGACGGGCCAAAGCCCACTGGGGAGTTCTTTTAGAAAAAGAACCAAAACCAAAACCTGAATCATCCAGCACGCCGTGCACCCCTGTGGCAAGACCACAGGGGGCGGCGGATCCGAAAGGCTTTCGGCCCATCCCGCCACCGTGCCTGGGTTGTGGGTCTGAGGCCTCTGTTTATGTTGGGGTGTCGTGTGGAGCCTTTCGGGGGCTCCTTGGAGGCGGTTTGGGCGCCTCTTGGGGGCCTCTTGGGGCCTCGTGGGGTATCTTTTGGGCCTCTTGCAGGCCTCTTGGGCACGTCTTGGACGCCTCTTGGGGCCTCTTGGCGGCCTCTTGGGACCTCTTGGGCTTCTCGGGGCTTCTCGGAGCGCTTCTTGGGCCAGCATTGAGCCCTCTTGGGCCGTATTGGGGCCCTCTTGGAGGCGTCTTGGGGCGGTCTTGGGAGCTTCTTGAGCCGTCTTGGAGCGTCGGAAAGCCGACAACGCGAGAAGGCTAAAATCCTTCCAAAACCGTTCTGTGCTATCGACGATGTGGGCCTATTGGGGCTCTCTCGGGAGGCCTCTTGGAGCGCTCTTGGGGCCTCACGGGACCTCATGGGGCCCTCTTGGGCCGTCTTGGAACCATCTTCGGGCGCCTTGGAGCACTCTTGGCCTCGACAATGCGAGTGTAATTTGCAAGGTTATGTTGCCTCGGGGACGCAAGAATTGTACAATGTGCGAAGGTTTATGTCCTCGGATATGCGAATCTTTCGTACTTTTGAAGGAATTCTGGTTTCGGGGACGCGAATCTCATGTATTTCTGTGTCCCACGCCCCCCCGGGAATTCAGAGCACGAGATCCGAGGGTGGTAAATTGCTGGTTTGGGGCTCCTCTCCTCGCGCGGACTTCAACAATTTACAGTCGGAAGCAGAAAACAGGACTGTAACATGACTTGAGACTGCAACTGGCGCAGGGAGCAGCAGCCTCGTCATACAGCCTGGTGGCCCCACAAGGGGGCCGGCGGAATACCTAGCGGCCGTCCGTCCATCCCGCCACCGTGCTTTGGTTGTGGGTCAGAGTTCTCAGGGATGCTTCTTCGGGGCGCTCTCGGAGGCCTCTTGGGGGCCTCTTGGGGGCCTCTTGGGGGCCCCTTGGGGGAATCTTGGGGCCTCTTGGGAGCCTCTTGGGAGCCTCTTGGGGCCTCTTGGCGGCCTCTGGCGGCCTCTTGGGGCCTCCTGGGGGCCCTCGATCATTCTTCTCATTCTGCCAATCGTTACTCTCATTCGCCTGTGACCAGAGCTGTGCGACGAGCACGACAACGTCGACGACTACGCAAAGGCGGCGACACGGCGGCCCTCCGACCCGCCGAACAGGCGGGCTCCGCCAGCTCCGTCGTGCGCCTCTTCTGCCACCCCGGCGACCGGGCGCGCAGGGTGTCCTCCGCAGGACCGGGTCTTCCTTTTTGCTAATCGTTTCGCTCATTCCGCCGGCCCATGTTCTGCCATCCTTTGCGTTTGCGTGCGCGTTCGCGGGCCACGCGGCGCTGCTGGTCGGCGCTGCTGCGATTGTGGGCGAGAGTCCTCATTGATGCTTCTTGGTGTCTCTTCGGAGGGTTCTCGGGGGGCTCCTGTGTAGCATGTACACTCGGAACGAGGTATAAGATCGAGGCCGGCTAGGGGAGGGTAGCCTGATCAGAGGAGGAAAAGGTACCCATACCGTATACCGCTACCTTGGCCTCGTTTTCGCCGTCTTGGGCCTCCTGGGAGACCCTCGTCGCCACCGCTGGATTCGCCTCGGAATTCTGTCAGAAGTCAGAATGCACCCCAGGAGAGGTTCGGGGAGTAGCGGTATTGGTACCTCTTGGTTTCCCCAAGAAAATCGAGGTCGGTTCGGGGAGGGTACCCTAATATTCTTCTTCTTCTTCTTCTTCTTCGTCTTCTTCTTCTTGGTTGTTTGATATTTTTGTGCATCCTGGGGAGGGTGCCCTTGGGCGTTCTGTGTGTCTGCGGTTTTGCCGGCGCGGATGGTCTCATGTTCTTGGAGGTGTTCGTGTGTCATAGGTCCGATTGTGCTCTTTTGCGCAGCTATGTTCTAGAGCTCGGAGCCCTTTATTTTTGTCGTCTTTCGTTCGTTCGCTTGTCGCCCCCCCTCCCACCCTCACGCCGCCCCTGCCCCTGCCTCCTCACCCCGCCTCGCCTGCCTCGCCCTCCCTCGTCCAAGAGAGAGAGAGAGAGAGAGCGACGGAGCTATATAGAGAGATATGCTAGGACCGACTCGAGAGATGCCGAGGCCGACTCGATTTTAAGACCGACCGACCTTGTGCTGGGACCGACAAAATCATGTTCGTTCCGCACAGGGCTCGTTTCGATTCCTCCGATTCGATTTGATTCGGTTTCGATGGCTTCCGATTCCAATTCGGATTCGAATTCCGATTTGGATTCCGATTTTTCAATGGAGGCCGACTACCTTGCCGATTTCCGCCGATTCGAGTTCTCCCGACTTGGCCGCCGATCTCCGCCGATCCGATGCATGTCGATCGCCGATCCGACTTCTCGATCCGATTTCTGGGCTCTCCTGCCGCAGGCACCGCACCCGATGGCCCCAGAGAGAAGCACGCCGCGCTCCTCCCCAGTGGCCGCCGCCCGCGCCGAGGGCTGGCCCAGCGGGGCGCTGCTCGCTGTGGGGCCCGAGGACCGTGCTCTCCCGGGGTGGGCGGGGAGCCCCCGAGGGGGAGGAGGGGGAGGACCCTGACCTCCCAGGAGGGCTAAAAAAATAGCACCAGGACCTCGTTATCTTAATCCCTGTGGAGGTCTATAGGGCTGGAGGGCTAATTTCTAGCACTCTGGTAGGTCAGGGGAGGAGGCGGAGGTGGGGGGGGCGGATCTGGGAGTTTTCTGAGCCCTCCCGGAAGACGGGACAGACCTCTCATGAGGCGCGAGGGCCTGGGAGGAGTCCCGCCGCCTTCTGAGAAGGCCTCCTCGTCGGATGCATCTACTGGGAGGTCAAAGTCTGACTCTGCCCTGGTCCGAAATCCGGCTCAATTCCGCTGAATCCGGCTTGATCACGCTCAATCTGGCTTAATCCCGCTGCTTGTTCCGAGGCCCAATCCGGCGTAACAGCCCCCCAAGGGGGCTCAATCCTTCTTTTATCCTTCCGACGAAGACCTCCCAGCAGTTGCCTCCTAACTACTCCTTCTCTCACTCCCTCCCCTCGCTCGCCGCCGACATCGGAGCATCCCATGGGCGCCTCCCTCGGGGCTCCCCGGCGCGGCCCGGCCAGGAGGGCTGGCGCGCCTCGGAGGCGCCCCGCCACCCCCCCCAGGGGGGGGTGCGGTGGTCGCGGCCGCGCCGGCGGGAGGAGGGGCGGGCGGCTGGGCGAGCGGGAGGCGGTCGAGGAGGGGGGGGAGGGGACTCGATCGGAGTCCTAGAGAGAGAGACCAACACCAAGATCGGCGGTGTGCCTCCACCGAGGGAAGACGATCCCGATCTCGGTGATGGTGGTAATATTCTGGCTTCCAAGGTGACCGAAATATTACCACCAACACCGAAATCTAAGATCATCATCTCCCTGTGGAGGCAAACCCCTGTGCTGGTGTTGGTGCCAATTTCCAGGCCTCCAACTCTAGGCCTCCCAGTTTCGAGGACGAGGAATCGCCATAAACATTAGCTTTTGGCGCTCCGCGCGGACTTCTTGGATCCGCGCCTGGGCCCCCCCGGCGGCGCCTCCGGCACCGCGCTTGGCGTGCTCCGCTCCCCGGGGAGAGGGGTCTGGCGCAGATCCAAGAAATCCGCACGGAGCGCAACAATAAATATGTTTATGGCGTTTTTCTTCTTCTACATATGGTATCCGAGTACGGCAGGTTCGCGTCTTGTCGACTCGCCGCAATCCCCTCGCGAGCGTTCAAGGTTGAGCGCTGGCAGTGGCCCACAGTCGGCCAGTATGGAACGATTTGGCGATCGGAAAGCCGCCGATCCGCCGATCGTACGAGGTTGAACAATTGGGTGTCAGACATCAACGCGCAGGTCATCACAGCACGAACCCGCCGTAGATTGGGTCGGAGGATCGCGTCGCATCGCCGATGCATCGCCGATGCGGCTCGATGTGGAGCCCGATTTTCTCCGCGCCGATGATTCGGCGAAGCGGCGCGATGCTCCGACCCCATCTACTGCGACCCCAGGACTCTAGGGGAGGGGGAGCGGAGGGAGTAATTCGGAATCCGATTCTGCCGAAAGCGTCGTATCCTCCCCTGGGCGAGGTCGTGCACGATACAGATATCAATGTCGGGGAGCGCAGTGCCCGACTCTTTGCGGGAAGATCCTCGAGAGAGGCGCGACAGCACCTCCCTCCCCACACTGGTGGGAGGCCCAGCGCTCCTGCTTCAGAGTGCGCGGGGGGGGGGGGGCACTGTCACGAAACCTCCGCACCTCTCACGAAACAAAACGTCTCTCAACACCGCAACACCGTGACACATGCAGTTGCCTCGCCGTGCGAGTCCAGGATTTGTGTGTCGCGCCTGGCAGGCTGTGTGAGGCTGCGTGCGGTTGGCAGTCGGGCTGGTGTGATGCGGTGTTTGCGTGCCTGCGAGTTTCCTGACATTCCCTTTATCCCCTGTCCAACATCTTGCGCTGGAGATAAAAGCTGAGGAGGCGCATCGCACAGCTCTGCCATCGGATGGTCCAGGGCTCCACCGCACAACGTCGAAGGTCCGAGGTGATCTGGAGCAGGCCACTTCTCAAGCGGCCCTGGCTCGCCAGCTAGGAGAGCCTGAATTGCTGCTCAACCTGACACCGAGGCTTGCAAGGGTCGGGTCTGAAGTCGGCCAACTTGCCACGCAAAGTGAAACTCATGGCCCCAAGAGATCCTCAAGAGGCCCCCAGTAGGCCCCCAAGAGACCCGTGGAGAACAGCCGCCCATATGTTCCCAGAGACCTCTCTGGGAACCTCCGGGCGGAGGAGGAGGACGAGGAGGAGGGGGGGGAGGAGGAAGAGGAAGGAGGGATGAAGAGGAGTCGCGGCAAAAGAAAGAGGAGGATGAGGAGGAGCAGGACTTGGGACAGAAGGAGAAGGGGAGGAGGAGGAGGAAAAGCAGGAGGAAGAGGAGAAGGACGAGGAGGAGTGAAAATGGAGTAACCAGGAGGAGGGAATGAGGAGGAAGAGCAGGAGCAGGAGCAGGAGCGCGGGGAGGAGGAGCAGGAGAAGCAGAAGGAGAAGGAGGAGGACGAGGACGAAACGGACGATGACGAGGGAGGGGGAGGGGGAGGGGGCGGAGACGGATGGAAGCTCTGCAATGCCCACACGCAGCGGACGTTGCAGTGCCGCTTCCAGATGAGCGAGAGCGAGAGACCTGAAACGTGGCGCAGTTGCGACCAGAACCTGAGCGCGCGCGAAGCGCGCGCGTGGTTCTGCTACTCATTATCGGGTTAACTGCGGAGCGGTAGCCGAGGCAGGCGGCTGCAGCGCTCCCTACGGGCGGGAGCCCCGCCCGCGCGCCGCGTGCCCCGGCCAGGTGGAGCTGCTGCGGCGCCACCGCTTCGCGCAGGCCCGCCGTCCCGTGCAGCCCCCCTCGCCGCGCAGGGGGGGCGGGGAGGTCGTCCTCCTCCGCCTCCGCCGCCTCCTCCGCACGATTCTTTCAGCCTTCCTCTTCCGCCTCCTCCGAGGGGGGGAAGGTTCAGGTAGTTCTTCTCGTCGCCTCCTCCTCGCGCCTCCTCGTCCTCGTCGTCGTCTCGCCCTCGTCCTCGTCCTCGTTGTCTCTTCCTCCCTCCTGCCTGCTCCCCCATCCTGCGTCTCCTGGTCCCCCGGTGACCAGCGTCGACGCACCGTGCTTCCAACAGGTTGACAGACAATCCTCCATTTACCTCCTCCTCGTTGTCTTCCTCATCCTCCTCGTTCCCCCTATCGGATGATGGCTCACGATGCGTAATTGTGGGGGCCCCCTAAGGTTTTATCTAATGAGCCTCGCCCGTTGCCGCTGGCCTCACCCTCTAGGGTTGCCTGCGTGACTACATCGATTGGGTTTGGTTGTTGGAAGGATGTACACTTGGCTGGTGGCTTGCTGTTTGGATGGACGGTTGGGAGGGCAGCTAGCTGGTTGGTTGATGGGTTGGTTCGTCGTCTTCCTGGGTGGTTGGACGGCTGGCTGGATGGCTGGCGAATTCGGAAAAAAGGACCCATGCGTCTTGTCCATGGGATCGTAGACTAAGAAGTGCGGACCCATACATCTGTCAGAGAAATCTTGGCCTCGGGAGCGCGAAGCTATGGTTGTACGAGGGGTCGCTATCTTGGGAGCGAGGGATATGTTTATTGACTGGAGATCGTAGCCTCGGGAGCGCGGCTTTGCGAGCGCAGATCAAGCGTCTGTTGTGTATCCAGGTTATGTGTTTCGAGGGAAATATGGTTTTGTAAATGTATTCATCCCAGGGCACACAAAGTATTGGGACGTGGTTTGGGCTCTGCAGGGAAACGGGCGCAGACACTCCTACGCTATAGGCTTCACATAGGGGCCACTGTCGTGGGTTCACACGGGGCGCTATTGTCGGCCTCATCTGTTTATTTGGCATTCGGGTCTCGGCATACCTCCGCTTCTCTGTTACGAATCAAGCAGTTGCGGGGTTGTCGACGAACGATTAATTCGCGATGCAGTTACATTAGCAGCGTTGATTGCCACGTTCGCTCTGGACCCGACCGATTGTGCTGCCTGCGCATTCAGGCTAAACTAGATACCCACACCCAAAGGGAATCACATTCGGATACCGTTCTCGCTGTAGGCCCAAGAAAGTGACAACGTGTTATATGCCCAGCGTAAGTGAGTGTGTGTGTGTGTGCGTGTGTTTTGATGGATGCCCTACGCGTTGGGTCAGCTTGCCAGGTGAGCGAGTGATGTGAGCTGCGGTATTCATTGAATTCACAGATGAATCACTCACTTCCGTTTCGCGGATGGAGGTGGAGGAGGGAGACGAGGAAGTGGAGCACGAGTAGAGTAGAGGACGGGATAGAGGAGGTTGGAGGTTCAGGAGGTGTATGTGGATCTCCTACATGTGTGTGCTTCGTTGTGTGTGCGTGTGGGTGAGTGCTCTGTTTCGCCTTTAGCCTGCCAGCTGTGTTTTTGTTTCTGGATGTTCTAGAGGATAGGGGGAGCGGAAGGAGAGGAGGAGAAAGAGGAGAAAGAGGAGGAGGAGGAGGAGGAGGAGGAGGAGAAGGAGGAGGAGAAGGAGAGGGACAACGGAAATGGAGGAGAGTGTTTGAGGAGGAGGAGGGGCAGAAGAGTGGCAAAGAGGAGGAGGGGGGGGCAAGGAAGGGGTCGGGAGACTGTGAAAAGGGGGGGAGGAGGATGAGGACGAGGATGGCACCCTTGCGGTAGAAGACCCTAAACAGCTTTACATAATTAAGAGTTGGTCCACTATGTGGAGATCGGGATAGACACAGGGATAACGATAGGAATTGCAACGGGAGGCCACAGAAGGCAACGGGAGGCCACAGGAGGTCACGGAAGGCAACAGGAGGCAAAGAGAGTCCATGGGGGGCAACAGGAGGCCATGGGAGTCCACAGAAAGCAATGGAAGGCAATGTCGCCCGCCAGATTTCGGATTTGGCTGTCAACTCATTAGGCCCTGCACTTTCAGCCTGATGCAGAACCCTGACGGACAAGCTGCTGAGGGCATTGTGCAGCCGGCGAGGGTAAGACGAGAGAGGCGACCAAGAGGCGGGGGGGTGGACGGGGCGGAGGTAGACGAAAAAGGTCGAGGGCAAGGACAGAGGGGGAGGATGAGGAAACGGAGGAAGAGGAGGAGGAGGAGGAGGCGGAGGAGGAGGAGGAGGAGGAGAAGGAGGAGGTTGAGGAGGAGGAGGAAAGGAGGAGGAGAAGGAGGAGGAGGAGGAGAAGGAGGAGGATGAGGAGGAAGAGGAGGGTAAGGAGGACGAGGAGGAGGATGAAGAGGAGTTGAGGACGAGGAGGAGAGGAGGACAGTAAGGACGAGGAGATGGAGGAGGAGGAGCAGGAGGAGGAGGAGGAGGAGGAGGAGGGCGAGGACGAGGACCAGGAGGAGGAGGAGGAGGAGGAGGAGGAGGGCGAGGACGAGGACCAGAAGGAGGAGGAGGAGGAGGAGGAGGAGGAGGAGGATCAGGCGGAGGAGGCGGAGGGTCAGCAGGCGGACGAGGGGGGGCACGCCGGCGAGGAAGATGTGTTCCCGAGGGGGAGGCGGCGGCAGCTCTGGCGGCAGGTGTCCCCGGCGGTGGGCCTGTCCACGGACATGGCCGTCGTCGCCATGTGCGCCCTCGCGACGGACCGTGCGGGGGGCCGGCGAGGGGCCGCGCCGCGCCCCGCTGCCCCCTGCAGCCGGCGGCCCGTACCACGCGAGGTTGCCGCGGGGAGCGCGTCCCGTTCCTGCTCCTCCTTTTTTCCTCCTACTTGCTCAGTCCTTCTTCTTACTCCTTCCTCCCTCCTCCTCCTCCTCCTCCTCCTCCTCCTCCCTCCTCCCTCTTCCCTCCTCCTCCTCCCCCTCCTCTTCCGCTCCTCCTCCTCCTTCTCTTCCTCCTCCTCGTCCGACTCCTCCTCCTTCTCCATCCTCCTCCGCCGCCTCCCTCCTCCTCCTCCTCCTCCTCCTCATCATTTCCTCCTTTTCATCCTCATCCTCATCCTCATTCATCCTCCCTCCTCCCTGCTCCCTCGTTCTTGCTCCTTCTCATCTTCCTCTTCTTCTTCCTCGTCCTCCTCCCCCTCCTCTGTCGACTCGAACGGTAGGTCACTTCTTCTTTTTCAAGCATGTTTGGTGCGGGAGGGACTTTTTTGCCGCAGCGATGTAGCTTACAAGCATGCCCCCCGCACCCGCTTTTGCAGTCGCTTCACACCGTTGTACATCTTTCAGTTGAAGAACACTGCGCTCACCACTATACGTCTTAGTTGGTAGCGGAACACCTCGCTCCACCACCACACCCGCCGCCATGGGTTGCGTGGCATGATCGCGGGCTCCGGGCCCACGGGCCCCCCCCCTCCCCAGATGGGATGGGTCCCAGGGTCCTCGGGCCCCCCCCCCCGATGGGATGGGGGGAGGAGGAGGAGGAGGAGGAGGAGGGAGGAGGAGGAGGAGGAGGGAGGGGAGGAGGAGGAGGAAGGGAAAGAGGAAAGGGAGTAGGAAGGAGAGGTGAGGAGGAGGAGCGGAGGAGGAGGAGGAGAGGAGGGGAAAAGGAGGGGGAGGAGGAGGAGGAGATGAGGGGGAGGAGGAGGAGGAGAGTGAGGGAGGAGGAGAGGAGGAGGAGGAAGGAGGAGGAGGAGGAGGCGGAGGAGGAGGAGGAGGTGGAAGAGGAGGAAGAGGTGGAGGATGACGACAACGACGACGTCGATGGCACTGGCGGCGGCGGCGGCGCGACGTCGAGCACCAGAGCACGTCAACATGACGCCACAATCACAGCCGCACGCACACCCACACCACACCCACAGGGGGGGAAGGGGGGAGGACATTGGGTCACCCCACACACACCCACAGCAACACACCACACTCACACCGCATCCACAGGGGGAGGGGGAGGGGGACCATCGCGCGGGGGGCAGCCCGATGGCAGTAACATGTGGGAGGGGGGGCAAACCTTCGACCATATATCCCGCTCTACATCGTCATACTCTACATGGCGCCGCACGCTTTGCAGCGCGCTTGCCGCCGCGCGCCTCCACCATATCGACGAGGCCAGGGACAGCTCTCTCTCTCGGGATTGTCGGAGCACCAGCCGCCAACCCGCCATGAACCACGACGGTGGACGAGCACGGGTACTCTGTCAGGGACTACAACCTTAAGGGCGGCGCCCCCCGCGCCCCAGTCTTCCCCGTCGGGCACTTTCGAACTGCGTGCGAGACGCTCGGGGGCCCTTCGTCGTCACACCGCTCGCCTGTGAGCGCCGCCGTCAGCGTCAGTTCGTCGAGTGATCCGGCTTCCACACCCACGGTGTCGGCACAGGGCCCCGAACTATTCGCAATTGCGTTGCTGAAGCCCGAGGGGGAAAAAGGAAAAGGGCGCACCGCCCTCCTTGCATCCGCATGTGGGCGTGGCCGGCTATGTCAGTCAGTCGTTGAATCCGAAGCTCGCATCGTCGGCGTCGGCAAGGCGCCCCGAGTTCCCTGCAACTATTATTTGTAAACCAGGGGAAGGCGCGTGAAGGTAGGAACGGGAAGTCGAACGAGGCCGGGAAGCTTTTTCGCTGCCGTCCTTCGGAGGATCGCTTCACGAAGTTGGGACTATTCATTATCGATTCTCCGGGGCAACACTTTCAATATTGCCTCCGCACCCCCTGCCTCCCTGCAGACCAGCATTCATTTTCGCTTTGACGATCGCGCAGTTGGGAGCGCTCAGCACAGCGGCAATGCTACGCACGACGAGATCTCTTGCCACTATGCGGCGGGGCGCTCCGAGCGCAGGCCGCGCGCCTTTCGCGCGAGAGAAGAAAAGACCCAGTGCACCGATGAGGGGGGGGGGCGCAGACGCCCACGACGGCTTCGAGGATCACATTCAGATCACCTCCGTTGGTGGGCGCCAGGACTGCCGCCCCCCATCGACGCCGAGAGGGGGCTCCACTCTGGAAGTAGGGCCATTGGAGTTGGCGTGGTCGCCACCATCAGCCTCGTCGCCCGCATGGGCGCGGGCGGCGGCGGCGGGAACTTGCGACGCCTCCGCGCCTCGGAGCCCGAGCAGCCAGCCCGCGCGCCCTTCCAGCGCTGGGCGCGGGGGGCGATGGCCTGGTCAGTGGCGACTTCAGACTTCGACGAGTTTCGCCAAGCGGCCTACGTCTCGTCTCGCTAGGCCAGCATGGCTCGCGAGCGCGCGGGCGAGCGGCCGCCGGCTGTCTTCATCACCCAGGTTTATATTCAACGGCAACCCAGTGCCGCCCATGACGGCCCTCAACGGCAACCCAGTTCCGCCCGCGACCCAGCTTGGCCGAACAGCGAGGCCAGCTTGGAGGAGCAGCGCGCGCAGGCGGTCTCGGCTCTGATGAACTTCAACCAGCCGCAGCGGGGGCGCGTCGACCGCCTCCCCGCCAGACTCGACATCCTCCGCGACAAGGCGCAGCAGGCCAGTCGACTCATGATCGGCGCTCAGGGCCTCAGCTATCTCGCGCTGCGCGCGGCAGGCGCGTCGAACATCCAGCTCGCCGCGATTCTGCATCGCGGCGACATGGCCTTCCCGAAGGGCGCGCCGCAGCCGGCGCGCATGATGGGCCAGCAACGCAGAGTTGCAGCGGTGATCCAAGACTTGCCGGGCAATCTCGCGTCGGCCGCGCATTCGCCCTTGCGCAAAGCGTTCCCCACGGGTGCGCCCGCGCGAGATCGGGGTCACATCCCCTATGGCACTGGAGACGGATCGAACTGAGATGGCACGGGCTCTCTGGCCCTGGGAGCGGCGCCGCGCCCGCCTGCCGCGCCAGCGGCCGCGAACGCCGACATCAGTAGCGCCGCGGGCGGCGCGTCCATCAGCAGCTTCCAATTTGGACACCGACACCGCCATCTTACGCGTCGAACGAGTTGTCGCCGACGACCCCGAATTGCGCAAAGTCCACTTGGGACAGCGCGGTGCACGTATAGGCCTACGAGCGCGCCAAGTCCTGATGGCGCCGCTCCAGCAAAAGCAGCAACAACGCGCTCGCCCGCCGCGCGCGAAGGGTCACCGAAAGCAAGGGCAAGGGCCACTGAGAAGAAGGCTACCGCGCCATCCCGGTCGACCTGTCCGACAGCGACCCCCGCGAATCGTTCGCTGGTTTCGGGCAGGGCGGGAATAAGGGACTGGGCGAGCACCGGGCAAGTGGGCTGGGATGTAGCCGACAAGGAAATCCACTGGGCCCAGACGAGACACTTCTCAAGCGCCACGAGTGCGACTCGGAGGAGCACGCCGTGCGCGACTGCCCCCGACGGCACTGGCAGGGGCGCGCCTCTTCCTCGGCGCCCCGGCCTCAGCGGCGCCGCCGCCGCCGACGCCGGCACCCTCGCGACTGACGCGCCTTGGGCTCAACGACCAACGCCCCCGCGGGGCGCTCGTGGGGAGTCGGGCCCTTCGCCCCGCCATTTTTCGGTGGGCAGAAGTTCCCGACTGCGAAGCCAGGATCATGTCGGGCGTCGGCCCGCGCTGCTGGAGCGCGCGCGGTTCGCGCGGGGCGACTGAGTGGAATGACGTTCTCGCCGAGCGCGACAATCAGCGCGCCAAGTGTCGGAGTCCAGTCGAAACCTCCTCATCCTTTTCCTCCTCCTCCTCTTCCTCCTCCTCCTCCTCGTCCTCCTCCGCCTCCTCGTCCACGCGGCGGAGAGAGGCGGAGGGGAGGACGAGGGACAGGAGGAGGAGGAGGAAGAGGAGGAGGAGGAGGAGGAGGAGGAGGAGGAGGAGGAGGAGGAGGAGAGAGGAGGAGGAAGGCGACCAGGATGAGAAGGGAAGAGGAGGGTACGAGGATGGAGAAGAGGAGAAGAGCAGAAGAGGAAGAGGAGGAGGAGGAGGAGGAGAAAAGGAAGAGGAGGAGGAGGAGGAGGAGGAGGAGGAGGAGGAGGACGGGAATGGACGGTGGAGGAGCAGCCTCCCCAGGACGCCCTGGGCCACGAGGGCCACAGCTGGGACGGCAAGAGCTGCAGCAGCACCTGCGACACCGCGGACGCGGCGGCACGGCACAGGCGAGCGCGTTCGTCGTGCGTTGTGGACCTCCGACTCTCTCGGGTTTGCCTGCGCTCTCTTTGACGAGCGCGCCCTGGATTTTTGACGGTCCCGTTTTCGCAGAATGTTGCAGCGGGAGCTCGCGCCTAACTTCAGATTGGGTCTGGTCATTTTCATGATGGCCCCATGAGGCCAACCCGAGACCCCCGAAGCCGAGTGTTGCGTCAACCCGATTTGCCTTTGCTGGTGCACAGCGCCTGCGGCCCTGGTCGTGCCGTGAGATCCCCCTCCGCCCTCCTGCTCCCTTCTCCTCCTCCCCCCTCCTCCTTCTCCTCATCCTCCTCCTGCATCCTCCGTCCTCGAAGTGGGAAGGGGTACCGATGCCGCCACCCGCTACCCTTCCATCGTGCTGTCCTCTCTGGGCCTCCTGGGAGGCCTTCGTCACCACGGCTGGATTCTCCTCGAAAGTGCCTTTACACAGAAAGCACCCTGGGAGAGATCCTGAGAGTCACGTTCACCCTCCTTCCCAGACCGTCAGCATGTTGCAGATGTCTGCACGGGCGTGGTTCTCAGCTCTCAGGCTCTTTGGGCCCTTGCTGGGCCCCAGGAGCCCGTCAGACAACGATCCAGGATGAAACACCGAGTCCCAGCCCGAGCCCGAGCCCAAGCCCGAGTAAAAGTTCGAGAGCGACCACGAGCCAGAGTGAGAATCTGGCGCGGGAGCTTTCTCTTCGCTAGGCCCAGACTTGAGCCCGAGCCCGAGCCCGAGGCCAGGGAAAGGGCCGGGACTTCGGGGGCCGCGTGTTGATCGATCCGATCGAGATGGGCAGGGAACTAATGGGTACGAAGACCAGCAGCAGTTCCCGTTTATTTAATCGCTTCGCTCATTCCGCCGGCCCATAATGTCGCACCGTGGTCGCCTGTCCGAGTGGTCGTTTGCAGTGTGGAGCTGCGGCGTCGGGAGCTGTGTAGTGTTGGGGGCGTTATTGGGGCCCTCTTGGGCCGTCCTGGAGGCCTCTGGGGCCGTCTTGGAGCCGTCTTGGGCCGTCTTGGGGCCCTCTTGGGGGCCTCTTGGGCCCTCTTGGGGCGATCTTGGAGGCCTCTTGACCGTTTAGGGGCGTCGGGGAACCGAAAAGGTTAAAACGCCCAAATCTGTCCAACACCAAAGGAAAAGCACAGGTTTTTGCCTCTTGGGGCCCTCTTGGGAGTTCTCTTGGAGGCCTCTTGGGGCATCTTGGAGGCTTCTTGGGCCATCTTGGAGACGTCTTGGGCCGTCTGGAGGCCATCTTGGGCGTCGTGGAGCGATATTCGGGCGTCTCGGACCTCTCTTGGACCGTGTTGGGGGCGTTCTTGGGGCCCTCTTGGGCCGTCTTGGAGGCCTCTGGGGCCGTCTTGGAGCCGTCTTGGGCCGTCTTGGGGCCCTTTTGAGGGCCTCTTAGGCCC
>CAUYUJ010014993.1:351503-362428 GCA_963575745.1 Prorocentrum cordatum | reverse complement strand
GCGCCGCCCTCCGCCGATGCCACCGCGCCGGCCGCGGACGGCGGCACCACGCAGTTAGCCCGGGGGCCCACACCAATCGATCTGGGTGGGGGGGCTGGGGCTGTAACCCTGCACTGCCCTGCGAAGCAGCCCTGCAATGCCAACAGTATGAACATGCGGTAGGCGTCCATTGGCCTTGCCGTACGCTCGTCGGCTGCTGGCAGGGGCAAGCGCTCTACGCCTGCTCAGAGGCCGCCGTGGCAGTGGTGTGATGCCTGCAACGGCCCGCAATACCCTGCAATGACCCTGCAATCCCAACGGCCCTCTAGGCGTAGGTGGTTTAGGGAGTCCCGCCAACCCTCTTGGAGCAGGTGGTTTAGATAGGAGAGAACGCGTCTCACGGGCGCTTGCTTAGAAAAACATCCCGCGCACCCCCTTCAGGAACCCAGGGGGGACAAGGCGACGACAATGACGACGACGACGACGACGACGACGACGACACGACAGCGGCGGCGCCGAAAGCGAAGACAACAACGTTAACGAGGACGAGGACGAGGACAAGGATGAGAACAACGACGATGACGACAACGACGACGGAGACGACAACGACGACGGCACGACAGCGGCGGCGCCGACAACAACGACGAGGACGACGAAGATGCGACGACGACGACGACGACGACGACGACGACGACGACGACGACGACGACGACGACGGTGCCGCGGCCGAGGCCGAGGTCGACGCCGCCGCCGACGCCGACGCGGACAACGACGACGACGCCGACGACGACGCCGACACTGTCGACGACGACAATGACGAAGCCGACGCCGACGCCGATCACGATGCCGACGACGCCGACGACGAAGCACGACGCCGACGACGCCGAGGACGCCGAGCACAACGCCGACAACGACGCCGACGACGACGCCGACGACGCCGACAAACCCCGACGACGGCGTCGACGCCGACGACGGCGAAGAGCTCGACGCCGAGCACGACGCCGAGCACGACGCCGAGCACGACGCCGACGACGACGTCGACGACGACGACGAAGCCGACGCCGACGCTGTTGACGACGACGCCGATACCGACAACGACGCCGAGCACGACGCCGACGCCGACTCCGGCGACGACGACGACGACACCGAGCACGACGCCGAGCATGACGCCGAGCACGACGCCGACAACGACGCCGACGACACCGACGCCGTCGACGACGCCGATGACGACCACGGCGAGCACGACGGCGAGCACGACGGCGAGCACGACGCCACCAACGACGCCAGCGCGGGCGCCCGCGCCGACGCCGACGCCGACGAAGACGTCGACGACTACGACGCCGACGCCGATACGGCCGACGACGACGACGACGCCGACGCCGACGCCGACGCCGACGCCGGCGACGACGCCTAGCACGACGCCGTCGTCGTCGCCCCCCCTAGGTTCCGAACCTGGGAGGGACCCTAGAAGCGACCACAGAAAGCGCTCTTTCTTAGATAACTACTCATCAGAAGCTCATGCTTCCCCTTCGGGGAAAGGTTTACATATCCCCTTTGCCCGTCTCCCTGGGTCTCGACGGGTGGGGGGGAATCGAGACCGCGACGCGTTGGAGCACCCAGGATGGCCCAAGATTGCCCCAAGACGGCCCCAGAAAGCACAAAATCCAAGATGCCTCAAGATATCCCAGAATGGCTCAAGACAGTCCCCAGATGCGGCCTCAAGAGCGCACGAACATGGCTCCGAGTGGCCCCTGAGCCTCCCAAAAACGCCCCCGAGAGTAGTGTGGGATTCTTGATATTTCCTTTGGTACGATCTCCTTATGCAGGACGCCTTCAGGAGGGACGCGTAGCTTGTCCCCTCTCCCTCCCCCTACCCCCTCCCCCCTTCCCCCTCGTCCCCTCCCCCTCCACTCCCCTCCCCCTCCCCCTCCCCTCCCCCCATTTAGATGAACTCTGCCTCTCGGCTGGCCGCCATCGTCACGACGCGAGGATCCTGTGGTACATTCCGTCAGCACCAATGAATGCCTTGATTGCATTGACGGTCTGAGCGCGCAAGCTTCGCGGCCCTTCGCCTGGAGGGTTTGACAAAATGGGGTCCGGGCAAAAGAGCCACACCTTGTTGGCGTTATGGTGTGGGCCAGACCCCAATTAGGTAGCCTCGCTACGCTGCTCATGTAGGTAACCGTGCTTCCTCCCTCGGGGCAAAGATTCGGTCTACCCGGCGTACAAGACGGCTTGGAGGGCCTGGGAGCTTCGCTACAGCATTGAGGCCCGTGGCCTCACGTCGTGTGCATGGGGCGGTTACGGCATCGGTGACGCACCGTGTCGGCGACGCACCGCCTCCGTGACATTTCGATCCTGTGCTCCAGAGTGAAGGGGCCCTGGGACACACACACACACACATAAATACACACACATAAAAGGATTCCCCTATTTCCCTATATTTTCTGGGTTTTCGTCTTCCCCCCCACTTCCCATATTTTCCCATATTTTCCTGGGGATCGACGATTGATTGTGTCTGTGTGTTTTTTCCCCTCCTGACAGAGTGCCGCACCAACTCCGCGGCATTTCTTTCGTGCTGCGGGGGGGAACAGCATGCAGACCTCCCCCGCCGGCCGTCCTCGGGGCGCGTGGCCGGGAAACCCTGCTGCCGAGCCACGAAGGGAGGCGTGCCAGCGCTCGCAACCCTCTTCCTCCTCCTCCTCCTCCTCCTCCTCCTCCTCCTCTTCCTCCTCCTCCTCCTCCTCCTCCTCCTCCTCCTCCTCGCGTGCCGGGAAACCTTGGTTGCCCGCCCTTCCTGGGCCACGAAGTGCCAGAAAGTCGTGCCGAGAGGTGGCGGGCCGCCTAGCGGACCCCGCCGATGGGGCCCGCCCGATGGGGATCGGGGGGGGGAGGCCTGCATGTACTGCTGGGCGGCGCTTCCCCGAACATGATACAGCATCTATGGGGAGAGATGCGCTTCCCCGAACATGGTGCAGCAGCCATGGGGAGAGCTGGATGGAGCGAGTGCTGGCTGGGCAGTTGTAGGTGGGCGGGCTGGGAAGGTGGCCAGGCGGTGCCGCCGGAGGGAGGTGCATCCGAGGTCGGCCTCGTACTGGGGCGATCCGTCAGGAGCGTCCCCGAGCAGGATGCAGCAGCGCTTGGGGGGGATGGAGCGAAGTAGAAGGCAGGCCAAGGCAAGATGATCATCAACTTCCCTTGGGGCCCACGCCGCAGACATGATGATCCCCGCGGGCTTGAGCGAGAATACATATATATATACACATATACATATATATGTAAATATATGAGATTTGGGCTGTCAGTGGGTGCGCCTTCCACCTTGTCTGAGATCGTGGGCTGTCGGTGGGTGTGCCCTCCACCTTCTTCTGGCCGTCAGGTGGACATCCGAAAGCATGGACCCGTGTTTGAAGACGTTCGCCTCCCCCTAGGGGATGCCACCCCCACCCTCGATTCGGCCGAACCCGACACGGGCATTGGGGTGAGGAGGGGGTGATAGCCAGCGATTGCTAGACATCATCCATCACAGTTGAGCCTGAGGGTCAAGGGGTCCTCCCGCGCCCTCACAGTCCGTTCCCCCTGCCCCTCGCCCCCCCGCTCCCTCTCCTCCCCCTCCCCCTCCCCCTCCCTTCTTCTCCCTACTCTCCCCCCCCGTCCCCCCACTCCCCCTGCTCCTCCTGCCTCCTCCTCCGCCTCCTCCCCTCCTCCTCCTCCTCGTCCCCTCATCTCCTCCTCATCCTCCTCATCCTCATGCTCCCGCCGCCTCCTCCTCCTCCTCCTCCTCTGCCTCGTCGTCCTCCTCCTCCTCCTCATCCTCCTCCTCCTCCTCCTCCGCCTCCTCCTCCTCCGCCTCCTCCCCCTCCCAACCCCTCTCCCTCCCCCCCCTCCCCCTCTCCTCCCCCTCCCCCTCCCCCCTCTCTCTCCCCCTTCCCCCCCTCTCCCCTCCCCCACCGCGTCCCCTCCCCCGTCCCCCCTGCGGCGGGGCCTCGCCCCGCTAGCGACGTGAGGTCCCGGAGTGAATTCAGCCACAACTCGGGGTGCTGCTGGAGGGCTTCGGCGACCTGCGCTGTCGCCGTCCTCCCCCCCCTCCCTTCCCTCTCCTGCTCCTGCTCCTGCTGCTGCTGCTGCTGTTCCTCTCCTCCTCCTCCTCCTCCTCCTCCTCCTCCTCCTCCTCCTCCTCCTCCTCGTCCTCCCCTCCTCCTCCTCCTCCTTCTCCTCCCTCTCCTCCTCCTCCTCCCAAGCCCATCTGGCCTCGGCGGGGAGGGGCCAGATCAGGGTCGCGTCGGGGACGCTCGATCGATCCCTCGCGCGATCGATCCCTCGCGCGATCGCCTGCGATCGGGCCGCCCTGGAGGCCGGGCTCGCGCGGGCCGCGCGCCGCCCAGGGGCGAGGCGCTCCTTGCCTCGCGGCCTGCCCTGGGCCGATTGGCGGCCACGCGCGACTCCTGCCGCCGGCAGCAGGCGCGGGCGCTGCCGAGGCGCCCGCGGCGCCACTGCAGGCGAGACGCCTCCAGAACCTGCCTGGCATCGGCGAGATGGACATAGGGGGGGCCACATGCGAACCCCACCCCTACACCCCACGATTTCTGAGAGGGAGAGTGGGGTTCACTTCGCTCTCCCCACCCACCCCCTCAGAAATCGTGGGGGGTATGGGTGGGGTTCGCATGTGGCCCCCTAACAGCGCAGGTCAGAAGCGAGAACGCTGTTCAAGGTGCTGAACGCTGCGCACACGATCAGCAAGCACCACAGCGCGCAGCAGTGCCAGCGAGACCAGGGGATACACCTCGCAATGGGACGCAACAGCTACAGGGGCAGCTACCTGCAACAACAGCAGCTACAGCAGCAGCAAAGGCAAGGGTAAAGATAACAACGACAAGGGAGGCAAGAGCTACGGCAAAGGCGCCGCCCAGAAGTCTACCCAGAGCCGGAGCTGGACATCCTGCAAGAGCTGCAGAGAGTGGCAGTACGACAAGGACTGGCTCTCATGGGATTGGACCTGCAACTGCGGCAACAAGGTCAAGCAGCGCGGCAAGGGCGACAGCAAGAGCTCGGGCAAGGGCTCTGTCTGGCAAGGGGGACAACCAGCAGATGGCGGACCCCTTGCGGGACATCGCAGAGTCCCCCTCCACCATGGGCATCGCCGCTGGCCCCACCGAGCAACTCAAAGGAGTCGCGGACGGCCTGGCCCCGCCAGTTGAGGAGCCAGCACAGAACCGCGCCAGGCAGCTTCGCAACGCAGCGTCCAGGCTTGAGAGAGCCAACTCCAAGTACGAGATCGCCTACGAGAAGGTAGCGTACACACGGCAACAGCTAGCAGAGCAAAACTCTTACCTGATGGAGTGCGCCAACGCTGTCATTGATGCGGAGAAAGCGGTCGAGGAAATCACAGGTGTCAAGCCGAGCTCTAAGAACAAGGAGAAGGAAGAGAACCCACAGGAGAAGAACCTGATACAGACTATCCTCGACCTGAACCTTGACGACGAAGACAGCCTTGGCATCGCAGATGACCCTCAGGACGACGATCCCGACGCAGCGTAGAACGAGGTCGCAGAGGTCCAGAGGCAGCTCTTGAGGTCCTACAAGGAGAACGCCGCCGCGTACCTGACGGGCCTACGCCAGCACCTACAGCAAGCTCGCGAGCAAGCCAAGAAGAACTCAGAAGCGATCAAGCTGGCAACCAAGAAGCGGAAGGCAGAAGGTGGTGAAGCACAGCATGTACCAGCTCCTGATGAGCCAGCGCCACCTGCACCACATCCTCGGACACCAACCACGCCTCGCTCGACGGCAGCCTACAGCAGCAAGACGAAGGACGAGCTCTTGGCGGAGGTGCGCGCCAAGGCCAAGAAAACAGATGGAGAACATGAGCCTGAAGGCGAGACGGCAGCCTCGCCAGATAAGCAGGAATATGGACTACCGAGCTCACACCGCCATGCCGACCAAAGAGGCGATGTTGAGCGCATAATATTCGTCGGCAATTGCACGGAGTGGGGTCCTAGGGTGAAGGAGTTCCTGGCCAGCGCCAGGGAGCACAAGCGGTTCGACGCCTTCGCCATCCAAGAGACCCACCTCAGAATTCACGAGCTGGTGGACGCAGAGCGGGACGTCCACAATATCGGTGTCAAGTCGTCCTTCTGCCCAGCGCGGCAGTCTGCTAAGAGCCAGCAGGGATCCAACGACGGCACCTGTGCTGGCATCGTCTCTTACCATCAGTGCGAATGTTACCGAGAGAAAGATGCCAAGGGTTCGGCCTCCGCGACCACGGCAGGTCTCATGGCCCTCCCCTCTGGCAGGCCCGAACACAACTACTTCGACTGGGTCCCGATGTGCTGGCACCTGCGAGGCAACAGCATCATCATTGTCAACATCCACCTGGACCCGACTGGCAGCCTCCAAGGGATCGACGCCAGAAAGCTTACGACGTTGGCCTCATTCCTGGCCAGCTGCCAACATCCGTGGATTGTCATGGGCGACTGGAACGCGACTCCCAGGAGACTATGTGCTTCAGCATGGCCACAGGCCATGGGAGGATCCATCGCCACAATCCCAGACGGCTACACATGGTTCGCGCACAACAGCAAGAAGGGCACCACCTCAGCCACGCTCATCGACTACGCCTTGAACAGCCACGACGCACAGACGTCCTTTCTCGGCATGAGCACGGTTGCAACACCATGGAAGACGAACGTTGGACGGATATTGCGACTCAGAGGTAGGCCAAGCCAATCAAGATCAGGCAGCTCCAACTACCAAGGCACTTCACTCATCCACCAGCGCCTCCCAAACCACCCAACCCAGACAGCAACAGACAGCAGCAGGAAGCCCAGCAAGCACACCAGCGCCAGGCGGCTATCACCAACGGCGTGACAAGCGGCAACGACATTAACATTGACGAGGCGATGCGCCGACGCTGGGAACATCTGCGGTTCGCCCCAATTACCACCTCAGCCCCAGGCATACGAGCACAGCATGGGCTCCGCCGAGCACGACCCCATGGAGGACCTCGAGAGCGAGAGCGGCCACGTGCTCGACGACGGGCCGCCCGAGGAGCCCTCCCACGACGCCGACGCCGAGGCGGACACCGAGACACCACCGAGCGCACCTGGGACAGCGGGCAGGACGCCTTTCCCCAGGGCTCGAGTGAAACAATGTTTTCCGTTTTCGTTTTGTTTTCGTCATCCCTACTACTGTCTTCGTGCCACATTTGCTGCAAGACGAAGCCAAAACGAAAACGGTCCACGAAATTGCCAAAACACAGGCCGCGGCGGCGTGGACAGCGAATCCTGCTCAAAATGAACAGGAACTGCTGTTGGGCATTGTCCCCATTCTTTCCGTACCCATTTCGGGCGTCCGGAACCCGGGACAGCGGACAGGACGCTTCTCCCGGGAGCCCTCCCAACCGGGTGCGCACGCCGAGCAGATGCACACCCGCACAGGGGGCGGCCTCCGGGAGGTCCCCTCGGCGACCACGAGGCCGCGGCCCGAGCGCGGGCGCCCACCAGCGAAGGGGCCCTGGGACACACAAATAAATACACACAAATTAAAAGATTCACCATATTTTCCAATATTTTCTGGCTTTTCGTCTTCCCCCCCACTTCCCATATTTTCCCATATTTCGGGGGAATCGACGATTAATTGTGTCTGTGTGTTTTTCCCCCTCCTGAACCAGACTGCACGCGATGGGGTGCTGCATGCGCCCCTGATCCAGAGGCAGCCAGCACTCTGGGGCGGGCGCACGCGCAGTCCACGGGCACTCTGGAGGAGCTCTGCTGCGCGGCCTGCGGCATCCAGCCACGGGATCGCCGGCAGTCTCCTGGACGAGGAGTGCCCTACAGAATCGTCACTAAGTGCGCAACGCCTCGGTCACGACAGACTACAGCTGCAAGCAAACAGACTGGTGGGGAAGACTGGCAACTATCCGTAGAGCATACCACACTGTACGACGACGTGGACATGGAGACCGACAGCAAGCACAATTCGTATCCGAAGCGCGTCAGCTCGTCTACGAGGGCATACCCACGGCAGGAGCACGGTTGTCACCAGCAGCAGCACAGCACCGCGACCTCTGGGCGGTCAAGGCTGAAGACGCTAAATACACTCGACATCGACACGATCGAAGGATGATGAACCAAGCCGAGCAGGACGTCGCCAAGGCCCTCACCTTCGACATGAAGATGAGGTCGCATTCGCTCGTGTGCTGGCTGTCGGACACCTCCAAGGCTACCGTGGGCAAGCTTCACAGAATCATCAGACCACAGCCCCGACATGAAGACGAATACGTTCATACCAGAGGCAATGCGTGCTGCCCCACGTCCATCATTGACGCCAAGACTGAGGAGCTCCCAAGACCTGTGGACACACCCGACCGTCTCCCACAACGGCTACCAGACCCTCATCCAGGACATTCGGGAATGCGCGAAGGCGGCGCCACCCCCCACGACCTGGACGAGCGAGGACCTGGACTACTCCCTCAAGTGCTCGCCCGACAGGGGCAGGGGCGCAGACACGACATCCCGCTAAGACCTGCGACGGCTGCCGACGGCAGGACGCTGGCAACCAGCCAACCTCTGCAACAGCTGCGAGCGAGAGCTCGCATGGCCCCGGCAGCTGCACAGCACCATCATCATGCTCCGGCCCAAGACTGAGGGAGACCGAGCACTGGGCCTGTGTCGGGCCCGGGAGAAGCTCACACGTCCATCGGTTGACAGATGGATACGGGTCGCAGGACGGCGCTGGGATGAAGCGCTTGCGGGCAGCGGCTGCCTGCGCGAGGCCACTGCACGAATCCTCGGCAACGAGATCTGCGACGCGCTGAAGCTGGCCAACGCTACGACACTAGCAGACATACGGAGATTCAACGACACGCTCGACCTCTTGCAGGTCGTCTACGCCACTAGACACATGTGGTTTCCACCTCGTGTACTCGCAATGGAGATACAGCTCCACACGTTCGTCAGATTCCTGCGCCAGGCCTCCACATACGAGAAGCCGATACTTCCATCGCGCTCGCTAGTAGCAGGATCAAGACACGCCAGCAACCTGGCCAAGGCAGTCATGTTTCACGTCTTACATCGCATGCACTACACGGTACCAGCCACGATCCCCAGCGCCTGGTTCGACGACGTGGAGCTCAGAGTCACAGGACGCCGAAAGCATGCCAACGCAACCATCATATCCGCCACCATCGCCTACTCCGAGTGCCTCAGCGAACTGGGCCTCGAGATGGCGGACAAGAGCGTGGTCATCACATCCAGCAGCGACATGACCAACGACATCTGCAGACAAGCCAAAGAAAGACGAGTGCCAGTCAAGCCTGTAGCAATTGGCCGAGACCTAGGCCAAGACAGGGCGGGGAAGACACCAGCAAGAAGACCTACGCACAGCAAGCGAAGGCAGCAGACCACTTAAAGACTGGCCAACATCAGACGCAAGCTACGGCTGCTGCGCTCACAGCGCAAGAGAGCATTGGTCACAGGGGCCAATGGCATGTCATACCTCTACGGATGCGAAGTATGTGGCGAGGCGCCCACGGCAATCACGATCGCCAGGAGGAGATGCGCCAAACCCGTGGGCAAACACTGGGTCGGGAGATGCCTGCACACGTACCTATCACTGTCCGAGGCAGATCCTGCTGTTGCTATCCTTCGCGGAGTGCTCAACACACGGTTCGACGCATGGCCTGCCGAGAAAGCCTACGCGGTGGAGCACATCCAGCCTGGCCGCGGACGTGCCAACTCAATACCGATGGAAGCAGCGCAGAGGTCAGATTGGCACTATTCCCTTGCACTCTGGAATGTGGGCTGGGGCCCGATCTCGCCGACAGAGCGGATCGACCTCCTGGGCCTCACCTGGCAGATGGGCGACGGCGAGGACGACCACAAGGGCGACCCATCCGACGTCATCCACGCCATCCTGGCAGCACAACAGCTACAGCAAGGGGCCAACGCCTCAAGCCACTGGCTGGGCTCGGGCTCCGAGCACGGCATCGACGCCTACGACCTCATCAAGGAGTTAAAGGTGCTGTGTAAGCGTGGCAAGCACCACGAAGCAGGCGCACTACTGGCGGCGGCAAGTGCTGGCATGTGGACGCCTGGCCGCAAGCACAAGACATTCACAGATGCACCAAACACCTGCGCCTGTGGCGAGATCTGCGACGACCTCCACAGAGTCTGGGGTTACTTGTCCGTGCGTAGACGACCACGAGGACTACGACAAGACGGAGTGCATCAGAATTATCCCAGTGCGACCCTACCTAGGAGTTGGAGCCTCTAGGAAAGCAACAAAACCTTCGTGAATCCTCAGGGCTCAAGCTGCACCCACTAAGGGCTCAAGATGGCCCACAGACGGACAACATGCATGGAACATACGTGCGCACACACATATAAGTGTATGTATAGCAGCAGCAAGCTGTGCTATGATATGCTATGCTGCGCAATGCTATGCTGGGCTAGACTAGGCTATGCTATGTTATGCTGCGCTATGCTATGCTGCGCTATGCTATGCTATGCTATGCTATGCTATGCTATGCTTTTGCTTTGCCTTCGCTTTTGCCTTTACTGTTGCCTTTGCTTTTGCTTTTGCTTGGCACACAGGGAGCGCAACTGGGGGAACCGCGCGCTTGCTTTTATCTTTGCTGTTGCTTTTGCTTGGCTCCCAGGGGACCGGGGGAACCGCCCGGGGCGATTTACACTGCCCAGCCCCTTTAAGCAAAGAAAGTAAGAACCCTTCTAGGCAGAGCCTAGGTAGGGAAAAAGAGCGATTAAAGGCAATCAACACACACCATGTTTCTGGCTGCGCGGGCTCGTGCCCAACGCATGGACGGTACCGCCAGACTGCGGCACAACAGAGCAACGACGGCAAGGTAACGACTACGGACAACATCGCTGTGACTTGCACCGGCGGCAGCGGAGGAGAGCAATCACACGATCCACGATATTGAAGATGCGGAT
>CAUYUJ010014993.1:334003-346503 GCA_963575745.1 Prorocentrum cordatum | reverse complement strand
CCGCTCCAATTGCCCATGCCATCTCTAGACAAGCGCGCTCCGCTACTCACAAAGTAAATACTCGCAATTGGCCTGGATCCGCCGCGGGGAACTTACGATCTATTCAGAGTGAGGGGGCCGAACTGTCATTCACTGTCCCTGGGCGCGTGGCTGAAATGGGCTTCCGCGGTGCGGCTTGTTGTTGGTGTTGTTGTTGTTGTTGTTGTTGTTATTGTTGTCGTTGTTGTTGTTGTTGCTGTTGTTGGTGGTGGTGGTGGTGGTGCTGGTGCTGGTGCTGGTGTTGTTGAACGCTCATTACTGCAGAATAATTACTCTTGAGCCTCCCCTCCGGGGCACATGGAGTTTTTCAATTCAAGTGCCCTTCCTGGGGCTCGCACCTAGCTTTTCATCAAAGAAAGTGTTGGGTCTCAGAAGTGTGTGTCTGGCCCCGGGTTTACAATAACAAGGGCTCCCACCTCATAAGTCCGCTCTCGCCCAGGACGCCCTCACAATTCATACAGGAATCGCGCTCCCGCGTGGGGCTTTCTCACAGTTGATTCAAACGCCGCGCCCTCGACACTCAGGAATCACGCTCTCGCTGTGGATGTCCACACGATTTATTTGGGAATCGCGCTATCGCTCGAGACTTCTTCGCGATTCATGCAATAATCATGCGTGAAACCGCCTGCTCGACTTGGCCGCTTGGGCCCGCCTTCCCGACCCGCCCGTTAGGGTCTGCCCGTCCGTCTGGTTCTGCCACGTGTTTTTTGCTCCTGGCCCCCACCTACTAATCCCGTGCTCCATCCTCCTCCCTCCCCCTTGTCCCTTCCTTCCATCCGTCCTCTCTTCCCCTGCCTGAGGGGCGGCACGAAATACACGTTGCAGGTGTGTGTGTGTCTATATACATATACATATACATACATATATATATATATATATATATATATATATATATATATACCCAAGGGGGTACGATGAAAGACGAAGAAGGCGGGTATTGAGGTTTTGGGATATACGAATTCAATGGCCCGCGAGCAGATAAGAGCGAACACTATTAAAATGGTTGTTGTTGGTGGTGGTGTTGCGTTTGTTGTTGAGGTGGTTGTTGATGTTGTTTTGTTGTTTTGTTGTTGTGTTGTTTGTTGTTTGCTGTCGTCCTCCCACCCCGCGACCCACCCCGCGACTCACCCGCGACCCATCCCGCGCCCGCCCACCCTGTCTTATCCGCAACTGCGGGGTGCTACATACACTGAGGCAGACGTGTTTTTCTTCGGACGCTTGCGAGTAGGCACTCTGCGAGTAGTGGAACGCGCTCAGCGACTCTCGTCATCCCTCCCTTCATTCCCTCACCCCCCCTCCCTTCTCCTCCCCGCCGCCACTCCCAGTGATCCCTCCCGTCGCCGCTGGCTGCAGCCGTCGCGGAGGGGAGCCCCGCACGGCTCCACCCCGCAGAACGAGCCCCCACCTCGGGGGGCTCGCAACGCTGCCCTCTCCGAGCCCCCTGCGAACCCTATATCCAACCCAATCCGTTCGCGCCTCCCCACGTCCCCTTCCCTTCCCCACCTCCTCCCCGCACACCCTCCCGCATATCCCTCCTGCTGCCCCACCGCCCCGCCCTTCCCTGCCTCTTCTCCTTCGCCGGCTCTCTGGCGGCGGCGAGGCGACCTCCCGCCCGCACCGCTCCTCGTGTCTGTCCTGTTCCCCCCCCCGCCCTTACCTCCCGCTCCTCCCGCGCCCGCTCCCTGCGGGCTGCAAGGCGACCCCTCCTCCCCGACCTCGACCTCGTCCACCTCCTCCTCCTCCTCCTCCTCCTCCTCCTCCTCCTCCTCCTCCCCCTCCTCCTCCCCCTCCTCCTGGTCCTCATCGTCCTGCTGCTCCTTTTCCTTTTCCTTTTCCTTTTCCTTTTCCTCCTCCTCCTCCTCCTCCTCCTCCTCCAAGCACCAGTCTGGTCACGGCGGCGGCTGATCGAGTACGGCGCGAGCCTCTCCTGGGCGGAGGCTTGAGGTGCTCGTGCGGCGCTGTCGTTTTTGCGCCTGGCTTGGGCTCGCCACGGGGAGCCCCGCGCAGCTCAGGGACTCCGAGGAGTGCCGAGAAGCAGACCGTGGATGTGAAGGAGCCGCTCTTCGTAGGTGCTCCGGAGACCGCCTCAGTCTCGGCGCCGAGCGTTTTCAGGACCGAGGCGGAGGAGTTCGTCCCGCTCGTCGAGCTTCACAGGCAGGTGGTGGATCTCCCTCTTCGTGCTGGGGCGCCGCATCAGCCTTTCGTGCGTCGACGTGCACGCCTGGATCGAGCCTCGCTGGTCGCGGGCGTTGGCGCCGCCGCCGCTGCTGTGGAGCCTGGGGCCGCCGCGAGTTGGGCGTCCAGCAGGGTGCGCGAGCGGCTGCTGGGAGACATCGATATCTTGCGAGGTCGTGCACCGCTTGGGCAGAAGCCAGCCGCTCATGAAGAAGTTTCGGGCGGGCTGGAGGCTGCGCTGGGAGGGCTGGGACAGGCCTTGGCCGAGATGGCCGAGTCGGCGCCTCCTGCCCCATCACCGCCGCCAGCACCCGATTGCAAACAGATGTGATCGCCGAGAGTTTGAGGATATGTTTTTCATGGTGTCTTTTCTGGCAGTGTGGCACGTTTGTTCTCTCTTCTCGGTCACTTGCTGTTGACGAATGTTCCTGTATCTCTGAATATCCATTCTGATGTTTTTCGCTCAGGCTGCAACAGGTACGAAGTTCAGAGGTGGGCACTGTCTGGTCGCAGTTATTGGCAATCGTGGACAGTTCCTGTCAGAGTTGAAGTCGATGTGGAATGTCGTGGGCTCGCGCCGATCGTGTGGCTCCTCGCCTGGGTCCGCGCTTGCGGGGCCCCGAGCCTCCTGTTGGCCCCCTGGGGTCCCGTGGGGCTCAAAAGAGCAAGATTCACTTCGTGAAGGAGCATTTTCATTATCATTCTTCTCCTCCTCCTCCTCCTCCTCCTCCTCCTGGTCCTCCTCCTGGTCCTCCTCCTCCTCCTCCTCCTCCTCCTCCTCCTCCTCCTCCTCCTCCTCCTCCTCCTCCTCCTCCTCTTCCCTCGACGCCCCCCCCCCCCCTCCGGCGCCTGCGGCACGCAGAAGCAGTCCCGGGGGTTGCCCAGCTCCTCCGCCTCCGGAGGGGCGCGCGGAGAGTGCGTGGGGAGGGGGGGGGGGCACGAGGGATCGGGGGGGGGCGGCTCCCGGCAGGACGAGGGAGGAGAGAGGAGAGAGGCAAGCGGGGCGCGCTCGCGCTGGGATGAGAGGGAGGGGGGGGGGGAAGGGGGAGGAGAGGGAGGGGAGGGATGGGAAAGGGAGAGGGGGGGGGAGGCGTGGGGGCGGGGAGGGCAGGGGGAGAGGGATGGGGGGGGCTTTTTTGACTGTACTAAGCTCGTTGCAAGTAGCTTGAGCGCAGCGGCCAACAGGACTGGCACAGGCTGCACACGAGAAGCCCGAGAGCATGGACGCTGAGCTGCTTCCGCTCTCGTCCCGAAAACTGTCGGGAGAGAGGTATTGGCGCTGCGGGAGGGGAAGAGAGGAATCAAATACGAGAGAGGAGGAGTTTGCAGCGCCGTGCGAAGAAAGACATCAGCGGGGCCCTGCTTCGTTGCCCATAGCAGGGCAGCCCTCGAGGCAGAGAGCAGTGCAGGGCTAGAAAAGAAGTATCTGGCCTGGGAATGCCTACCCAAATTAAGTAGACCGTGAGGAGAGAGGAAGAGCTGGACGGAGGGCCAAAATGGCCGTGGGCGGTCGAACCGCCTTGTTGCTGCTGAGCAGCGCGCCGGGGGAGGGAGGAGGAGGGAGGAGGGAGGAAGACCGGACAATCGGAGGCCAGGAGAGGAGGAGAGAGGACGAGCACATCGGGTCCCTCACGCCCGCCCACCCCGTTGAACGGGGTCGAGGGTACGCCCAGGGACCAGACGAACCCGTCCAGCAGCCTGAAAAAGGCCGGCTGCTAGGTGGAGGGGGGCCAATCAACTTTTTGTCAGGTGAACAAGCGGCTCGGAGTAGGCTGCGCATGAACACCCCAGACATGGCCCCCCCCCCTCAAAAAGAGCGAAGCGTCAGTCTCCAGGGCCGCCTCGAGCAAGCAGTGCCCTGGCAGGGTGCACGAGGCCTCGAGTCTCGAGGAGCACCGCTGCAAGCACTTGTGCGCTGTGGCCTGCTGCTTCAGGCCGGTTGGCGAGGTTGCGCAGCGCGGGACTGTAGCCGCGCTGCCGCGCGACCGTGACTGCGTCAAGAGGCGCAGGAGGAGGGAGGAGGGAGGATTTTGATGATGTGGAGGAGAGGGAGGAGCTGGGAGCAAGGTGGTTCCCCAAGAGGCCGCGCTGGGGTGAAAAAAGGTGGGGCTGCTTGCTGGCTTATCTGCCGTCGAAAAGTGTGCTGCCTTATCTACCGTCGAAAAAAGCCAGCGCCAGAGAGTGCTGCATTATCGGCCGTCGAAAAGAGAGCTGCCTTACGTGCCGTCGAAGTGAGTGCTGCATCGCCTGCCTGAGTGTTGCCTTGCCTGCTCCGTTTTCCGTCTTCGGCGGAAAACTGACGGAGCTCGGGAGGTGGAGGAGATGGAGCGGAGCGGAGCTGCTGGGCTAGACGGTGGCCTCAAGGCGCGTCGCTAGACGCGGCATTGGCACTGGCACTGGCTGATAACGCTCTGGCCCTGGCCAAACACTCGTGAGTTTCCGCCTCTGTCCTGGCTAAAAACGCTCTGACACTCTGCCGGATACTGGCGGATACTGGCACTGGCTGCACAGGCACTGCATGGCAATGGGCTGCTGGCGCGGTCACTGAAGGAAGGACAGGTACAGGCACAGGGACTCCAGCGTCAGGCCGCGCTGCTGGCTCCGAAGCCGCCTCCACCGCATCTGGGGCAGATACTCCACGCAGGGGCCCCGCGGGAGCCACGACACCAGGATGCGCGGCGGCGCCAGGCACACGGCCAACCGGAGAATCGCCACCTCCGGGGAGACCAGCGACGGCCGGGGCAGTAGCATTAACTCCAAGAAGGCGAGCCTCTGCATGGCCGTCGACACCGGCAGCATGAACTGAACCAGCGCGGGCATCGGCATGGCCGTCGACACCAGCAGCATGTACTGCACCAGCACCCGGAAGGCGAGCATAGGCATGGCCGTCGACACGAGCAGCATGAACTCCAGAAAGGCGAGCATCGGCATGGCCGTCGACACCAGCAGCCTGAACTGAACCAGCGCGGGCATCGGCATGGCCGACGACACCAGCAGCATGTACTGCACCAGCACCAGGAAGACGGACATCGGCATGGCCATCGACACGAGCAGCATGAAATCCAGCCTGCGCCGGACGGCTGCGGGCCCGTGACTGGCTAGCCGCGGGGCGAGCGCTGAGCCAGAAGCAGACCTCCGTGCGGCCGTCGGAGAAGCGGTGGCCGCGGTCCACCACGACAGCGTTACCAGCCTGCTCCTCGAGGGACGTCAGGGCGCTGAGAAGCACGGCCCGCGCCGTGGGCGACGTGCGCGGCCGCGCGGGGTCGAGGACCACCTTGACCTTCCCGCGGCCCTCGATGGCGGCGGCGCCGAAGGTGAGGTGCGCGGCGACTCCAGCGACGACCTGATCGCGCAGCCAGCGAAGGCGCGCGTGGACCACCATGGCCCGAGAGAGCGCAGGGGCGCTGAGAAAGTAACGGAACAAGCAAGAGCTTGAGCGAAATGGTTACTGGAGGGGGGGGGAGGGAAGTGAGGGGGAGAGGGTCGAGCTGGGCGAGCTCGCGCCACATTTGGCATCCTCCCCTCCATTCCCAGTGCGCCGATGCTTCCCTTGTCCGCCGACGCGTGCTGTGTCGGACCTGGCGCTGCAAAAGGACCCCGTCGTGACATCCGCCATCGTGAAAGGGGGGAATGTGCACTTTGGAGGAGGAGGTAGCTGATGTGTAGGAGGGTGACCGGGCCCAGAAGAGGCCCGCCCGAGACAACCAGATCAACAACCGCCGCTGGGCCAAAGATGTGATCCACTCTGCTCCGGGGGCATCATTTCCGAACAAGGTATTTTCGGGCCTATCTCGAAGTCCCAGAAGAATCATTCCAAACTCACCCGTACGTTCCCGAACGAGCTCCCCAGCTCCCACTGCAAGGTGTTCTTTAGAAGCGAGATGTTCAGAGACCGTGTTGGTATTGTTGTACACACAGTCCCCCTCCACCTTCGAAATCCCGATCCCGTCGTGTAGGTCAAGGCAGAAGAGAGGAAAGCACGAGAATTCTGCGCCAGCTCGCTGAAGATGACACGAAGTCACGATACAAGCTTGCTGCAAGCTGCAGAATATTTTGGCCGCCCTAGCAGTCCCACGGGGGCGAGGTGGAAAGTAGGCACCGATCGCTGCTAAATTCATTTTTGACGGTTTAATGCGAACTCCGAGCCCTCGACCTGAAGGCGACGGTGATGGAAATCTATGTCGTATCAGATGAGACTCAAGCAATCCACGGCTCAGGGTCATCGCAATTCCCGTTGAACGATTCGTGAAAGGCCCTGGCCCGCAGCCTGCCTCCTGGAGGAGAGCTAGATGCACCGTCTTCTTCTCCAGTGGACTGTCGGGCTTGGCGCGCTGCTGGGTGCCAACAGAAATGCTAACATGGCAGGACCTGGCAGTTGTCATGATCATCTCTTCCCGACGCGTAAGGAGTGTTGGAACAGAGAGGGTTCCAATGCAATACTCTGAGAGACATGAAGTTGACCACGCACGGCGGACAAGCCGCGCGGCCGAGTGTACAGTCAGCAGATGCCTGTGCCTTCATTACATCTGAAAGGTGGGGTGCGAAAGTGCGACGCTCGCTCCACCTGGAGGCAGGAAGGAGGACCATGATGAAAAGAAAATAGGACAGAGGGAGAGGGACTGAAGGATGCAAAGGCGGGAGGAAGGAGGAGGCCTCCTCTTCTTCTTCTTCCTCCTCCTCCTCCTCCTCCTCCTCCTCCTCCTCCTCCCTCCCTCCTCTGTCCCGATCCTCCTCCCCGGCCCCCGCCACCTTTGCCACCACCACCACCACCTCATTTTCTCCTCCTCGTCCTCCTTCTCATCCTCCTCCTCCTCCCCGCCCTCTCTCCACCTCCACCTCCACCTCCTCCTCCTCCTCCTCTTCCTCCTCCCCGCCGAGTTCGTTCGCCGTAGTGTTCGGTGAGTCGTCTAAGCCCTCAGACGAGGAAGGCTGATTCGACCATCGGCCCATTGGCACTGCTAGGGAAGCGATGCGCCCGCCCCTCTCGCAATCATCTTGAGAGGTGAAGCCCAGAATCCATCAAGCGCCCCAGAGTCCGAAATGAGACCCTGGACTTGTGGATGCCACGACAATGGACACCCTAACAGTCCTATCCTTGAATCTAAAATGTGATAAAAAAAAATCAGGAAAATGTTTTAGACATGTTTTCTACATGTGTAAACTATGTTTAACACATGTTCGTTTAGACATCCAGAAATCATCCGGCAACATGCTTCCTCCCCATTGATCGTCCTCCACAACCCTGGACGTTCTTCCTCAGGAGTGAACGGCGGTAGCGCACGCAATGGCTCCCCGTGCGGTGCAGTGCGCCGCCCGCCTTCGCCAGGCACTGTCAGTGTTGAGCGAAATGCCCCTACGTCGAAGACGAAGCCAAGACGAGGATAGAAGCGGGTCAGGATACATCGAGAATCGCTGAGACCTGGCGGCCCTGGAGGATGCCTCGGGCGCCGCGGCCTTTTCGAAGCGTTCTGCGACCCACTTACCCTCGTCCCAGCCCCGTCCGAACTCCTCCCTCCCCTATCCTCCCCGAGCTGGAGGAGAAGGGGGGGGGTGGGGCCTCCCGCAGCACCATCGACTGCAGCCTCGCGTACTGCGGCTCCGCCGGCACCACCACCGCGGGGGCCTGCCGGACCTGGGGACGGCGGGGGCGGAGTAAATAGGGGGCCACATGCGAACCCTACCCCTGCCCCCCACGATTTTCTGAGGGGGAGGGTGGGGTTCACTTCGTGCAGGAGCTCCCGAGCGAAGCCAACCCCCCCCCGCCCCTCAGAAACCGTGGGGGGCAGGGGTAGGGTTCGCATGTGGCCCCCTAGTAGAGAACTCGGCAGAGGCAGCGAGGCGGGGGCCTCTACGGGACGTGAAAACGACCACAGCCACTGCGTTTCTTTTGTTGCCGCCTTCCAGCCAGCAGGAACAGAGCAGTGGTTGTGGTCATTTTCGTTAAGCTTGGCACCAGGGAAAGGACCACAACCACTGCTCCCTTTTCGCCCGGCTGGAAGGCGGCGCAAACAAGAAGCAGTGGCTGTGGTCATTTTTCCGTCCCGCAGCCTCCTCGTGCAGCGGGAGGACACGCCGGGCTCCACGGGAGGTCGAGAGCTCGACGGGCGAGCACCCCTCGGTGGTGCCGGGGGGACGGCGGGGCGGACCCGTGTGCGGGTCGAGGCTGCCAGGGGCCTCCTCCGTCGGAGAGCAGGCAGCGACGTGAGCATGAGCTTCTTTCGAATAGGGGGCCACATGCGAACCCCTACCCCCACCCCCCACGATTTCTGAGGGGGGGGTCACTTTGCTCGGGAGCTCCCGCACGAAGTGACCCCCCCCCCTCAGAAAGCGTGGGGGGTGGGGGCAGGGTTCGCATGTGGCCCCCTGTTCGAAGCTCCGCGCGGATCTCTGGGATCGCTCCGGCGCTGTTCCAAAAAGAACCCGCGCGGAGCTCTGAAAGTGTGTGTTTCTGCCGCTGCGCTTTGCCTCGCATGCCGCGGCAGGAGCAGAACGAGGAGGGAAGCGATGGGGAGAAGCGGTGAGGCGACCACGTGTCGTGTCGCTGCTCTTTGCCTCGCATGCCGCGGCAGGAGCAGAACGAGGAGGAGGGAAGCGATGGGGAGAAGCGGGGAGGCGACCACGTGTCGTGTCGCTGCTCTTTGCCTCGTGTGCCGCAGCAGGAGAAGAGCGAGGAGGAGGGAAGCGATGGGGAGAAGCGGGGAGGCGACCGCGTTGGCCCTTCTCGGTTCTCAGTGCTCGCCGCCGCCGCCCCGTCGCCGCTTCGGCGCCGCCCGACGTCTGGGCCTGGTTGCTGCGCTGGCGGCTCCGCGCTCGCCGTCGCCGCCTCCACGCCGCCTCGTCGCCGCGACAAGGACTGCGCCACATGGAATGCACCACATTGATGACCCTGTCTTTTTAAAATAAAACAGGGCCAGGATCGGGATGAATCGCACCAGAGCGTTCCCGAGCGCTCTCAGAGCGTTCTGGAACGCTCTGGAGCGGCCGCGGCGCCCAATACATCCTCCAAACCCGCCGATTCTCAGAGATTTCGAGTTATCCCGATCCGATTTTGTCCCGATCTTCGCGTCGTTTTACTAAAAGAGAATTTGGATCCACCGCCCTCCCGAGGCCGGACACATCCGTTCCCCCTGGGGATGACTAGTTCATTTTGAGCAAAAGCTCGTATCGTCCCAGCCACACTGGTAGTGACACTTCACCCCGTCCTCGTCAAATCATACTGTGCGCGCGCACCCGCTGATCACAAGTCATCAATGTTCAAAGACCACGTGCAAATAATCGAAACAAATTCCCCGCGCGCGCCGTCGCGCGCCCATGCCGAAGTCGTTGTAAAAACTGTCGGTTTGGTATGGACTTCAAGACCGAATGTCCCGAAAGCCGACGACCAGAAAACAACTGTTTGGATCCGCCGCCTCCTGTCGATTCATCGTAGGGGTGGCTTGCGTGCTGAATCCTTTCGGTTTGGGTTTTGGTATTTTTTCCCAAAGAACTCCCCCTGGGGCTTCGGCCCGTACCGCCGGCCACCCGAAAAGACTGCCCAGGACCTCAATCCCCCATTTGTTCGCTCAAGATGGCCCAAAATGGCCTCCGAGATGCCTCCAAGACGGCCAAGATGGCCTCCAAAACGGCTAAGATGGCCCCAAAATGCCTCCAAGACGGCCAAAGATGCACCCAAGATGGCGTAAGATAGCCTCAAGATGGCCCAAGACGGCCCAAGAGCCCCCTAAGAGGTCTCCAAGACAGCCCAAGAGGCCTCCAAGAGGTCCTCCAGGAAGGCCCGAAGAGGCCAAATGTTTTCAAGGATGTTGGCATTTTCGACTTTTCGGTCTTCCCAAGAGGTCTCCAAGATGGCCCCATGACGGCCCAAGAGGCCCCCAAGATACCCCCAAGAGGGCCCCAAGACGGCCCAAGAGGCCTCCAAGCCGCGCAAGGTGCCTGCAAGACGGCTAAGATGGCCCCAAGATGCCTCCAACACGGCCCAAGATGCACCCAGGACGGCCTGAGGTGGCCTCCAGATGGCCTAAGACGGCCCAAGAGGCCCCCAAGAGGCCTCCAAGAGGGCCCAAGAGAACTTCAAGAGGTCCTCCAGGAGGGCCCGAAGAGGCCAAAATCATTGATTGTCCTTAGGTTTTCCAAGGATTTGGCATTCGCTTCTTTTCGGCATTCCGACGGCTCAAGACGGCCCGAGAGGCACCCAAGATCGCCCACGAGGCCTCCAAGATGGCCCCATGACGGCCCAAGAGGCCCCCGAGACGGCCCCAAGAGGGCCCAAGAGGCATCCAAGACGGCCAAAATGGCCTCCAAGACGGCTAAGATGGCCCCAAGATGCCTCCAAGACGGCCCAAGATGCACCCAAGACGGCCTAAGATGGCCTCAAGATGGCCCAAGACGGCCCAAGAGGCCTCCAAGACGGCCCAAAAGGTCCAGGAGGTTTTTCAAGGAGGGCACGAAGAGGCCAAAATCATTGATGTTCCTTCGGTTTTTGAAGGATTGTGGCATTTGCTTCTTCTCGACATTCCGACGGCTCAAGACGGCGCAAGAGGCCCCCAAGATCGCCCAAAAGGCCTCCAAGATGGCCCCATGACGGCCCAAAAGGCCCCCAAGACGGCCCCAAGAGGGCCCAAGAGGCCTCCAAGACGGCCAAAATGGCCTCCAAGACGGCTAAGATGGCCCCAAGATGCCTCCAAGACGGCCCAAGATGCACCCAAGACGGCCTAAGATGGCCTCAAGATGGCCCAAGACGGCCCAAGAGGCCTCCAAGACGGCCCAAAAGGTCCAGGAGGTTTTTCAAGGAGGGCACGAAGAGGCCAAAATCATTGATGTTCCTTCGGTTTTTGAAGGATTGTGGCATTTGCTTCTTCTCGACATTCCGACGGCTCAAGACGGCGCAAGAGGCCCCCAAGATCGCCCAAAAGGCCTCCAAGATGGCCCCATGACGGCCCAAAAGGCCCCCAAGACGGCCCCAAGAGGGCCCCAAAACGGCCCAAAAGGCCTTCAAGACGCCCAAGATGGCCTCTAGGAACCCCTGATATACCCCAAGAGGGCCCCAAGGCGACCCAGACAGGCCCCCAAGACGGCTTCCGACGGCGTCAGACAAGCCAGGAACGCCCTAAGACGGCCAAAGAGGCCCCCAAGAAGCCCCCGAAGGCCCCCCCAAACCCTCCAAGAGGCCCTCAGAAACCTCCCAGGAGGCCCCAAGAGTGCCCCAAGAGGCGACCAAGAGGCCTCCTCCTCCTCCTCCTCCTCCTCCTCCTCCTCCTCCGCCTCCGCCTCCTCATTCTTCCTCATCCTCCCCCTCCTCCTCTTCTTGCTCCCCCATGCGTTCCCCGAAGTCTTTCCAAACCGACTCGGGGAATAACTGGCCCGATAGCTTGGCCAAGCTCTGGCCCAGCTGTCGGCCAAAGAGGCGCTTCCAAAAGGGCAGGGGGCGGCGGTGATTCGCCGCAGGCGCCTTCAATCCGCCGCCCCCTGTTGATTCATCGAAGGGGTGCCCGGCGTGCTAAATCCGTTCGCTTTTGGTTTTGGTTCCTTTTCTCAAAACTCCCCCTGGGGTCTCGGTCCCGCCAGCCGGGGTCCCGGAATGGCCCGGAAAGGGTGGTTTCAAAAGTTGTTCCTGCTCCAGATGGCTCCAAGATGGCTTCCAAGATGGCCAAGATGGCCTCCAGGTTCGCCCAAGGTGGTCCGAGATGTCCCCAAGACGGCCCAAGAGAGTCCAAGATGCATTCAAGTTCGTCCAAGAAGCCTCCAAGACGGCCCAAGATGGCTCCAAGATGGCCTAAGACTGCCCAAGAGGGCCCCAAGAGGCCTCCAAGAGCTCCACCAGGAAGGCCCGAAGAGACCAAAAGCATTGATGTTCCTTTGGTGTTTGAAGGATGTTGGCATTTTCTTAATTTTAGCTCTCCGACGGCCAAAGAGGGCCCAAGAGGCCCCCAACATAGCCCCAAGAGCGCCCAAGAGGCTTCCAAGATGGCCCCATAACAAGCCAAGAGGGCCCCAACAAGACCCCAAGACGCCCAAGATGGCCTCCAAGACGGCCAAGATGGCCTCCAAGATGCCTCCAAGACGGCCAAGAAGGACTCCAAGACGGCGAAGATGGCCCCAAGATGCACCCAAGACGGCCCCAGATGGCCTGAAGATGGCCTTAGACTCCCCAACAGGCCCGCCAGAGGCCTCCAAGACGGCCCAAGACCCTTCCAAGACGTCCTCCAGGAGGCCCGAAAGCTCGGAAACCACCTGGTCCGATAACTCGCCCGAACCCGTGTTCCCCGAAGGTTTTCAAATCCACTCGG
>CAUYUJ010014993.1:324003-329003 GCA_963575745.1 Prorocentrum cordatum | reverse complement strand
GATTGTTTTCGGTGTTTCAAAATGGTGTTCCAGCTTCAGCATGGGCCTCACTTTCGAATCGGCGCTTTGCTCCTGTCGTTCAGAAAAGTCGTTCTCGCACCAGCGCAGGCCACGTTTCTGGATCCGAGTCGTTCTTCCTTGTTGTCGCCCCGCTCATTTCCCCTGCCTTCCCCTGCTCCTCCTGTTCCTCCCGCTCGCTCCACTCCAATTCCTGCTGCCGCTGCTGTTCCTTTTTCTCCCGCTCATCCTCCTGCTCACCCACCACCACCTCCTGCTGCTCCTGCTCCTGCTCCTGCTCCTGCTCCTGCTCCTGCTCCTCCTCCTCCTCCTCCTCCTCCTCCTGTGCACGCAATTCCCATGTTCCCGATTGCGCGTGACACGATGTGGTCGTTTGGTTGGAGCTGCAGGTCGGCTATGACACGCGTCCGCGGGAAGAGGAAACAGACGCGCAATTGGAAGGGATGGGAGGGAGGGTGGATGTCAGATGAGGCGCGAGCGCACATCGCTTGCCCCCGTCCCTCGCCCTCTCCCTCTCCCTCCCCCTCCTCATCCCCTCTCCCCCCCTACCCCCCCCCCACGCTCCCCCCCACCCCACCACACACACACACACACACACACACACACACACACACACACACACACACACACACACACCACACACACACACACACACACACACACACACACACACACACACACACACACACACACACACACACACACACACACACACACACACACACACACACACACACACACACACATCCCTCTCTCTCTCTCTCTCTTTCTCTCTCTCTCTCTCTCTCTCCCTTCCCCCCCTCCTCTCCCTTCCCCCATTCCTCTCCTCCTCCTCTCCCCCTCTCTCCTCCTTTTTGTCCTTTCCCATCATACAGGCAAGCAGTATGAGTCCGCCACCGTGCCTCGAGGCACGAAGTGGAGTTACCCCCAGAGTCTCACGTGTCCCCTGTTCTGTGCTCTGGACTGGGGGATTCTAGTATCCCAGGGGCCGCGGCCCCAGATCCTCAAATATCCTGGGCGCTCCCGCGCGCTCCTGCGCTGCGTCGCGCGACTGTTCCAAAGGCCAGGGGGCCCCAAGGCGGGCCCAGAGGGGCCCAAGAAGCGCCCAAGAGACCTCCAAGACAGCCCAAGAGCGCTCCAGGACGCCCAAGATGGCCCCAGTACGTCCCAAGGGGCCTCAAAGAAGCACCAAGAGCGCTCCACGAGGAAGAGGGACCCCGAAGAGGGGCCAAAGAAGCACCACGAGCCTCATCTGCGCTTTTGTCACGTTCTCTCGTTCTCGGGCTGCCGGCGCTCCAAGATGGCTCCAGAGGCTCCAAGACCGCCCCAAGACGACCCAAGAGGCACACAAGAGAGCCCAAAAACGGTCCTAGGGGGCCCCAAGACCGTCCAAGATGGCGTCTAAGATCGCCCAAGAGGGTCCCAAGACGGCCCCAAGAGGAGCCCAAGAGGTTGAACACGAACCGACAATTCCACCCTTCCGCCCCGAAAGGCACCCAGGATGCCCCAAGAGGCCCCCAAGAGAGCTCAAGTGGCCCCCGGCCCCAGGAGGCCCCCAAGAGGCCCAATAGGAGTCCCCAAGATGACCCCCAAGATGCCTCCAGGAGGCTCCCAGGAATCTCCCAGGAGGCCCCAAGAGTGTCCCCAGAGGCTCCCAAAATGTTCCTCCTCCTCCTCCTCCACCTCCTCCTCCTTCTCCTCCTCCTCCGCCTCCTCCTGATCTTCCCCGCCATCCTGCCCCAAGTGTTCCCCGAAGGGTTTCCACACCGGCTGGGGGAACACATGGTCCGATAGCTTGGCAGAGCTATTGCCACAACGCTCGGCCACATGGGCGATTCTAGAAGGGAGGGGGCGGCGGTGATTCGCCGTAAGCGTCTTCGATGTTACTTCCCCTCCTCCCCCGAATTGAAGTTATCCGGAAGATCTCCCGCCCACTCCGCGTATTGCTTGATGCCAAAACACTATGTTTTTCATGTTGTTGACACTCCGATCGTTTTCGGTATGCTGCGGCGTGGGCCTCATTTTCGGATCGGCGCTCTGCTCTCGTCGTTCAGAACGGCGCTGTCGCCTCAGCGCTGGCCACTGGATCTGAGTCTTACTTCATTGTGGTCCCCCATTTCACTTTCCCTCCTCCGCCTTCCCGTGGTCCTCCTGTTCCTCCAGCTCCTTCCAACCCAGTTCCTACTGCTGCTGTTCGTCTCGCCCGACCGCGGGCCACTTTTCTGAACCCGAGTCGTTTTTTCCTCACATCCTGAGTGGGGTTCTTGTTTTCCCAGAACATCCTCTCCTCCTCCTCCTCCTCCTCCTCCTCCTCCTCCTCCCGCTTCCTCCACCATCCCATACTGTACCATACCATACCAATACCATGCCACTCCATACCATACCTTACCATACCATACCATGCATCCACCATCCCATACCATACCATGCCTTTCCTCACACCATGTTATTTATCAGGTTTCGTGCCCCTCCCACCCCTCCAGGGAGGCCCCGCCTGAGCGAGCAGGGTATTCGCACACATGTTATTTATCAGGTTTCGTGCCCCTCCCACCCCTCCAGGGAGGCCCCGCCTGAGCGAGCAGGGTATTCGCACACCATGTTATTTATCAGGTTTCGTGCCCCTCCCACCCTCCAGGGAGGCCCCGCCTGAGCGAGCAGGGTATTCGCACACCATGTTATTTATCAGGTTTCGTGCCCCTCCCACCCCTCCAGGGAGGCCCCCCTGCCCCGGTTCCCCCTCCCCCCCTGAGCGCCTGAGCGCGGGTATTCGCCAACCATGTTATTTGTCAGGCTTCGTGCCCCTCCCACCCTCCAGGAGACCCCGCCTGAGCGAGCAGGGTATTCGCACACCATGTTATTTATCAGGTTTCGTGCCCCTCCCACCCCTCCAGAGGGGCCCCGCCTGAGCGAGCAGGGTATTCGCACACCATGTTATGTTTCAGGTTTCGTGCCCCTCCCACCCCTCCAGGGGGGGCCCGCCTGAGCGAGCAGGGTATTCGCACACCATGTTATTTATCTGGTTTCGTGCCCCTCCCACCTTTCCAGGGAGGCCCCGCCTGAGCGAGCAGGGTATTCGCACACCATGTTATTTATCAGGTTTCGTGCCCCTCCCACCCCTCCAGGGAGGCCCCGCCTGAGCGAGCAGGGTATTCGCACACCATGATATTTATCAGGTTTCCTGCCCCACCCATCCCTCCAGGGAGGCCCCGCCTGAGCGAGCAGGGTATTCGCACACCATGCTATTTATCAGGTTTCGTGCCCCTCCCACCCCTCCAGGGAGGCCCCACCAGAGCGGGAAGGGTGTTCGCACACCATGTTATTTATCAGGTATCCTGCCCATCCCACCCCTCCAGGGAGGCCCCGCCTGAGCGAGCAGGGTATTCGCACACCATGTTATTTATAAGTTTTCGTGCCTCTCCCACCCCTCCAGGGAGGCCCAGCCTGAGCAAGCAAGGTATTCGCACACCATGTTATTTATCAGGTTTCGTGCCCCTCCCACCCCTCCAGGGAGGCCCCGCCTGAGCGAGCAGGGTATTCGCACACCATGTTATTTATCAGGTTTCGTGCCCCTCCCACCCCTCCAGGGAGGCCCCACCAGAGCGGGCACGGCTATTCGCACACCATATTATTTATCAGGTTTCGTGCCCCTCCACCCCTCCAGGGAGGCCCCACCAGAGCGGGCAGGGTATCCGCACACCATGTTATTTATCAGGTTTCGCGCCCCTCCCAACATTCCAGGGAGGCCCCGCCAGAGCGGGCAGGGTATTCGCACACCATATGATTCATCAGGTTTCATGCCCCTCCCACCCCTCCAGGGAGGCCCCACCAGAGCGGGCAGGGCATTCGCACACCATAATATTTTTCAGGTTTCGTGCCCCTCCCGCCACTCCAGGGAGGCCCCGCCTGAGCGAGCAGGGTATTCGCACGCCATATTTTATTATTAGGTTTCGTGCCGTTCCCGCCCCTCCAGGGAGGCCCCACCAGAGCGGGCAGGGTATTCGCACACCATGTTATTTATCAGGTGTCGTGCCCCTCCCACCCCTCCAGGGAGGCCCCACCAGAGCGGGCAGGGTATCCGTACACCATATAATTTATCAGGTTCCGTGCCCCTCCCACCCCTCCAGGGAGGCCCCACCAGAGCGGGCAGGGTATTCGCACACAATATTATTCATCAGGTTTCGTGCCCCTCCCACCCCTCCAGGGAGGCCCCACCAGAGCGCAGACAAGAAGCAATGGAACCCCGTAACATCTTTATGTGGGGAACTCCGTTAGCATAATTTTTATCGTTGTCATCCCCCCTCATTTCCCCTCCTCTGCCTTCAACTGGTCCTCCTGTTCCTCCCGATCCTTCCGTTTCAACTCCTGCTCCTGCTGTTCATCCTCGTCCGTTTCCTCCAGCCCATCGTTCTGCGCACCCGCCACCTCCCCCTCGAGTGCATGCAGTTCCCCGTTTTCCGATTGCGCATGACACGAAATGGTCTTTCTGTGGGAGTCAAAGGTGAGCTATGACACGCGTCCGCAGAAAGACAAATTCTCGCCAATGGGAAGGGATGGAAGGGAGGGATAGGATGTCAGATGGGACGCGAGCGCAACTAGCTTGCCCCTCTCCCTCTTTGTCTCCCTCCCCTCCTCACTCCTCTCCCACTCTCCCTCTCCCCTCACCCCTCAACTTGCCCTCCCCCACCACGCCCCCCCACCCCACCCCACCCCTCCCTTTCCCTCCCCCTCCTCCCCCTTCCCCCCATTTACCCCCTCCCTCTCCCCCATCCCTCTCCGCCCTCTCTTTCCTTCCACCCCGCTCATCTCCCCCCCCCTTCCTTCTCGCGGGAGAGCCTGAACCGCGGCCGGTTCCGCCGCCCCGGCGCCGTGGTCCAGCGCGGCGGGAGCCCTGTACTCGATAGGCGGGCCGGGGACGCCGCAGCTGTGTTCCACCTCGGCAGGCGGGAGGGGGGAGCCCCCCTCCTCCTCCTCCTCCTCCTCCT
>CAUYUJ010014993.1:294399-313834 GCA_963575745.1 Prorocentrum cordatum | reverse complement strand
CCTCCTCCGCCTCCTCCGCCTCCTCCGCCTCCTCCGCCTCCTCCACCTCCTCCGCCTTTTTTAATACTTTATGTATTTCTATGTTTTGTTCATGCTCTGTTCAATGGAAGGCGGGGGGTGTCGGGGAGCCCATGCCCCTCGCGTCGTGCACAACAAGGACGGACAAGTTTTACTGTTGCCTTTTCTGCGGCCTCTGTGGGCCATCGTCGGGCCCCAGGAGCATCGACCAAAGACTCGGAATGAAAAACAAGTCCTGGGGAATGGGTCGAGACCTCCAGGGTCGACGTTTTCCTCCTCCTTCCCCTCGCTCAATCGCGCGCCCATCCGAGACAGGCCCACGGGGGCCCCCAAAAAAGAGCCCCGAAGACCTCCACGATGCCCCCAATTCTCTCGTGCTCCTTCTCCTTCCCCTCGTTCACTAGTTCGCTCATCAAACACAGCCCGATGATGGCCCCACAAGAGAGCCCCTAAAGTTTCCTGGATGTCCCCGAGGGAGCCCCGAGGTGGCCCGAGAAGGCTGCCAAGAGGCACCCGTATCGAAAGACCGGCGAAGGCACTATATGGTTGCCTCCTGGGTCTATTCGGGCTCAACCCGAGCTTCGGTTTGACGACCGCCCCATCTTCATGGTCCCACTCCTTGCTCCCACACTGCCCCTGTCAATGCAGCTCGCCTTGGCACCGGCTCTGACTGGGCTGGCGGGGATACTTTTTAGTCAGCGACCGCAGGCGAAAACGCCAGCGGCGAATCGAGTCAGAGCGGGCCGCGCAAACACGGATTAACCTAAAGCCGATGGGCCGGAGCCTCACGCGGCACCTCTGCGGGCAGGCAGGCGAGTGGAGGGGTGCTGGCTGCGGCTGCCAGGGTAGCTACACTGCCAGGGGTTGCACGCATGCAACGAGCTGCAGAGGGGCCGACTGCCAGGGGGGCCGACTGCCAGGGTCCGCAAGCTGCTGAATTGGGGCTGGCGGGAATTCTTTATCGGTCGCGTCCGCAAGCGAAGGCGCAGGCGGAGTCGGAAGCGTTCCGGGGCGCGGTAACGGCCTAATTAGCTACTGGAAGCGCCGCAGGTCGGCCGGGCCCGCTCACAATGCAGCTGCTGTGCTGCGCGGGAAGCTGACAGGCTGAGGGCACCCAGGGAAGCTCGGGCAACGTGCAGCCTAGCAACATGCCAGGAAATTCAGTGTATACCATGCGGTATGACCCACTCAGAGAGCGCGAAGACGTGTGCGCAGATGCCTACGCATCTCACACGCCCGGGGTACGCACAGGCGAGGTGAACGATGAACGAGTCGCCAGCGGGGCGCCAGGTCCAGGGCTGTACCAGCGGCGTATGCAAGCTGACGGGGCAAAGCTGCCGAGGTAACGCCGATAACCTGCCTGAATGGCTGGAGTAGGTCCAGGGGAAGCGCCGCGTCTGACGGAAGGCTGAACCAGTCCGAAACGACCACGGGTCTCCAAGGCCCACCATCCCGAGCTCGTGGGGCGCTGGCCCTGTGGTGTACCCTGAGGGCCGGGCCCAGACACCAGCTCTCAGAGCGCGGTGACCCACGCACTGCATGTGACAGGGGGGCCGACTGCCAGGGGGGCTGACATCCAGGGTCTGCAAGCTGCTGAAGTGGGGATGGCGGGGATATTTTTGTTTGGCTCGCGGCTCCGAGGCGAGGGACAGGGAGCGGGATCAACGTCCGGGGCGCGGAACGAAGTAAATTGGCCACAGAAGCAGGGACAAAGTGACCCTCATTAAGACGCGTACTGCGTCTACAGGTGACCGGCCCAAGCGTCCCGGGGGGTGGGGACGCAGGCGCGGCGACCGGCGGCGGAACGGGGGGGGGAAGTCGCCCTTTCGGCGCCGAAATCCAGCCGAACCAGTCGGAGGCGAGGCCAGGAGGCGGGGGGGAGGGGGGGGGGGCAACAGCGAGCGACAGCCAAAAGCTCACTGCAGCACCACGGGTAAACGATGGTGCGGCAAAAAAGGGAGCCTGACTCATTATATCTCACTGAAGCAGAGGTGTAGCTGAAACCCGTCATAGCGCCATCCAGAAGAGGAAGACCACTGGTGTGCGCACACGAGGTTGAGCCACTTCCAGCCTGTAGCCAGTGCGTGCACATCGTATCCGACTCTCGCGGTTCGGGGGCAAAACGATGCAATGTACTGACGGGGGCTGGTAGCAGACTGATCTGCTATGGGAGCGACCACGAACTGCAGAAGGCTGAACCACTCGATGCAGGGCCACTCCCTGGCGAAGCCAAACATCGGGTGTCACCGAATGTATGGCTGACGGCCGCACCCGATCCACACCTGTCACGCAGCCCGGGCGGAAGCCGAGTGCGCCGACGCCCGTGGGGTGCCGATGCCTGGCGGCAACCGAACTGCTGGCCGTAACGCACGCAGGCGGCGTGCTGACGGCGGGCCGAGACGTCTTTGTCGTAGCGCCATGACTGGGTCAGCGACGAACCAAGGCGAAACTCAGACAGGAGGGGGGCGCGGCCAGCCGCTGAGCACCGGTGTCACTGCGGGATGACGGGCCACCATCCACTACAGTACCACTGGTGTGCGTGCACAAGGCTGGCAACCACCAGCCGGTAGCCAGTGCACTCACATCGTATCCGACTCACGCGGTCCGGGGGCACAACGATGTGATGTCCTGGCGAGGGCTGGGGCTGTGGCTGGGCCGAGAAGAGCCGGACGAACTTGGACCGCAGAAGGCTGAACCACTCGATGCGGGCCGCTCACTCGACGAGGCCAACCACCATGTGTATGGTGGGCAGCAACCCCCACTCAACACCTGCCACGCTGCCCATGCGGAAGACGGATGCGCCCGAAGCCGGGGCATACGGATGGTTGGCAACTGCCGAGCTGCTGGGCTGTACCATTCGCTGGCGGCGTGCTGACTTGCCAAGGCTGGGTCGGCACTGATGTTCCCTGGGCAGGTCTCAGGGCGGACGCTCTTGAACGGTCGATGCAATCTATGCTGTTGATCGGGGGGGGCGCACCCAAAAGCCGCAGAGACTTGTGAATGAGAGGAGGGGGGCGCAGCCAAAAGCCGCTGGACACAGATAGTGATACCCTGGGCCTCCATGCGCGGAACTTCTTGACCACGGGCGCGCTGATGTGCCAAGGCGTCCTTGTAGCAGAACAAAAGCTGAATCGGCAACGGGGGACCGAAGCTCCCTGGGCCGGTCTCAGGGCGAGCGCACATCTGCGGCCGCGGCAATCTTCGCTCGGGGGGGGGCGCAGCCAAAAGCCGCAGAGACATTGTGAATGAATGAGGGGGCGGAGGAGGAGGAGTAGGAGGATGAGGAGGATGAGGAGGAGGAGGAGGAGGAGGAGGAGGAGGAGGAGGAGGAGGAGGAGGAGGAGGAGGAGGAGGAGGGGGCGCCGACAGAGCCCAGGATCCGGGGACCTGACCACTCGGTGCGGGGCGGCACAACGAGGCCATTCACCACGTGAATGGAGGACCGCCATCTCCTCACAACACCTGCCACGCTGTCCGTGTAGACTCCGGCCGCTTCCGACGCCAGGGCACACAAGATGCTGGCAGCTGCCGAACTACTGGGCTGTATCGATTGCTGGCTGCGCGTTGACGTGCCCAGGCGACCTCTGAAGAACCCTAGCTGGGTCGGCCGACCGATGCGCCCTGGGCGTGTCGAAGGGCGGACGTTCTTCTGCGTCCGATGCAATCTCGGCGGTCATGGTGGGGGGCGCAGCCAAAAGCCGCAGAGACATTGCGAATGAGAAGAAGGGCGGCGGAGGCGCAGCCAAAAGCCGCTGAACACAGATAGCGATCCCAAGCGCCCATGCACAGAACTTCAGGACCACGGGGGGGTGGGGCTGAGCGAGGGCGGTGCGGTGGATAGTGTCGTTCACCAACCGCCGCCGTTCACTGTGCTGTGAAAGAAGTGGAGCGCAGGAGGTGGGTTATTTCAGCCACCAGTCTCTGCCGTCCAAAGTGGGCTGCCCTGGGAGGGTGGCACAGACGACCCCAGAGCCCGTGCGAGCAGTGGCCTCCGCCGAGGGAGGCAGTGGCCGAATCCCGTGCGGCAATCGGCCGCAGGGATGGAAGGGCCTGGCAAGGTCCACGACTCCAGCGTGGGCTGTCTACGTGCGCAGCGCAAGAGTATTGGTGCCCCACCGCCCCCGCGGACGTAGCACGTATTGGGCCGAGGCCGGGCGCTGCAAGGTCCACGACTCCAGCGTGGGCTGTCTAAAAGCGCGGCGCAAGGGTATTGGTGCCCTTCCGCCCCATCGGAGGTAGCACAAGGTATTGCGGCTCAGGCCGGGCGCTGCAGGTGAAACTGTCTGGGGGGAGGGGGTGCGGCGAATGCCGGGCAGAGAGGACGCGTGGGGAAAGAGGTAGTGTGTGCTGCACGTGGCAGGCAGCACGATAGGTGGTGGGCCGTGGCGATCACCGGTGCGCCCCTTCGCTAGCGGGGGGAGTGGGCCAGTCTCGCACGGGTCTATGTTGTGTCCCCGTCATCTGGATCAGGAGTCCCAACCTCGTGGACGCGTGTCGGCGTACGGGTGATCTCCTCTTGGGGAGTAGCGCTTGCCCTTCGCCTTCCAGTCCGTGTCGGTCCATGACGCACCTTGGTGCCCCCAAGCGTCCCAGAACTGCCATCCACGCCACGCCACGCTGGCGGGGATACTTTTTTTTTAACAGCCGCAGGCGGAAGCGCCAGCGGCAGGCGGTCACGGTCGGGCTGCGGCCGCGACTGGGGGGGCGGGCGCGCGCGGAGCCGCACTGGCGGGGATACGCGAAGCGTCAAGAACCGTAGGAAAGCGCCTACCCCGCCTCCTCCTCCTCCTCCTCCTCCTCCTCCTCCTCCTCAGCAGCAGCAGCAGCAGCAGCAGCAGCAGCAGCATCATCATCATCATCATCATCATCATCATCATCATCATCATCATCATCATCATCATCATCATCATCATCATCATCATCATCATCATCATCATCATCATCATCATCATCATCATCATCATCATCATCATCATCATCATCATCATCATCATCATCATCATCATCATCCGCGTTCGCTTCCTCCTACCTCTCATGCCCCATCCTCTTCTCCATTGTCCTCCTCCTCCTCTTCCCTCCTCCCTCATCCCTCCTTCCTCCTCCCTGGTCCATCCTCCTCCTCCTCCTCCTCCTCAACCTCATCCCCATGCCCGTCCATATGCCCATCCTCATCCTCATCCTCATCCTCATCCGAACCCTCATCCCTTTCCTCATCATCAGCACCATCATCATCAGCAGCATCATCAGCATCATCAGCATCATCAGCATCATCATCATCATCAGCATCATCAGCAGCATCATCATTCTCATCATCATGATCACCACCAGCACCATCATCACCATCATCAGCATCGCAACCGCAACCACCACCACCACCACCACCACCACCATCATCATCATCATCATCATCATCATCATCATCAGCAGCATCATCAGTATCATCAGCATCATCATCATAACCACCACCACCAGCAGCATCATTGTCCTCATCATCATCATCATCAGCAGCAGCAGCATCATCAGCATCATCATGATCATCAGCAGCATTATCATCATCATCGTCATCATGACCATCAGCCTATGCATGGCAAGGTGCTGCGGTTTGCGCGAGCTGCTCGTAAGTTTCGAACGACCGCGAAGTTGCAGAGAGCAGGTACTTGTGTAACGCAGGTTTACGCGCGTGAGATACACGAAGTTTTTGGGAAAGCCACGGTTCGCTGTCGCAGGCAAATGGGTGCACTATGCGGAGCTAGCCAGCAAGGTCGTTGCCTATCTACTCTGTTAGATCTTCGCGCTCAATTGCAACCCCCTCTGCTAGGACAGATTTTCGCAGAACATGGCCAATTATTTTGGATCGTTTCTGCTCCGTTTCTCCTGAATGGCGCATGAGGCACATTCGAAGACCTTCTGGAGCGGTCATACTTTATTTGCTGGATGCGGGCTGGGATCCAGAGGCTCCTGATTCCTGGAAGGCACCAGAAGACTATCCTGGGGACTAGCTGCTTGGAGGTTTCCCGAGGGCCTTTTCTGGGGATCTTATTCAAGAGGGTGCGCCGCTGGATCTCCCCAAGGGGGGTCCCCCCCGCCGCCCCCCCTTCCCAGATCCGTCGTCGGGGAACCCCCCATCTCCCCCCCTTTCCCCGACCATTCGTCTGGGAACCCCCCCCTCCCCCTCCCCCCCTTTCAAAAGGGGGGGGGGTCCGAACCCCACCCCCCTCCCCCCCTTTCGCCACGCCGCCCCCTGACTCCGGAACCCGGCCCCCGCCACCCCTACCCCTAGTCCTCACCCCAAGCCAAACCCCGAATCCGAACCCCAACCACTATACCCAGCCCCAGACACTCACTACTCATTACTCACTACTCACTACAGACTACTCGCTATTCGCTACTCACTTCTCACTACCCCCTACTCACGACTCACGACTCACTACTCACTATTCACTTCTCACTACCCACCACCCACTACTCGCTACTCACGACTCCCTACTCGCTACTCCCTCCTCCCTCCTCCCTACTCACTTCTCACTACTCACTCCTCACTACCCACTACTCAATACTCACTACTCACTAAGCACTACGCGCTACTCCCTACTCACTACTCACTAATCACTCCTCATTACCCACTACCCACTATCCACTACTCACTACAAACTACACAATACTCCCTACACAATACTGCCTACACAGTACTCAGTATTCACTACTCGCTACTCCCACAATCGCTACTCAATACTCACTACCCACTCCCCGCTACTCATTATTCACTACTCACTACTTACTACTCCCTACTCACTAGTTACTACATAGTCTCTAGTCAGTAGTCACAACTCGCTAGTCACTAGTCACTAGTCACTACTCACTACCCACGACTCACAAATCGCTACTCACTACCCACTATTCTCTACCCACTTCTTACTACTCACTGCTCACTACTCCCTACTCCCTACTCACTATTCGCCACTCCCTACTCGTTACTCACTAATCAGTACCCACTACTCACTACTGACTACTCTCTACCCACTACTCACTGCGCCCTACTCGCTCCTCACTACCCCCTACTCGCAACTCCCCACTCGGTACTCACTACTCACTACCCACTGCCACTACCCACTACTCTCTACTCATCACTACTCACTACTCACTACGCACTACGTACTACTCAGTACTCACTACTCACTACTCACTACTGACTACTCACTACTCGCTACTCACTACTCACTACTCACTACGCACAACTCAATACTCACTACTCACTACGCACCACGCACTACCCACCACTCACTACTCACTAATCACTACTCGCCACCCACTACTCACTACGCACCAACTCGCTACCCACTACTCATTACTTCCTACTCCCTACTCAGTACTCACTACTCGCTACTCGCTACTCGCTATTCACTACTCACTACTCGCCACCCACTACTCGCTTATCAGTATACACTACTCACTACTCACTACTACTCCCTACTCCCTACTCTCTACTCCCTACTCGCCACTCACTACCTCACTACGCACTAACTCGGTTCTCACTACTCACCACTCCCTACTCCCAACTCCGTAGTCCATACACGGGGGGGGGGGTCCGACTCCCCCCCTCTTTCCAACGCCAAGAGGGGAGGGGGGGGGGGGGTTCCGGACCCCCCACTAAGGTGGGGAGGTTGAGGGGGGGGTCCGTACCCCCCCCCATTTGAAGTGGGGTATGGGGGGGGGGTTGTGGATCCCCCCCCCTTTAGTGTATCCAGGGAGATCCACTGGCGCACTTTCCTTGTTCAAGCTTCACCTGCCCCGCTTTGGAAGGAATGTGGCTGTTTCTGCTGAACAGAATATTTGATTACGGGCGTCTCAGCATTGGTGTGGAGGTGGGATGGAGGGTGGTGTAGATAACCTGTCCTATCGCTATCTCCTTGGCCAGCTTCGATTGGTCCAGCACGGCGAGCGACTGTGAGAGCTGATGTGCACCAGTGCTGCAGGAGGCTACTGGCCAAAAGCCATAATCAAGGAAAAGATACATGCCAGCATTGATTGCATGTGCCCCCGTTCTGGTCTCACACCCGAAACGGCCCTTCATCGTTGTTGGGAGCGTGCTGCGAACTAAGGGGATTGGTACACGGAGCCGGGCATGCTAATTCTAGAAGCCTATGCCCAGCACGAGGTGGAACCCTGTTTCTGACGGCGTGTGACCTACCTCTTGCGATTTGTTTGGATTGCAGTGGGGGCAAGTATCCCAGAGATCCCCGACTCCGCATATGTGGACTGGCCAGCGCTTCTTTCTCTTCCTTTGAGCCAGAAGATGTTCGTGCGTCGTTGGCTGGAGCTTTGCCTGGCAGAAGACAGACAATAGCACGAGGCGAACTTCATTATGTGAACTTGCCCTCCGTGCGATCCGAAGCTTTCCGTGCTCTGTCACAGATCATGAGGCGGTTGTTTCTGGTTTCTATACGAGGAGGCATCTGAGACCCACGGAGCCTGATGCCGACTTGTGGCTGAGCGTTCGTGCTTTGGTCGATGACATGGGGGTCGTATGTTCTTCGTCAGCTCCACCCTAACAGCTCAGCAGGTTGTATCCCAGGGGCCACCTACGGTAGGTTCGTGTCGTGTCGACCCTGGCGTTGGTTTCTGGCACCGCGGGGATCGTTCAACCTTGAACGATCGGGCGTTTCCGAAACGTCGGCTCGGTCAACAGCGACCGACTCTGGGTCGCAGGGGGCGTTCAAAATTGAACGCCGGCGGCGGGGTCGCCGCCGGTCGACACGACGCGAACCTACCGTAGTTGGTTGGCGAGCGGGAATTTAGTGGCCGATGAGCTCGCGTCGGAGGCGGCGCGCGGGGCCCGGGCCAACGCTGCCAGCGCCCACCGGGTGCAGAATTCGGAGCTTCGAGCGCGGCCCTCGTTCCGGGCCGAGGAGCGCGCCGGGATGAGGAAGGCGGGCACGGTCCGTCGGAGACCTCCGTTCGAGGCTGCTGCTCATGTCTTTCGCTCGATCAGAGAAACTATGGATCCAGTTTGTGTCGGGGTTTCGGTTTTCTGCTATGCCTGGCGGCCCATAGGGGCCAGACGGATCGCGAGGAGGAGGAGGAGGAGGAAGAGCGAAGCCCCGACACAAACTGAATCCATAGTTTCTCTGATTCGTCTCATCAGCTCGACGATTCTGGAACAGATGCCGGAGGTGTTGCGGGTCGGCCTCCGGGGCCACTGCGAAGGCGAAGGGGTGGCCCTCCTCCCCTTGCCTCTCTCCCCTTCATTGTAACGATTTGTTGTCCACCCTTCCCCTGGGGGGGCGGCTACACCTCGCGAGGGGGTGGGTGTGAGATTGCAGCGTAAGCATAACGTTTGGTTATGTGAGTGTTGCGTGAGCTAGCGAAAGCTATCTCATAGCCCCCCAAATCATGCACGAATCACATCGCCCCCATCGGCGAGAATACCTGAGTCGCCTACTACATATGGGGAAGTGGCCGAAGTAGCTCCTCAGCACAGCTGAGCAGATCCAGAGGGCCACTTAACTTTTCTTGAACGACTACGTCGGATAGCCCGTTCCCGTTCCAGCCGCTCCTCCTTCGGCGTCCTTCGGCGTTGACGACAGCACCCCTCATACGAAACATGCGGCCGAAGAAAAGAAAGGACGCGGGGCGCGCCTGGGACGAGGCCGCCGAAGAAATCTCAAGCTCCGCCTTTCCCCCTCCCTTTCTCGTCCGCCTCCTCCAACCCTCTCCACGCCTCCGCCCCCTCCTCCCTCCACCCCACCCTCCTCCCTCCTCCCTCCTCCCTGCTCCCTCCTCCCTCCTCCCTCCTCCAACCCTCTCCAGGCCTCCGCTCCCTCCTCCCTCCTCCCCACCCTCCTGGGCCCCCTCGCCTTGGCGTGCCGGCACGGCCCGCGCGCGCGCCGGGCCCCGTGCGCCCCGCAGGATGCCGTGGGCGTACAGCGGCGCGAACGCCGCAACGACAGCGGTGACGAGGACCAGGTGGTCCTGCCCCTCCTCTTCATCACAATCCACCCCGTCCCTCTCCTCCTCCTCCTCCTCCTCCTCCCCCTCCTCCTCCATATTCCTCTTCCGCCTCCTCCTCCTCCTCCTCCTCCATATTCCTCTTCCTCCTCCTCCTCAATATACTCCTCCCTGCTGCTGCTCCTCCTCCTCCTCTTCATCCATCCATCCATATTACATATATACAAACGAAAAACACACACACCAACACACCAACAATCAGACAAGCAAATCAACAAACACGTACATAAAGGCGTAACAAGACAAAACCTAACCAACCAACCAACCAAACAAACAAGCAAACCAACCAACCAACCAGCAAACAAACAAACACATACACACACAAACAAACAAACAAACAAACAAACAAACAAACATACAAGCATACAAACAAACATGCATTCATACATGCAATACCATACCATGCCATACCACAACTTACATAATCATCCTCTTTCTTCTCCTCCTCCTCCTCCCCCTCCTCCCCCTCCTCCACCCCCGTTTTCCATACCAGTACGCAACTCCTCACCGCCCCACCAGACGTCTCGGCAGGGCGGGCCTGGCGTTGCGCCTGAGACACCCTCACCGTCTGCGAGCATGAAGCTTGGTCATGAAACATGAAGCGATGTTCAAATGTGGCTCTCGCATGAGCGCCACCCGCATTCGCCCATGAGGCCTTCCAACGGCTGCTCTCGCTGGAACGCCGCACGAACTCGTCATCACAACTGGCGACCGCTATTGTAAAAGTGTGAAAGGCAATGTATTACCCAATCAGAGCTTGCCGCTGTAGGGCTCCCAGCGGATTCATATGGCTAGGCTAGGCGCGCCGCCGATTTCGGCGGCACGCCCGGGTGCCCGGGTGCCTGATAGCCCTATAGCCCCATGGCCCTATAGCCCTATAGACCTATAGCCCTATAGGCCCATAGCCCTACAGCCCTGTGACCCAATAACCCAATAGCCCTATAGCCTTATAGCCCTATAGACCTATAGCCCTATAGCCACATAGCCCTATAGTGCTAAGCCCAATAGCCCCATAGCCCCATAGCCCTATAGCCCTATAGCCCTATAACCCTATAGCCATACAGACCTATAGCCATATAGCCCTATAACCCCATAGCCTTATAGCCATATAGCCCTATAGCCCTACAGCCCTATAGCCCTATAGCCCCATAGCCCTATATATCCATAGTCCTACAGCCCTATAGCCCTATAGCCCCTTAGCCCTATAGATCTATAGTCCTATGGCCCTATAGCCCTGTAACCCCATAGCCCCAGAGCCCTATAGCCATACAGCCTTATAGCCCTATGACCCTGTAGCCCTCTAGACCTCAAGCCATATAGCCCTACAAAGATTCGGATTGGGGCTATTTTCCGGTATCATTTGAGACCTCAGCAATTTGCAACATCGGAAGTGATAATATGCGCAACATCTACAAAGGTTGACGGCAACTCAATGTCACCATGGGGCCATCGCCTCATAATTCCACGGCATGTATGTTCCAGAATAAAATCCCTCTAGCCCTCTGGGCGCAGACGAGTCTTTCCCCCTTGCTTCCAAAACCTATGTTCCTCTATTCGGGGAGAGGGGTGCCCCTCCCCGTGCCCCTCCCCAGGAGGGCCCCAGGTAGCCAATGATGGCCTCGAATATCACACAAGATAGCCAAAGATGGTGCAAGATAGCTTTCTAACATGCCTCCAACAAGCTCCAAGACTGTTCAATATGGCCACAGGGCCTCGTGAGGACCCCCCGGAGAGGCAAGAACCCGCCCAAAACCTCACGAAAATCCGCCGACCCTGTCGGCGTGTGCGAAAGGGTTGGGCGGCAACCCAGAGGGGCAACGCCAATCAGCCCATTCAGACATGATGCCCAGAGGCATTGCCTCGATCAAGGAAGTGGGCAGCACACAGAAGAAGGGTCCCCTTGTGGAGGCCTCGTGGAGCGTCTTGGGGGCCTCTAGGCGGTCCCGGACGCCTCTTAGAGCGTCTTGGGTGCCTCGCAGAGCTTCTTGGAGCCTCTTGGGGGTCTCTTGGAAGCCTCTTGGAGGCCTCTTGGGCGCCAGTTTGGGCCTCCTGGGGCCTCCTGGGCGCCTCTTGGGGCCTCCTGGGCGCCTCTTGGGGCCCTCTTGAAGCGCTCTTGGGAGCCTTGGGAGCGCTACTGAAGCCCTCTTGGGCTTTTGGGGCCATCCTGAGGCCTCGGATGGCCATCGGAAGCGAAAAGGCGAGAAAGCCAAAAACATTGATTTTCCCAAGGTTTTGGAAGAATTGCAGGCGGAAACCGCGCCAAACCATGGCGAAGAGCCTGTCGGGAAAAAAAGAAAAAAAAAAATAAAAAAAAAAAAAAAAGAAAAAAAGATAAACAGAAAAAAAAAAAAAAAAACTCAAAGAAAAAAATAAAAAAAAAAAAAAAAAAAAGAAAAAAAAAAAAGAAGCAAGAAAAAAAAAAAAAAAAAAAAAAAGAAAAAAGAAAAAAAAAAAAAAAGAAGAAACAAAAAAAAAAAGAAGAAAAAACAAAAAAAAAAAAAAAAAAAAAAAAAAAAAAAAAATAAAAACAAAAAAAAAAAAGAAAAAAAAAAAAAAAAGAAAGAAAAAAAAAAAAAAAAGAAAAAAAAAAAAAAAGATAAAAAGAAACAAAAAGAAAAAAAAAAAAAAAGAAAAGAAAAAAAAAAAAAAAAAGAAAAAAAAAAAGGCCTGTCGGGGGCCAGCCCCGGCCGCCGGGCAAGTCTGTCGCGCCACGAAAAACAGAAAAACAAAAAGAACAAAAAATACTAAACAAAAAAAAAAAACAAAAAAAAAGAAGAAAAAAAAAAAAAAAAAAAAAAGAAAAAAAAAACAAAAAAGAATAAAAAAAAAAAAAAATGCCGACCACCGCAGGGGTCTGGTCAGAGCTGGCCGGGGCGAGCGGGGGCAAGGGACAGCGGCGCAGAGCCCAGTCAGGGGGCCAGCGCGGGGCGCCAGGCGAGGCACAAAAGCTCTGCGCCACAGCAGAGGATCGGGAGCGCCCAAGAGGGGGCGTCCAAGAGGGGGGGGCGCAAGTCATGGCCAGCGGCATGTGCGCGGCCCAGGGGGGGGCCAGGGACGTGATGAACTAAGAAAAGGCGCCATGAAATCTGGGGAGACATCATGGCCCCCGCCATGATATCCACCCCTCCTAGTCATCCCCCCCCTCTTGGCCGCCCCCGAGAGGATGAGGCCACAGTCGTGGCCGGCCGGAGCAAACGAGATCAGCGCCACACCAGGACAAAGAGACAGTCGGCCCCCGTCGGGGCTAGCCGGGGGTAGCCAGGGGCAAGCGAAGTCGACGCCAGGCCAAGGCAGGGGGCAAGTTGGGGCCAGTCAGGGAACTCGAATTCGCGCCAACATGCTGGTGGCCAGCCGAGGCCAGCCAGGGCAAGGTACACTCGCGCCCAACCGAGGTAAGGAAGTGGTCGGTGCTAGCTGGGGCTGGTCGGGGCAAACAAACTCGGCACTAAAGGGGCTGGCCAGAGCGAGCGAAATCAGCATCAATCCAAAGCAAGGGGCTAGCGGGGACTGGCCAGGATAAGCGAAATCGGCGCAAGATCACAGCAAGGAGCGGGTCGCAGCTGGTTGGGGCTGGCCATACAAGGAAAGACCGTGCCAAACAGGGCAAGGAGCTAGTCGGGGCGAGTCAGGGCTTGTGGGGGCAAGAAAGAGCATCGCCAACCAACACAAGAGGCTAGACAAGGCTGGTCTGGGCCAGCGACATAAGAAATCGGCACAAGAAAGCGTGGCAAGAGGCTAGGCTGGACTGGTCGGGGCAAGCAGCATCGGCGTAAAACCAAGGCCACGAGCGTGACGGGGCTGGTCGGGCCTGGCCGCAGCCAGCGAAATCGACGCCACGCCGAGACAATGCTGTGCATCAGCGAGTGTGGTAGATAGCAGTCGGCGCACTCATCATCGGTGTCGTCACCCTCCGTCGGCGGTGGACAAACCTCCCATTGGTAAACCTCCCTTTAATGAAAACGGCCTAGGACCGAAACCGACGAACCTAGACCCGCAAAAATAACGGCCGCGACGCCCTCTCGCGAACCGAAAACGGCCAATTCACTAATCGACGTGTCAGTGTAGGAGGTCTATCAACCTCCGACTCCGACCCCCCGCTCGCCTGGCAGAACAGCTCCTCCAGCGGCATCGGCGTACTCCTCGTGGCCGCGGTAAGGGACGCCTCGCGGGAGGCGGCGGCGAGGCACAGTGAGACGAAGGAGCGCAACTTCGTACCCTCGACCAGGACAGTAAGGATGCGCGGTAAGGACGCAAGGGCCTTGAGTCTAGTCGGGCCTGTCCCCCTACAGGCCGAGCTTGGACGATTTAAAAAATGTCATAAAATACTAAAACAAAATGTCAAGCAATCGTCCCAAGACTAGTTGTTGACTCTTTTTGGATATTCCCCCCGTAGAGGGACAGGCCCGACTTCGGCGTTGAAACGCCACGCTGACGCTTTCCGTGCGGAGCGCAGCAGAGTGCCCAAGGATGCCGGATACCGAAGGGGCAAGGACGCAGGGGTCATTAGCCTGAAGTCGGGCCTGTCCCCCTACAGGGAGATTTTCGACGAATTTAAAAAAGAAGAAAAAAAAAAATGGTCCAACAATAGTCTGGGGACTATCTTTTTGGAGCATTTCTGGCAAATTTCGGGGCATGTTCTGGGTACTTTTGATTTTTCCTCGAAATTCCCCCTGTATGGGGGACACGCCCGACTCAACACTGGCCTTGGAAGGCTGCCCCGGCCCTGCCGTCGTGGTTGACCGCGCTGGCCGTGCCTGGAGCTCTCCGTGGCTCTGCCGTGGCGCTGCGTCGCGCCTCCTGCCAGAGGTGCGCGCCCCTCTCGCCCATCCCCCGCCCCTCCTCCACCTCCTCCTCCTCCTCCTCCTCCTCCTCCTCCTCCTCCTCACGCCTTCCTCCTCCTCCTCACGCCAGGTCCGCGCCCCCGACGCTCCCAAGGGCCCCCGCCAACGCCGCAGGAGCGCCTGCTCCAGGCGCTCGCTCCCCAGGCGGCTCCCAGCGCTCCCAGGCGCCGGAGACGAAAGGGGGGCGCAGGGGGGCGACAGGATGGGGAGCAGAGGGGATAGAGGGAGGGAGGAGCGACGGGGGAGGAGGCCGACAACGAGGAGCACACCTCCTCGAGGCGGCCAGGAGGGGCGCAGGAGGGCGAAAGGATGGGGGGCAGAGGGGACAGAGGGAGGGAGGAGCCGCTCCTCCCTCCCTCTATCCCCTCGGGACCTCGGGACCTCGGGGAACTCCCCCCGGGAGGAGCGACGGGGAAGCAGGAGGCCGACAACGAGGAGCAGGGCGACGACGCAGAGCAGAGGGGGGTGAGATGGAGCGAGCGAGCGAGCAGACACGGAGCACAGCTGCGTGCTCTAGTGGAGGCCTCACCAGTTAGGGAGCCCACAAAGGACGTACGCGCCCAGCTATGTACATGAACACGGCCCCTCGATTCGCGAGACCGGCCGCGTTATACGAATATTTGTGCAATGCGTGCTCTCGAAGCCATCGTGGATTCATGTACATGTACGTCCTTCTTTCGCTCCTGACCAGTGGGGTCCGAGTAAATGTGGTCGAAGGACTGCGCAGCATCGACACTGCATCGCCGACACGTCGGCGATGCATCGGCGACGTCGGCGAGGCATCGGCGCCATCGGCGCGGAGAACATCGGGCTCCACATCGAGCCGCACCGCCGATGCGTCGGCGATGCGGCGCGATCCTCCGACCCCATCTACTCCGACCCCACGACCCCGTCCAGGAGGCCCAGACACAAGAGCCCTCCTCGTGGCTTTCGGGCCATATCTATAGGGGGGTTCAGGCGGCCGTTCGGGACGGCCCGGAGGCCCCCATGAACGCCCTCGGCGAGGCGCAGCAGCTGCAGAGCACCCCCGGGGGCCGGCAAGCCGCCGAGCGCCCAGGGAAACACCCGAAGACGACCTCGAACGAGCGGGAAACATGGCAGGCCGGCATGTAAGGGACCGACGGACATGAGCCGCAGGGCGCCCGCGGACTCCCAGCCGGCGGGGAGCCCGGCGCGGACTCGCCGGGCCCACGGGTCGTAGCTCGCGCTGGGAGGCGGGAGCCGCACAGGCCACAGACGTCTGACGGCTGTGATCGCCCCAGGGTGTACAGCGGAGGCCAGTCCGCAAGAAGCCTCACACAAGAGGCCCAACCCTGAGACCCCAGGACGTGTAGTAATTCTTGGTGGCTGGAACGTCACGCCTTCCACAGCAGAACCATCGAGAGCCAAGAAACCCGGGGCACCCTGGAGGCGAGCAGGGTGTTTCTTGGCACGGGCCCCCACTGTGATGCTGCCGAGAAGAACCCCCGCTGGCTCTCTCCTTCGAGTCAGCGGGGTAGCCAGCTGCGGCTCCAGCCGCTCGTGCTCCCGCTGCTGCCTGCACTCCAGCAGGGCCTCGAGACCGTCGGAACGGTGGCCTGCTTCTGCAGCAGCCTCTGCCCCCAAGTGAAAGCTCGGAGCAGGGCTCAGCCGTGTCTGACCTCGGGGATCGACCGACCCGGGTCCATCCAGACCCGGGTCGGTCAGGCTTTGCAGGATCTTGCAGGATCTTGCAGGATCCCGCACCCAAGCCTGGGTCAGTGCAAACCTGGCCCCGCAGGATCCTGCAAGATCAGGCGCTCTGACCGACCCACGTTTGCATTGACCCCGGCCTCTTGAGCCCAACGACCTCGGGGACGCACTGGCCCAGGTCAGCGCACACCCCAGTCAGCCGGGGCGCCGTTTGCGAGGCCGGCCACGGGTTCCCAAGCCCGGGCCGGCCGTCGTCGAAGAGTACTCCCCTCGCTCGTGCGCCAGATCCAAGGGGCCGACATTCGGGCCGACTCAATCCGCGACCGCCTCTTGGCCATTCAGACCCACTACTGGGAGCACAAGGATCCGTTCCCCCAGGAGGACGAGGAAACCAAGGAGGGGCGCAGGAGAGTGAGAGCCCTCAGGAGTGTACAGGCCCTCCAGCAGGCCCTAGCCACCACCTCCCACTGTCCCTTAGCTGCCCCGGTCGCCCCTGGTCTCAATATAGCCTGTCTCAAGTGCAAGAAGCAAGGTAGTGTCAAAATTCGGATGCCCACATGGTTGAAACAACACTGTAGGCCTAAGATCTTAGCAAATCACCCGACCCATCAACCCTTTGTAAAATCCACCAACGGGATTCGTTGGTGTAGCCGTTGTGGGGATTGGTCGTGTCGGGCCCGCAGCAAATTGAAATCAGTTTGTGTTCCCCCCCCACACAGAAGCAGGGAGGAAAGCAATTCAAAGGTTGGCGCAAGGTCGTTTACCTCCAGGTCTCAAGGCCTGGCCCAAGCTCGAAGTGCTGCACTAGGTTCAGCTCGCAGGACGCCCGCGCGCGGCGGGACGCTGTCTTTCCAGGAGAGTTCGCTCGGGAGGAGGATGAGGATTAGGATGAGGATGAGGATGAGGAGGAGGAGGAGGAAGAGGACGAGGAGGAGGAGGAGGAGGAGGAGGAGGAACGCGGGGCGCTGTCTCTTCAAGACGAGGACCCAACACCACAAGATGGTTGGGAAAAACAAGTCTTGGGAACGCCTGGAGGGTGACATGAACTACGAGGCGAGAAATTAGCACCACGGCACAGGCCCCACAGAGAGGTCATCCCTTTGTGGGTGCCGTCCCCTGCAGATACGATTGAACAAAGTTCTCTGCTTGGGCGTGGGCTTAACACACTCCTTAGCCAAGCCTCGAACATGGCTGTGAGCGGCGTAGGAATAGCAACGGGTACAAACTGCAATCACCGTGCCATTCGAAACGGGAATAGTGACAGGCACGTGGCCTAAATCCCGCAAGACTGGGCCGTCAAGCCGCGAAAAATCATCACAAACACCTGGCGGAAGGGGGGCGGTCAGAGCCCTCAACCGTGCGCCCACGCAAGCAATTCTGACACCGCCAGAGACTGCGCGCGCCCAAGGAGACGTAAGCCCACTCGTGGGGAGGACCCTGGGGCTCCTTGGGCTCGGGAGGCGGGGCAATCCATGGGGCATCCGACAAATCAAGGCGGGCCATCTGGGAAGCACATTAGCCGCCAAAGCGCACACCGCCTTGGAAATCCGAATGCGCAGATCGAGCTCTCTGAGCTCGTTGTCGGACGCCCTTGGATGAGAAACAGCAGCGAGTTTGGCGGCCTCGTCGGCCTCTGAATTACCAGTGCGCAGCCAGCGCTCCTGATCTGAAATTCCCGCTCCAGCGGGTCAAGGTGGGCTTTGACCTTAACGACCGATTCGACGAGAGAAGCCCCTACCCGAAACAGCATCATTAGCCCCGCGAAAGGACGCTTATAACTGAGCTGCACAGCAGAGGGGGCTTCGCACTGGTGAACAACATTAGCGCAGTCCGAGAAAAAGGTGGAAGGGCCCCCTATCTCCATCCACCGCGGGCAATTCCCGCACATTCAGAGCACTGAGACGTCTGTGGGAAGGGGGCGTGCACGGGCCCGAGGAGCCTAGCGCCCCGCATTCCTCCTCCTCACCCTCCTCCTCCTTGCCCCTCCTCCCAGGAGGGGATTGGCTGACCCCCGTTCGCGCTAACCCGTGACGTGAGCCCCGACGACCGAACGCTCCTATCCCAGGGCAGCGGGGCCACGAGCTCCACCTTTTATTGCCGCAGCTGCTTCTACAGTGACCGCCCCACCCCTTCCATCGCCAAAGAAAAAAGGCTCGCGCCACCCTGATATCCCGACCGACCTTGTAAGGCTACGACTGGCGAGTGGGTAAACAGCCGAAGACCACTGCAGGCGACCCAGAGCTCATGTCTTGTACGAGAAGAGGGAGGAGGAGGACGACAATGTAGGAGGAGAGGAGATGAGGTCACGGCGGAGCGGAGTCCAGAAGGAGGAGGGCGGGGGGAGGAAGGACGAGCGAAAGGGAGCAGGTTGCAGGGAGATGGGGAGAGAAGGAAGAGTAGCAGCAGCAGGTGGCGGACGAGCAGGTGCGAGAGTTGGAGCACGAGGCAAGGGCAGCAGCAGGAAAAGATTCGGGGGAGAGGGGGCGAGAAGGATCGCCAGCGGTGCGCAAGTGCACGCTGCTCCCTGAACGTGGGGGGCACACGCGCCGAGCTGGAAAAGCAGCACACGCCCGCCGCCTGCCGTGGCAGCCCGCAGCACGGACCTGTCACAGGCTCTGACCACTTGGGCAAGACAAGACCGCCGAGGCCGCTGGCAGCCCGCAGCACGCTTGAGAGCGCGCACTGGGGCAGGCACGAACCGCCTCGAGCGCGGGCTGCAACGCACCCAGCACACACGCGGGCCAGGGCCGCCCGCTGAGCTCCTCCAGGAGTGACAAGACATCACCATCACAGCAGGAGCTCGACCGCAAGAAACCTTTCACGACAAACCCAACCCTGAGACCGCAAGACGCCTAATGATCTTTGGCGTGGGAGCGTCACGCTCTCCCTAACAAAACCAT
>CAUYUJ010014993.1:276899-289399 GCA_963575745.1 Prorocentrum cordatum | reverse complement strand
GTCGATGAAGCCTTCCGCGACAAAGTTCCCATCCAGGGTACCGATAATCCACCTCACGAGCACAACCCAAATGAGCAGCCAATGAAGAGCGGTAAAGCATGGGTGGCCCAGTCAGCCATGTGCCTGCTGACTTTACAACGGGAAAGGGGTTCGAGCCCATATGGTTACAATAATGGCATCCGGCAGAGAGCCCAGGTCGCACATACACCTATTATATATATATATACATACATATATATATATATATAACAACGTCACCAAGGCGGGCAGACAACATCTACGATGATCCAACGAAACAACCAAAAGCTGTAATACAGACGGACATGTGCCAATGTGCATGCCAGCTTTCACCGAGACCTCATTCAGGAATGGCCTGGCAGTGACTCGGTGTTCAAAGAGAGCTTGGTAGTTGACGATAAACATACACATACACACATACATACATACATACATACATACATACATACATACATACATACATACATACCTACATGCATGCATGCATGCATACACACATACATACATACATACATACATGCATATATACATACATACATACATACATACATACATACATACATACATACATACATACAAACAAACATACATGCATACATACGTGCGTACATGCATGCATACATACATACATACATACACATACATACATACATACATACATGCATGCATGCATGCATGCATGCATCCATCCATCCATCCATCCATCCATCCATCCATACACACACATACATACATACATACATACATACATACATACATACATACATACATACATACATACATACATACATACATACATACATACATACATACATACATACATACATACATACATACATACATACATACATACATACATACATACATACATACATACATACATACATACATACATACATACATACATACATACATACATACATACATACATACATACATACATACACACACGTAAGCACATACATACATATATGTATATATATGTATACACACATGTAGGCGGAAATACAGAGAGATAGAGAGAGAGAGATAAAGAGAGAAAGAGAGAGAGAGAGGAAGGGAGAGAGAGAGAGAAAGAGAGAGCGAGAGAGGGAGAGAGAAACACAAAGATAAATAGAGAGAGAGAGCGAGAGTGAAAATAATCAAGCAACACAAACGAGGAAAGGAGGGGAAGGGGGGAGATGGGCGGGAAGACTGGGGGAGAGGGGAGCAGGGAGGCAAACATATGAGGAGAGGAGGAGGAGGAGGAGGAGAAAGAGGAGGGAAACAGGGGGAGGGGCTGGAGGCGGTGGGAGGAAAGAGCGATCTGGGACGGAGAGGCCCACCCATCCCCCCCCCCCTTTCGCCCGCTCTCCCCCCTTCATTCTTCTGCCCACTCCCTCCACTCCCCTCGTCCCTCCCTCCCTCCCAGCTCCCACTGCCATACTATCCAGGAGGAGGAGGAGGAGGAGGAGGAGGAGGAGGAGGAGGAGGAGGAGGAGGAGGGGAGGACTGGACTGGCCTACAGAGTAGTATAGCGGGGGGGAGCAGGGCCTTCCGCAGCCTTCTGGCGCGGCATCTGGGGCATGACCTTACAGCGGACGACTCCAGGGTTAGCTCCTCTTCTTCCTCCCTCGCTCACTCACTCACTCACTCACTCACTCTCGCTCTTGCTCTCGCTCTCTCTCCCTCCCTGTCTCTCTCTCTGTCTCTCTCTGTCTCTCTCTCTCTCCATCTCGCTCTCTCTCCCTCTACACACATGTCCGCCACCGTGCCCTGAGACACGAGTGGGAGTATTATCAGGTCGTTATGAGTCCTTCGAGCCGACCCCGCCGACCCCTCATTCTTATCCGCATCTGTGAATTGTAAGGGGCTGGGGTCCAAATGCACGGTTTCTCCGGGGCGTAGCGCGTAGTCCCACTAGACGCTGGGAAGCCAGATAGCCCCAAGATTGGCCACGAGAGCCCCAAGAAGCCCGCAAGACCTTCCAAGAGGGCCCCGATTCGGCCTAAGGGCGCCCAGATGGTCAAGATGGCCTCAAGACGGCGCAAGAGGCCTCCAAGATGCTTCAATAGAGCCCCAAGAGTCCTCCCAAGAGGCTCCCAAAAGGCCCTTTTGCAGCATGTTCGCGTTCTCGCCTTTTCGGGCTCCCGCCGCTCAGACGACATCCCAAGAGGCCCCAGATATTGCCCCAAGCGGGCCCAAGAGGCTCCCAAGAGAACCCCAAGATGGCCCCCAGGCGGCCCAGCGGGTCACAAGACGGCCCACCGCAACCGCAGCCATGCTGCAAGTGACCCTGCTGGCCATTTCGTCTCGTTGCCGCCGACCTCCTGCAAAAGTTCCGGCACGAGGCTCGTCTGCATGTTCTCACGGGTGAGTGATGCAACTCCTGTGATGTGGCAGACAAAGAAATCGGCCTCCGCTTGTGGAAGGCCCAGTTTGCTTAATCCTCATTGTACTTGACTGCCTGCCTAGAGGTCGATCACTGTAACCACCAAGGTGAGGTTGTCCGTTCATGTCATCGTAAATCTCGTGGCCTGCAGCTGCTGGCCTGTTCTGACTGACCTGCCTGTTCCTGGCAGGATACCAGCTCAGTGAGTTTCTCCAGCCCTACACCAAGACCTATCACCTTGAGCTCCCCCACCACGTCTGCTGCGATCATCTCCTCCTTGTGCACTGACAACGTGGTCGCGAACACAAAATGGCAATGCCCTTTCCCTGTGGCCTCAGCAGGTTCCAGCTTGGAAATCTGCACATCCACATGATCGCGAAGGTCAATGGGGGCTACGGCACGCCTCGTGAAGTCCGGTCAACTTGGGTCTCGCCTGAGGCGACATGCCCCAGGCTGATCTGCGCGGGGCTATGATGCCAGCTCTCCGCGATCAGCGCGATTTCGGGAGCCTCGCTCTGTCTCTCTCTCTCTCTCTCTCGTTCTCCCTCTCTCTCTCGCGCTAAACGGCGTGAACATGATAAGCACAAAAGCCAGCGATGCGTGTGCAGAGCATGCTGGTCAGCAGCTGCTCCTCGTTCTACTCGGTACAAACTACTCATTTGTCAGGTGTGGCATGCCTTCTCATTGCAATGTGGCCGATGTTGTGTTACGACCTCCTCAACCATTAACCGCACACATCTGCACGTGGGCTGGTGAGTCTTGTTGTCTCGCCAGCGCTGCTCACGCCAACGCTGTTTCTTCCCCCAAAGTTTAAGCAAGTTTCCCCAAAAAGTGCTTGCACTCAATTCGGGGGCGGTCTGGCGGCTCCGTGGTCGCCGTCGCCGCACCGTCGCCGCCTCGTCGTCTGGGCCTGGCTGGCGGTCTAGCGGTTTCGTGGTCGCCGTCGCCGCCGTGTCGCCGCTTCATCACGCTCCGTCCTTTGGGCCTGGCTCGCGGTCTGGCAGTTCCGAGATCGCCGTCGCGGTCGCCGCCGTGTCGCCGCCGACACTACAGTACATAAATCCTCCGGTCTAAAAGAAGATTCGGATCTACCCCGCCCCCGGGGTTATCGCTCCCCCTTGGGGAAGTACGAATAACATATGATATTGCCCCATCTTCATTTGGAAAATGAGCTATATCATCCCAGCTAAACCCGTTTATCGACCCCCTTTCGTCCCTGTCAACTAATACTGCCCGCTCACCCATTTATCACACATCATCAGTTTCTAATCCCCTCCTTCTCCTACCCAGGGGAAGGGTATACACTCCCTCCTCCCCCAGGCGACTGGGAGCCAACCCGAGTCAATGAGGGCACCCCCCCACCATCCCTTGTAAAAACCAAACAAAACACACTGTTCCTCCTAATTCGGAGCATGCGCAGCCAACCCGATGCGGCCTCCCCCCACCACCCCTGTCAAAAACAATACAGAATACACTTGGCGGCGGCGGCGGCGGCGGCTGCGGCGGCTGCGGCGGCTGCGGCGGGGGCAGCGGCTGCGGCGGCTGCGGCGGTGGCGGCGGCGGTGGCGGCGGCGGCGGGGGCGGCGGCGGCGGCGGCGGCGGCGGCGGCGGCGGCGGCAGCAGCGGTGGCGCAGCGGCTGCGGCGGCAGCGGCTTGCGGCGATTCGGCAGCGCGGCGGCGGCGGCGGCGGGCGGCGAGGTGGCGGCGGCGGCGGCCGCCAGCGGCGGCGGCGGCGGCGCTGCGGGGGCGGCGGCGGGCGGCGGCGGATTGGCCCCCAGTAGCTGCCCATCCAAAGAAGACTGCTGAATATGCTGCGGCTCGGGCCAGGCTCGAATGCTACGTATGTGTTGGGAGTGAGCGAGACGGCTTGCGGGCGGGGAGGGCGTCTTGTCCCCTCCCCCTATCCCTTCCCCTTGGCCTGGGAAGAGGGGGGGCGCGAGGCGCTAACACGCCCAAGCGGGTCCAAGATGGTTCCAAGAGGGCCTCGGAGAACCGAGGAAGGCCTCCAAGATGGCTCAAGGTAGCTGAAGATGGCTCAAGATAGCCTCCCACATATACCGACTTGTTTCAAACTTGTTTCAACGACCCCCCGAGAGGCCAAGATGGCTCCAAAGGGCCCGAGAACGCCCCAAAAACGCCACCAGAGGCATTCGTTGTGCCTCCGAATGGGGGCTGAATTGAGGACACCCTCCTTTTGAGCCACGGGGTGCCAAAACGGCCCCAAAAGAGCCCTCAGACCCGCCCAAAGGACCCAACGAGGACCCCAAAATGACCCCCAAAGAGCCCCAAGTGGGACCCAAGAGAACCTCAAGAGAGCCACAACATGGTTCCGATATATCCACGAGAACCTTCGTTCACAACAACGCTTCGACTCGCCTGGCAAACTGTTTCTGAATGGGCTGGTGGGGATACGCGGGGAACCCAATTTGTTGTGCAACGTATGCTGTGCCGTGTACGTGCTATCCATGCTTTGCAATTCAACGTGCCGAACTTGAAGTTGTCAGCCCCCCTGCTCGCGCAATCATCCCACTCGCCCACCCGCAGTTTGGTTTGCAAAACCCATGCGGCGACGATTGTGATGACTGCTCGGCGCTGGCTGGCGCGTCGCCACGGCCGCGCCAACCCGCATGCTCGCGCGCGCAGCTGCCAGCTAGTTTGGCGCGACCGACGCGGTCGTGGTGGCGATGGCCGCTGGGGACTTCCCAGCGGGCACTTGCGTGCGAGTGGGCGAATTGGCTGGGCGCGGCATCATGGCAGCGGTAGGCGCGATGATGATAATAGCGATGCTGGCGACGATGACGGCAACGACGACGGCACGGCCACTGACTCCTCCGATGCTGATCGCGCCGACGATGATGACGGCGTCTTCGCGTCGGTGGTGAACGCTTTGGAAACAAAAAAGTTCGACACGCGCGCGCGGGCGACGCGCAAGAGTGGCCCGCATGATGTTATTTGACACATAGGCCCCATCCTTCTGCGGCCTCTCTCGAGCAGGTTCGCCATGCGATGGCCTCGGGGCCCGAAGCTGGGCGAAACCGCCTGGTGCGAAGAAGTGCAATGCCCGGATCCCAGGGTCCCTCTCCTCCTCCTCCTCCTCCTCCTCCTCCTCCTCCTCCTCCTCCTCCTCCTCCTCCTCCTCCCACCTCCCCTCCTCCTCCTCCTCCTCCTCCACTCCCCCTCCTCCTCCTCCTCCTCCTCCTCCTCCCTCCTCCTCCTCCTCCTCCTCCTCCTCCTCCTCCTCCTCCGACCACTCCCCCTCCCCTCCCCCTCCTCCCCCTCCTCCTCCTCCTCCTCCTCCCCCTCCTCCTCCTCCTCCTCCTCCTCCTCCTCCTCCTCTTCCCTCCTCCTCCTCCTCCTCTCCCTCCTCCTCCTCCTCCTCCTCCTCCTCCTCCTCCTCCTCCTCCTCCTCCGCCTCCTCCTCCTCCTCCTCCTCCTCCTCTGCTCCTCCTCCTCCTCCTCCTCCTCCTCCCTCCTCCTCCTCCTCCTCCTCCTCCTCCTCCTCCTCCTCCTCCTCTCCTCCCTCCTCCTCCTTCATCCTTCCTCCTCCTCCGACCATTCCCCCTCCCCCTCCCCCTCCCCCCCCCCTCCCCCTCCCCCTCCTCCCCCTCCTCCTCCTCCTCCTCTTCTCCTCCTGTTTCCTCCTCCTCCCCCATATCCCTCCCCCCATCTCCCTCCCCGCCCCCTGCCCCTCCCCCTCCCCCCCGCCCCCTCCCCTCCCCCCCCCCCTCCCCTCCCCTTCCCCCGTATTCGCGAGGGTAGGGTTCGCGAGGGCGGGTAAACTGAGGCATTTCCAGTTCCTGCTTTCTCGAGCCGTTTTGCATGGCCCCGCAGTGAGGAGAGGATACCCCCATATCCTCCACCTGCGTGCGGGGTCGGTGGCGGGCGGCCGAGGCGGGCTGCCCTGCGCTGCTCTCGGCGGAGGCGGCGAGGAGCGCCGAGGAGGAGGAAGAGGAATGGAAGACGACGTCGCCCCCGTGCCTGCTGGCGGAGCCGCATCAAGTGGGCAGCGACGGCAGAGACCGAGTGGAGGAGAAGACGAAGGGAGGATGGATGTGGAGGGGAGCTCTCAGCCTGCATCCCAATATCGGGCGAGGGTCTGGGCCGTCGACGTGCAAGGAGCGTCCGCGCGACCAGCTTCCTGCAGGTCCTGTGGCCTGGTCTTCGAGGCGGGCGAGTTGCGCCTATGTACGTGGGGCAACCGGACATGCTCGCGCTGGACGTGCCCCACTTGTTTGCAGGGTCGCGTGCCGCAAGGTGCCGAATTCCGACCTCATGGCAGAGGCGATGACACGAGTATCGCCGCGGCGCGTGCGCAGACAGCAGTCGCCGAGCCCCAGGCCAGCAACGCAGGAGGCGCTGGGGGCTCGCGGCCGGCGCCGCCAGAACAACTTCTCCAACATCCAGCCTGGGACGACAACGTGCTGCCTGGCCGGCCGGCATTGGTGGGCGAGATTGCCTTGGAACGATTTGTTAACGACCGGAGCCACCACTTACGTGCAGATCCCGGACAGACTACGAGGCGCGGTCCTCCAGGCGAGGCGGAAGACGCTGGAGATACTTCGGAATGCCCGGGAACACGGGGAAGCGAAGGAGGAAAGGAAATTGTTCTTGGTGCTGGACCTCCTACTCCTCAGCACCAGCAGCGAGGGTGCGACGTGTGCGGAGTTGCTGGAGGAGCGACTTGCGTGGTTCTGGGGGGCGCAGTGGGAGGCAATGTGGACATCCGTGCGCCACGGGCGGGAGATCCCAATGGCTGCCGCCAGGAATGGTGACAAGCTGAAGGCGGCGCGGATCCACACCCTGGCAGCAGCTGGAGAGGAAGGGCGAGCACTACGGGCCACTGCCAACAGCAAACTGGCGCCCCGCACCCCGACGGCTCTGCCCGCGCCGTCGGCGGAAGGTATCCCGCACCCTTCGCAAGAGACACTCGAGAAAGTCCAGGAGGAGACGGCGCGCCTGCTCCGGAAGCCACCCCGCCTCTCAGCGCCGGGGCTTCTAGGCAGCCGCTTGGGGCACTTAACAGACGCGAAAATATGTTCCGAGACCCTGGGCTGGCTCACCGAAGCTGTCTCGTGGATCGCCTTTGGCATGCTCCCGGGGGAAGCTATGGGTGTTCTCTGGACCGGGGAGGTCACGGCGCTGCGCAAGGGAGACGACGACGTGCGACCGCTCATCGCGGGATCGACGGAGCGACGCCTGGGTCTGCGAGCGCTGGCGCGGACCCGGAAGGAGCAGCTCCGGGACGCAGCCGGGCACAGGCAGCGCGGGGTCGGGAGGTCCGGCGGCACCGAGCTCCTGCTGCGGAAACTGGAGGCGCAGGCAGAAACCAGGCCGACAGCAGTTTTCCTGAAGGTGGACGTGGAGGCCGCCTTCCCCTCGCTGGAACGAGCGCCCGCCATAGCGGCAATGGCGGAGCGAGACGAGGTGGTCGCGACGGCCCTGCTCGCTTGGTACGGACAGCCAGCGAGGCACCTCTGGCGCGACGCCGGGGGGCTTTTCCACCCGCTTGACAACACGAGGGGCTTCGACCAGGGGGGCCCGCTCTCGCCCGCGGCCTACTCCGTGGCGCAGAGAGTAGCTCTGGACGGCTTTCAGACCGAGCTGCTCCGCCTGGACCCGCAAGCGAAGCTCTACAGCTACCTGGGCGACACCTACCTGGTGGTAGACGCCGCGCTGGCCGCGCTCGCCTTGGAAGCCTTCCAGCGGGCGCTCCACCCCCTCGGGCTGAAGCTGAAGCTGGCGAAGACGGCCGCCTGGTCCCCAGCCGGGCGCGCCGTGCTCACGCAGGACCTGCAGGCGAGCTGGGTGCCGCGCCTGCCTGTGCTCGGCAAGCACCTGCGGCCTCCGGGAGACGCCGAGAGCAGCGCGCCCGCCGCCCTAGGGGTGCCAGCGAACAGCTTGTCCGAGGCTGGGCGGAAGCTAGAGACGCTCTGGGGGGAGCTGAAGAAGCTGCAAAAGGCCGGACTCAGGAAGCAGGCAGCGGCAGCCCTCCTGCGCGCTTACGCGGGCCCGGCGAGCCAGCACTCCTTGCGGATGGAGCTCGCCCAGGACTCCGCGACGCAGCAGTACGACGATCTGCTGACGGGCTGCTGGCGGGACCTCCTGGAACGGGACCTCGACGAGGCGGCCGTGGAGCTCCTGGGCCTCCCGGCCAGGTTTGGAGGCCTCGGCGCGCAGCTGGCGGGCACGCGGCGCCACGCGGCCTTCTTCGCCTCCTGGTCAGCCGCGGCGCAGGAGGTCGCAGAGGACCAGGGCAACGCGACGCTGGCTGACTGCCTGGAGCGGCTGCCACGGGCGGCCCAGCAGCTGGAAACGGCGCGGCGCGGACTGCAGGGCCAGGGGCTCGAGCTCGCGCCGGGGGGCGACTTGGCGACTGCGCTGCAGACGCCCCTGAAGCAAGGCTTGGCCACGGAGAAGGTGCCGAGGACCCAGCGCGCAGCTCTGCTGCGACGCTTGCCCCCTCCCCGACAGGCCGAGCTGCGGGGCGCAGCCGGAAGCGGCAGCGCGGCCTTTCTTGCCTACCCGGAGGACGACCTCTGCTCCCTCGAAAACGCGCTCTGGCAGGCAGGGACGCGGCGGCGGCTGCAGCTTCCGCGCGCCGAGCTCAGCCAGCGGGAGCTAGCGACCGCGCCGGCCGACTGCTGCCTGCGCGCTGCCGACGGCGCTGGCTGCCACGGGGCACTAGACGACGGCGGTTACCATGCCCTGACCTGCCAGGTGGGCGGGGGCGTGGTGGCGCGACACGGCGGCCTCAACCGGAGGGTCGGGGGTCTCCTCCACCGCTGGCGCGGCGAGCGGCCCCTCGTTGAGCAGAGAGTGCCGACTTGGGACCGCCAGCACCCCGACGGCAGACTCGAGCGCGCGATCCTGGACCTGCAGTACCAGGACGACGACGGCACCCACTGGCTCGACGTCTCCGTCCGCCACCCTGCAGCCGGCACGCAGGCCGAGCTGCGCCTGGCCGCGCGCCGGGACGGCGAGGCCAGCAGGCGCGGCGAGCGGGAGAAGCACGCCCGCTACCCCGGCGACCGGCTGACGCCCTTCGTCCTCGAGGCGGGGGGGCGGCTCGGCGCCGAGGGCCGCCTCTGGCTGCTAGGGCAGGTGCGGCGCTTGCCCGAAGACGAGCAGCAACGCGAGCTGGCGCGGGCCTACAAGGTCTTGTCCTGCGGCCTGCAGGCGGCAACAGCGCGCCAGCTCCAGAAGGCGGCCGGCTTGCGCTAGGCGGCGCGCCGCCGGCTGGCGGGCGGAGCCGCCGCGGCGGTGGCAGCAGCGCGGCTCGACACCGCTTAGCGAGGCCGCCGAGCTGACTGACGCGCTGGCGCGGCGGGGCTAGCGCAGGGCGGCGCCGACAGCCGCTTGGGGCCGACGTGGAGCTGGCGGCGACCCCAGCAGCCCGTGTCGGCCCACGGGGGCCACTGGAGACGCTGGAGGGGCGAGCGGCGGCTCGGGCGGCGGCCGGCGGCTGGCTGCCGCGCGCCGCGGCCAGGCGACCTTCAGCCGCAGCGCGCTGCCGGGGCGCGCGGCCGTGGCCGGTCGAGGTGCTCTATTTGGACTACCAGAGGTATCTATGGTGCTTCCGCCCTCTCATACCACCCTCTGGTGAGGGTCGCGCGGATTTTTACGAGGCTTCGACAGACGCGCCTCCTCCTCCTCCTCCTCCTCCTCCTCCTCCTCCTCCTCCTCCTCCTCCTCCTCCTTTTCCCTGCCTCCCTCCCTCCCTCCCTCCCTCCCTCTCTCCCTCCCGCCCGTTTGGCGTGCACGAAATAAGTCTGAATGGAAACGGGTGCTGGACCCCAGGGCCTTCCCCCAGGACGAGTCTCTCCTCCTGGGCCGCTTCTTTCGGCAGCCTCGGGGCCCTAGAGAGGGCCCCGAGCGCTCGGAGGTGGCGAAAAACCTCAGGACCTGTTTCCGTCAGGACCCGTTTCCTTCACTCGGCGGCGAGCCCAGGGGTACGAGGCGGGAGTCTATCCATATCCACCGCCTGTGGAACTGACGTCCTGCGACCCCAGCGGGCGGTGGATGTGGATGTATTTGGGCCCCAGCCCTCGCGCCTTCTGGGAAGCCGCCCGTGGCTTCGGGGAGGGCTCACGTGGCATCGGAGAAGGCGCGAGGGCTTCTGAGAAGCCCCGCCGCTCTCCTCCCCTTCCCCCCTGGGCTCGCCTTCGTGGAGAGCGTTTGCTGTTCCTCGCCGCGACAGCGGCCGTTACGAGCCTCCCCAGCCCCCTCCACAGGCAACGCCACGCTTCGTGCTGACCTCCGAGCTGTCGCTGGCTGCTCCTAGACATTCCCAGACGGAGTTGGCGCCCCGCCCCCCCCCCCTTCACCCCCCCTCTGACTACCTACCAGACCACCCCTCACCCGAAGACCCAAATTTCGGGTTGCGTCAATGTCCCCCGACGCCTACCCCCCCATGGGAATGGAGGACAAATTGGGGCCTTCGGCTTGGGTTGGGGTGGTCTGGTGGGTGATGACCCTCGGTACAGTCAAAAACCCTAACAAGGACGCGCGGTAAGGACGCAAGAGCCTTGGAAGCCGAAGTTGGGATTTTTGGGGCGGTGGACGACGAACACCTCAAGGACGCAAGGGCAAGGAAGAGCAAGGACGCAAGGGTACCCTGAGCAAAGTCGCGCGTTCTTATTAGGGTTTTGGACTGTATCGCCTGGGAAACAAAAAACGCTCTCCTGGCGACCCGTGGCCCTGGCCAGGCCCGTCCGTCGCGGGCCGGGCGCGCGACGCCGAGCCGCTTCAGCAGGGCCTCGAGGCGCGCCCGCGCCGGGCTCCGCACCTAGGGCGGGGGGGGGGCCACCAGCATCACCACCAACACCACTCTGACCATCACAATCACCACCACCACCACCATCACCATCACCACCACCATCACCGTCACTGCCACAACCATCATCATCATCAGCAGCATCATCAGCATCATCACCCTCGTCGTCGTCGTAATCATTATCATCATCGTCATCATCATCATCATCATCATCATCATCATCATCATCATCATCATCATCATCATCATCATCATCATCATCATCATCTCATCATCATCATAATCATCATCATCATCATCATAATCATCATCACAATCATCATCATCATCATAATCATCACCATCACCATGACCATCATCATCAGCATCATCATCGTCACCATCATTGTCATCTTCGTCGTCGTCGACATTGCTGTCGTCTTCTCCTCGCCGTCTTCATCATCATCAGCATCATCATCACAATCATCGTCATCGTCGCCATTACCATTATCATCCTGACCCTTCGCACAACCACCATCATTATCATCACCCCACCACCACCAAACTCCTCCTCCTCCTCCATCACAGCCACCATCATCATCAACATCATCAGCAGCAGCATCATAACCACAATGAACCTCAGCACCAGCTTCATCGCCAGCATCAGCAGCATCAACATTAGCATCACCGTCATCATCCTCATCATCGCCATCACCACCAGCATCATCAGCATCATCAGCGTCAACAACAACAGCAGCATGAACAGCATCAGCATCAGCATAGTCGTCATCACCATCACCATCAACATCATCACCAGCACCATCACCATCACAATCACCATCACGATCTTCATCATCGTCATCACCATCACCATCGTCATCAGCATCATCATCATCATCATCATCCTCATCCTCAACATCATCATCTTCAACATTATCATCAACTTCATCATCGTCAGCAGCATCATCATCGTCGCCATCATATCGTCATCATGATCCCCGCCCCAACCTCAACCATACCTCCTCCTCATCATCCTCATCATCGTCATTAGTATCAACATCATCATCCTCATATTATCATACTCATCATTATCATCATTATCATAATCACCACCACCACCATCATCATCATCATCAACATCATCTGCGTCTGCATCCTTATCATCATCATCGTCATCATCATCCTCATCATCAGCATCAGCATCATCACCCTCATCATCATCAGCATCATTATCAACATCATCAGCATCAACATCATCATCATCATCATCATCATCACCATCACCATCACCATCATCACCATCACCATCATCATCAGCATCAGCATCAGCATCAGCACCTGCACCATCACCATCACCAC
>CAUYUJ010014993.1:231899-274399 GCA_963575745.1 Prorocentrum cordatum | reverse complement strand
ACGGCGTCGACGGCATGGGCGACAAGCTGAATGGGGTCCTCGGAGTGGTGAAAGCTTTCCAGGGGCTCGCCGTCCTCCTCCTGCTCCTCCCCTCCTCCTCCTTCCCTCCTCCTCTCCTCCTCCTCCTCCTCCTCCTCCTCCTCCTCCTCCTCCTCCTCCTCCTCCTCCTCCTCCTCCTCCTCCTCTCCTCCTCTCCTCCTCCTCCCTCCTCCTCCTCCTCCTCCTCCTCCTCCTCCTCCTCCCTCCTCCTCCTCCTCCTCCTCCTCCTCCTCCTCCTCCTCCTCCTCCTCCCTCCTCCTCCTCCTCCTCCTCCCTCCTCCTCCTCCTCCTCCTCCTCCTCTCCTCCTCCTCCTCCTCCTCCTCCCCCTCCTCCTGCCCTCCTCCCCCTCCTCCTCCTCCTCCTCCTCCTCCTCCTCCTCCTCCTCCTGCGCTTGGCCTTACCGCTGGGGTCCCCGCCTGCAGCCGAGGAAGCTCCGGCCGGGGCTCGGCGCGCGGCCTTCGACGCTGAGCTGGGCAGACTCAGGGACGCGAGCGAAGCGGGCACTGAAGCCCCCCGTGCAGGCTTGGCCTCGAGGCTGCGGGAGGCCAGGGCTGACCCTAAACGGTGTTGTTCGTTTTCGTTTTGTTTTCGTCTTCCCTCGTTATGTTTTCAATGCGCCTTGAACGCAAAACGAAATCGAAACGAAAACGGCCCACGAAATCGCCAAAACACCGTTTAGGTCCACCCCTGTGGGAGGCGGCCCATGCCCGCAGGCGAAGGTTGAACTGCGATCGTACCATGGCTAAGCCTTCGCCTCTCGCTCTTCGCTTCCACTTGGATCGGCGACAGGGCCTGATCCTGCTGGCCGCTACGGCCGCAAGCTTCTGTCAATTCAGCTGCTTCGCAGCCCCTCTTGGGAGTGCGCGGCCTTCCCAGCTGAGCTAGTATTCGAACTCGGGCTTCGAGCTTTGTGAGTATTCCCTGAGGTGAACATTACGCTATGCTGCTCTGGCGAATTGTTTCTTTCACGTTGCGGTAGTTGGCCGAGGCCGATGTGGCAGGCGCAAAAACTCGTGGCACTGCAGGTCCTCGCTGGTGCCACTAGGTCCGGCCTGACGCTGCGGGCAAGGCGCCGAGGGAAGCGTGCGGGTTCGGGGGGCTATCGAGCTAGAGCTCTGGTCCGTCTTCGATGCATTGGACCAATCCCATCACCATCATCATCAACACCACCATCATGGCCACCACCACCACCACCATCACCATCATCATCATCATCATCATCATCATCATCATCATCATCATCATCATCATCACCATCACCATCATCATCATGAGCACGATCATCATCATCATCATCACCACCACCACCATCATCATCATCATCGTCATCATCGTCAGCATCATCAGTATCAGCATCATCATCAACATCATCATCATCATCATCGTCATCGTCGTCGTCGTCGGCGGCGACGGCGTCAGCATCGTCAGTATCACAATCAGCAGCATCACCCCCACCACACCCAACCATCATCAGAATCATCATCATCATCATCATCGTCAGCATCATCATAGTCATCGTCGCCATCATCATCAACATGATCATCATCAGCATCATCATCATCTTCATTACCATCATCAACATCACCATCACCATCATGACCATCGTTCCGGGCGTCATCGTCATTGCCGTAGCCATCATCATCACATTCATCATCACCAGCATCATCGGCATCATCATCACCATCGTCAGCATCATGATCAGCATCATCATCGTCATCGTCCGTACCATAATCCAGATCATCATCATCATCATCATCATTCCCATCATGTTCCTCTTCGATATCATCATCTCCAACAGCATCATCATCATCATCATCAGCATCATCTCCATCATCATCATCATCCGTATCACCGCCATCATTCTCAGCCTTAGCAGCATCATCATAATAATCAGCAGAATCATCATCATCATATTCATCATCATCTGCATAATCGTTAACTTTACCATCGTCATCAGCATCAGCACCGTCATCATCACCACCAGCACCAGCATTAGCATCAGCAAGAACATCATCAACACCACCATAATCATCATTAGCATCCTCATCACCAGCATCAACATACTTATCATCAGCATCATCATTGTCGTCATCGTCATCGTCATCAGCATCATCGACATTATCGCCACCATCAACAACACCAACATCATCAGGAGCATCAACAGCAGCATCATAATCAGCATCACCACCATCATCGTCAGCATCGTCGTCGCCATCAGCATCATCATCCAGATCAGCATCGGCATCAGCATCATCAGCATCTGCATCATCATCACCATTATCATCACCATCACCATCACCATCACTATAATCACCCGCATCAGCATCAGTATAATTAGCATCGGCATCATCATGAGCATCATCATGATCATCATCATCATGATCATCATCATCATCATCATCATCGACGTCATACTCGTCATCATCGTCAGCATCATCAACATCATCGCCAGCATAAACATCATCATCCGCACCCTGAGCATCAGCATTGTCAGCATCAGCGGCGTCAGCATCATATTCAGCGCCATCATCAGCATCAGCATCAGCACCAACATCATTTGCCATCTTCACCATCACCATCACCATCACCATCACCATCATTATCGTCATCATCATCATCATCATCATCATCATCATCACTATCATCATCATCATCATCATCATCATCATCATCATCATCATCATCATCATTATCATCATCAGCACCATCATCATCAACACCAGCATCAGCAGCAGCATCCTCATCGTCATCGTCATCGTCATCGTCGTCCTCATCCTCCTCCTCATCATCATCCTCATCCTCCTGCGAGCGCCAAGAGAAGTCGAGACGCCGCCACACACCTACGCCCCTTGAGCTCGACGAGCAGCGGCACGACCCAGTAGCAGACCACGACCATCAGCAGCAGCAGCAGCAACGCGTGCGCCGCCTCCTCCTCCTCTTTCTCCTCCGCCTCCTCCTCATCAGCATCCATATTCTCCGGCTACCCCAGCCTACCCCTGGCACCACGCCGTCGGAGCCATCGTTCACCTCCAAGAACTCGAGGGTCCTCTGGGCGACGTCCACCACTGCGGGCCGATGCTCTTTTGCTTCTCGCGGGCCGCCCTTCGGAGACCACGGCTCCGCCCCTCTCCCCTTCTCCTCATCCTCTCTCGCCTTTCCCCGCCCCCGCCCCCCCAACCCCTCCCCATCCTCCTCCTCCTCACCACCACCGTCGTTCCCGGAGGGAAATGACACGTGTTGAAGATTGGCCAGGAGGACTCCATCCCAAGAGGTCTCGGCCACGGCATGTCTTGATTCGGTGTGCCCCCTCCAGGGGGGTCTGGCTGCGGATGCCGAACCTACAAGACGTCAACCTGCTGCTCCCGCCCGTCCCTCGCTCCTGCTGCGCAGCCCGCGAACCGAACCACCCACAAGAGCCGCGGCCGCCCAGCAGCAGGGTGAGGGGCAACGGCAGGGGGGGACCAGCTCAGGAGGAGGCCATCGAGCCGTGACCGGCAGTACATCGCCAATGGATAGGCGACAGACGCCCGATGGCGAATGCGCGCGTTGTTGGGCGGGGCGGGCTATCGGCTATCGGGCCTCATCGGCGACGATTGGGCGAGTGGGGGTGTATGCATCCCCCCTGAGCCTATCCCCAAAAAAATTGTCCCGTGGTTCTCGGGCTATAAATCAGCTCTCTGGCGGCCGGTCGGGACGATCTGGGCACCCTCAGAATGCTCACGGCGAGGCGCAGCCGCTGGAAGGCGCCCCGAGGCTGGGAAGACGAGGAGAACCGACGAGATAACCTGAAAACATCGACAACAAAAAAATCGGATCTCCCGTGAGGGCGAGCTGGGTCAGCCGCTTGGGCATCACGGCGTACCGCTGCTGGAAGCTCGAGGAGTGCTTCACGAACACGTGGCGCTGGACGGAGCCCGCGCTCGCGAGCTTGGGCGCCGAGCCTGCGCCGCCCTCGTCGAGACCTGGCAGGGAGGAGGCGCGCGGCGGCAGCGGCAGCTGCCGGGAAGAGGGAGGCTGACGAGGAAGGTGCAGAGGCAGGAAAGCTGGAGCGGAAGATCCAAAAGAACGAAGAAGGGGGAGGGGGAGGAGGAGGAGGAGGAGGAGGAGGAGCAGCAGGAGGAGGAGGAGGAGAAGGAGGAGGAGGAGGAGGAGGAGGCCCACAATTCCAAGAGGAACACGAAGAGTCGCAGGGGAGCTCGCCGCTGGGGCCCCGCCGCCAGCCCAGACGGCGGGCACAAATCGAGAGATTTCAAGGAGTGCGTGCCACAGGTGTGGCGCGACATGGGCTGCGCGATTTAAGGGTTGCGCGGCACGTGGGTTGCGCGCCATCCTCCATCCATGGGTGGCACAATCCATAGGTTGCGCCATACATTGCGCCATGGATTATGCGATCTATGATTTGCGCCGTTGCGCCATCGGATGCACCACCCGTTGGTTGCGGCATGGGTTGCACCACGGAGGTTGCGCCATCCCCGGGGTGCGCCAAAGGTTGCGCCATAGGTTGAGCACTCTGCTTCACATAAAAAGACCTGCTGCTGGTTGCGCCCTAGGTCACGCACTCTGCGGATCATACAGCGGCCTGAATCCCACTAGCCCTCTTGGCGTGGGTGGTTTAACGAGCTTCGTCTTCCCTTTGCCAAAGCTCCCTCTTTCCCAAGCTCGGGGGAGGGGTTGATCACTTTTCCTCATTCGTATACACCCCTTTCTGGCCGGCCGCCAGCCCAGAACCATGCCAACCCCACGAAGGCCACCACCACCCCACCATCCTTGTCAGAAACCAGAAAGCACGCTGCCTCCAAATTTGGAGCATGCGTGGGCGCCCCGCGAAAATTTCGCATTGGTATTTTAAAAGGACGGCTGGGGTATCAGCAGATGCCACCCGCCTTCTGGGCGCAGGTGGCCGACCAACTGGTTTGGCACATCAGTGTTTGCTGCTTTTTCGCCGTACCGTTTCCAATGGGATTTCAAAGCCTCCACATGGCTCCCAAATTGACCAAAAAAACTCAAAGCCAGGCCCAAGAGCCCCTACTGGTCCTCAGTGGCTGGCGCACCTGGCGCGGCTGGAGCACGCGAAACACTGGGCGCACGTGGAGCACCAGCCGCACCCGGCGCGCCTGGCACGCTTGGGCCTCCAGGGTCCGGTGCATTTGGAACCCGTGGCGTCTGCGGCGCTCTTACGCGATATGTTGGTTCCGTCTCCCCCTACCCCCTCCCCTGGGCCTGGGAGGGAGGGGAACGCGGGTAGCTAGAGCACCCGAGATGGCCCAGAATGGTTCCAAGACGGCCTCAGAGACTCTGAGAGCCCACGACGGCCTCCAAAATGGTTCGATAGCCCCCGACACACATCCAAGAGACCGCAATACGATTTCAAGTGCCATCCGAACTCCCCCAAATGGGAAATCCATGTGTTTTGCCTTCTCACCTTTTCGTTTCCGATGGGCTCTTGAGGCCTGAAAACGGCCGACGGCCCCGGGACGGCCCAAGAGAGTCCCAAGGGGGCCCAGGGCCCAAGAGGGCCCCGAGAGGGGCCCCAACAGCGCCCACGAGCACCCAAAAAGCGCACCAAGAAGGCCTCAAGACATTATTTTTGAGCCTCTGATGGGGGGGAGCCATGACCCTTTCATTTTGCCCACGGGTCCCCAGACAACCCCAAGAAGCCTCCCAGACCACCCCAAAGAGCCCCAATATGACCCCAAGAAAGCTTCAAGAGAACTCCAGAAGAACTTCGGAAGTGCCCCAAAAAGCCCCGCGAGGACCCTCAGCCCCAAGATGGCTGCAAGAGAACGCTGGGGAAACGCTTCCAAGGCGGTTGTCGCACTGCATGCTTCTATACTGTCCTGACCACGGCAACTCGCCTGGCAATCGTTTTCTGGATGGGCTGGCGGGGATATTGTTTGGCACGCGGGCGCGCGAAACGGGTCGAACGAAGGGCTAGCAGGGGCAGGCTACGCCACCGGCTGCAGAGAAAAAAAACGACGAGTCACGAGCAAAGCCCGGCGCGGGGCGGAGCTCAGGCGTCCAAGCGTGAGGAGGGTGCCGAGGAAGGCCGTGTACACGACGGCGGCGTAAGGCGACCAGAACGCCACACTTACCCAGGAAGGCGGTGACGAAGGTAAGGGCCAGACCGAACTTGCCGAACACGAAGTCCTGGCAAAGAAGAGCAGGAAAAACCAGAAGGCCCCGCTCCACGTGGGCAATGACCACCTCCGTGAAGAACAGGACCAGGGGAGAGCACGGCCGCCCTGGAACGGCTGGTGGGGAGACTTTGTTGTTGCCAGCCGCAGGCGAGCGCGCCGACGGCGTGTCAAGGTCCGAGCGGGCCGCGCGAGGTCCTAAACTACCAAGCAGAAGCAGGCCTACCACCGCAACTCAGAACGGGACTGGGGAGTAGCCGAAGAGGGGGCGGGGGGCTGGTGGGGATACGCAAAGCGACAAGAGTTTCATGGCGCCATCGGTTGCATACTTTGCAGCCAAAACACAAAACGGCCTGCCAACGGGTGCTGCCAATCAGCCACTCAACCCGTCAATCCGAAAATTACTGGAGCGCACCCCGCGGAACGGAAAACAACGGGATGCGCCCGATGTGAACAAATGAGAGAGCAAGATAGCGTGGGCTCCGCTACATGGCGGCCGCCATCGCGCCAAGCCGTAACCGAGGCCACAGCCTGACGGCGCAAGGGTAGCAGGGGTAGCAGGAGCAAGAGGAGGGGGAGGATGGAGGGCTGAGGAGGGGGAGGGGGGAGGGGGGGGGAGATGGAGGAGAAGAGGATCGACAAGGCGGGAGGAAAAAAGGACATGAGGAAAGGAGGGGTTTGGAAAGAAATGGCTGGGCCGAGAGCACGACAACCAGACCTGGGCAGATCTATAGAAGGTTGTTTCTCCGACCGTTCCGTCCCTCCCTCCCTCCCCCATCCCCTCACCCACTATCCCCTACTCATATGTCTCCCCACACTTCCTTCATCGTCCCTTTCCTCCCTCCTCCTTGTTTTCCTCTTCCTCCTCCTCCTCCTCCTCCTCATCCTCCTCCTCTTCCTCCTCCTCCTCCTCCTCTTCCTCCTCCTCCTACCCCCCTCTCCCCCGTCTTTTTCCCGCGTCCAGCCTCCCGCCTCCTCCAGCCTGCATTCCCCCCGTACCTCTTCCTTCATTCGTCTATCCCTGCGCTTGTGTTCATCACTACTGATACTCTCTAATGCCATTCGTCCCCCTTCTTAACGCAGGCATTCGCCTCGAAAGTGCCCTTTAACTCATTATGCCTGTCATTATCCACTCCATGCCCCTCTCCCCTTGTCATAACCACCACCGAGACCGCCGCCACCACAGCAACCATGTTCATCGTGGTCATCCGCACGGCCACCACAATCACAACCATCAAGTCTGTCATCGTCGTCACCACGCCATCAAGTCTGTCATCGTCGTCATCAAGTCTGTCGTCGTCGTCACCACGCCATCTCCACAAACACAACAATGAAACCGTATGAGAAGGACGGGTGGTACGGACGAAAGACCCTGTGGCGGCGGGCGACCAACGCCCCAGGGACGCAAAGGTACCCTAACCCGCCCCCGTCCTTGCCGAATTGGCGTTGCGCCCCCCCCCCCCCCCCCCAAAAAAAAAAAAAAACGCTAAGACACGAACGCGACCTCAACATCCGCGCGTCCCGCTGGGCATGGCGCCAAGATCAAACGGCACCTGCTCGGGTGGGCCACGCGGCACATGCGGAGGGCGCAGAGACGCGCCAGGGGCCCCATGCCCGCTCCGCGCCCCTGGGGCCACGTCCACCCGCTACCGAAGCGACGGCCGAAAGCAAGGGCAGCGCGCCCAAGGCCGGGCAAAAGATCCTGCCTGGCCCGTTCCCTTCAGGCAACCTCCGCCCGCGAGGGAGAGGACGACGGAAGACAGCGGCGGCGCGCCCAAGGACGGCCAAGGGAACCCTGCATGGCCATCGTGCTCCAGATGGCTCCCCTGTGTAGCGCGCGCCGCACAAGTGACCCACCAGCGGGTGGGTCACCCGAAGACGGGCTGACAAAAACCAGTTGTTTCACTTGCATGCTGGGCCTCAGCATGAGCTGGTGCGCCCGTACTCCATACGCTTCCCCTGTGGAGCGCGCAGCGAACAGGTGACCCAACAGCGGGTGGGTCACCCGAACACGAGCTGCGAAGAACTCATTGTTCCACTTGCTTCAAAATGCGTTTGCCCACTCGTGCTCCATATGCCTCCCCTTGTGCAGCGCGCAGCGCACAGGGGACCCACCAGCGGGTGGGTCACCCGAACACTGGTTGGGAAAACCCCATTGCTCTCTCTTTGCAGCGCGCAGCGAGCAGGTGACCCACGTCCTGAAGGCAACGCCCGCCCGCGAAACAAGAAACAAGAAAACGACCGAGGGCAGCGGCGGCGGGCCCAAGGACTGCCAAGGGAGCTCTGCCTGGACAACGTCTTTAGGCCCACGACCGCCCGCACATTGAGCCACGGGCCAGGGCGAGGCCGACGCGCCGATGGACGGCTTCAGGTACCTTTGTTGTTCGCGTTATTCAAACACCCCCCTGAAGGAACGCCCCGCCGCGCAGCCGAGAGGCGGCGCCCGCCCCCAAGGGTGGCCTGAGAGGCTGACCGGTGGAAGCAGCGAAGGGCAAGCCGCAGAGGCAAGGACACAAGGATACCCCGAGGCTCGCGTCCTTACTATGCGCGTTGGCTTTATCACCCCCACCATCACAGTCGTCATCGGCATCGCCATTGCCATGCCCATCGCTATCACAGCACCATACGCATCAGCAGCATCATCATCATCATCATCATCATCATCATCATCAGCAGCAGCAGCAGCATCATCATCATCATCATCATCATCATCATCATCATCATCATCATCATCATCATCATCAGCAGCAGCAGCAGCAGCACATCATCATCATCATCATCATCATCACATCATCATCATCATCATCAGCATCATCATCATCATCATCATCATCATCAATCATCATCATCATCATCATCATCATCATCATCATCATCAGCATCATTATCATCACCATCATCATCATCATCATCATCATCAGCATCATCATCATCATCATCATCATCATGATCTTCATCATCAGCAGCATAATCATCATCAGCATCCTCCTCCTCCTCCTCATCATCATCATCACCAGCATCATCATCACCACCATCATGATCACCAACAGCATCACCATCATCATCATCAGCAGCATCGCCATCATCATTATCATCATCATCATCATCATCATCATCATCATCATCATCATCATCATCATCATCATCGTCATCGTCATCGTCATCATCATCATCAACAACAGCATCCTCATCATCATCATCAGCATCAGCATCAGCATCAGCATCATCATCATCAGCATCAGCATCAGCATCAGCATCCGCATTATCATCACCATCATCATCAGCATCATCATCATCACCATCATCATCATCATCATCATCAGCATCATCATCATCAGCATCATCATCATCGCCATCATCACCAGCATCAGCATCATTATCACCATCTCCATCATAATCCCACCAGCAATCTTGGCGTAAGTGGTTTAAAGAGTTTCCTCTTCCACCCCCATTCTTCCCCTTCGGGGAGGTGTGCACCCTTCCCCCATACCTCCTCCCCTGGGCCTGGACGGGGGGGTCGCGAGCGGTCAGACGGTACTTGTTCGCCCAAGACGGCTCCAAGAGCGCCTCAGCGAGCCCAAGATGACCTCCAAGATGGCTCGAGATAGCGCAAGATGGCCCAAGATGGTGTCCAAGATGGTCCAAGAGGCCCCAAGAACGCTCCACGAAGCCTCCGAGACCTCCAACGAGGCTTCCAAGAAGCCCAAAATCACTAGGGACAACCAATGATGTTTGCATCGTCGCCCAGTCGCTTCCGATTGCCTTCCGAGGCCTCAAGATGGCTCCAAGATGGCCCAAGAGGGCCCCAAGAGGGGCCCAAGAGAGCCTCAAGAAGGCCCCAAGAGCACCCAAGAGCGCTCCGAGCGCGCCCCAAGAGGGGTCCACGAGGGGATTATTGGGGCTCCCGAGGGTAAGGGCGAATTGCAACCATCCTCTTCTTTGATCGAAGACGCCTACGGCGAATCACCGCCGACCCCTGTCTTTTGGGGAAGCGCCTCTGTGGCCGAGAGTTGGGCTGGAGCTTGGCCAAGCTGTCGGACCATGAGTTCCCCGAGTCGGTTTGGAAAGCTGTCGGGGAACACGTGGGGGAGAATGAACATGAAGAGGAAGAGGAAGAGGAGGATGAGGCTTCTTGGGGGTCTCTTGGGGCACCCTTGGGGCCTGCTATGAGCTTCTTGGGGGTCTCTTCGACGCCTCTTTGGGGCCTCCTTAGGCCTGCTGGGGGCCTTTGGAGGCTTCTTGGGGGCTTTCCGGGGGGCTCTTTGGCCGTCTTGGGGCGCTCCTGGCCCGTCTGTCGCCGTCGGAAGTCGTCTTGGGGTCCTCTCTGGGCCGTCTTGGGGCCCTCTTGGGGCGCTTCAGGGCCGTCTTGGAGACCATCTTGGGCGTCTGGGAGGTCTCCTGGGCCGTCTTGGGGCCCTCTTGGGGCCGTCTTGGGGGCCTCTTGGGGCCGTCCTGGGGCCATATTGGAAGCCTCTTGGGCGATCTTGAGGCGATCTTCGGGGCATCTTGGGCCGTCCGCGGCCGACGGAAAGCCCAAAAGACGCAAATGCCACAATCCTTCAAAAACCTAGGGGAAAGGTATGATTTTGGCTTGTTCGGGCCTTCTGGAGGACCTTTTGGAGGCCTCTTGGGGCGTATTGGGTGCCTCTTGGGGGGCTCTTGAGCCGTCCTGGGCCATCTTGATGCCACTTTAGGCTGTCTTGAGTGCATCTTGGCTCGTCTTGGAGGCACCTTGGAGCCATCTTAGTCGTCTTGGAGGCAATCTTGGCCGTCTTGGATGCATCTTGAAAACCGTATTGGGGCGTCTAGGAGCCGTCTGGAGCAGGAAGAACCTTTTGCAACCAGGTCTGGGCAATCCTTTCGGGTGGCCGGCGGGACGCGCCGAAGCCCCAGGGGGAGCTGTTGTGGAAAAAGAGCCAAAACCAAAACCGAGAGGATCCAGCACGCCAGGCACCCCTGTGATGAATCAACAGGGGATTGCGGATCGATGTCCTCCAAAATGGCCCCGAGAGCGCCTCCAAAGCTCCCAAGAGCGCCCCACAAGGACTCTAAGAGAGCCCCAAGAGGCGCCAAGGCGGCCCCAAGAGGCGCCCAAGAGGCTTCGAAGAGGGTCCCGAGAGGCCCCAAGAGGCTCCGCAAGGCACCCAAGACGCTCCAAGGGGCCTCCAGGACCGCTAAGGAGGCCCCATAAAACGCTCCAAGGGGTTTCCAAAAGGCTTCCAAGAGACATCCGAACAGTCTCTGAGAGGCAACTCGCCTTGGCATCGTTTCTGGATGGGCTGGTGGGGATACGCGGAACTCCAAATAATAAAACAGAAGCGCCATCATCATCATCATCACCATCATCATCATAATCACCATCATCATCATCATCATCATCATCATCATCATCGTCATCATCGTCATCATCATCATCACCACCACCATGATCATCATCATCATAACCAACATCATCAGCAACCACACCACCATCATCATCACCATAATCATCACAAGTACAATCGTCATTCTTACGATCATCAGCATCGCCGACGTCACCACCACCATCGTCATCATCGTCATCATCATCACCATCGTCAGCATCACCTTCACCATCATCACCATGCCATCCCTCCGCCGCGTGTCATCCCCCCTGTGCCCCTCATCCACACCTCTCCCCTCCTCGTTCCCTCTCCTCCCCCGATGCTGCTGGTTTTGAAGGAGGGTGGCAACGACGCGGACGACAACACAGCAGCAACAGCAGCAACAGAGGCAGCAGCAGAAGGAGCAAAAGCAACAGCAGCAGGCCAGGCGGCGGCCAAGGCCGTCGTCGAGGCCTCCGCCGCGAAGGCCTTCAGGGACGAGTTCTGCGGGCGCCGTGGAGCGGGCCGCCGCGGACCGCCTCTGCTCCCACACAGCCCGCTCTGTTCCAAGCGGCGGCGGCGGCAGCAGCAGCAGCAGCAGCCTGCGGCAGCCTGCAAACCTCGGCACCCGCCCCTGGGCCGACGCAAGCCGCGGAGCCACTCGAGGAAGAGGTTCCGGAACATGACCGGCTCGCTCAGGCTGCCGGCGTCCATCTCGTTCCTCGACTCCGACGAGCGCATGACCCCGCGCAGGTACTCGCGAGGGAGGGGAGGGGAGGAGGGGGAGAGCGAGTGAGGAAGAGAGAGGAGGGAGGGAGGGAGAGGGAGAGGGAGAGGGTGACAGCGAGGGCAGGAGGGACGAGGGAGAAGGGAGAGAGAATGCGAGGGAGAAGAGGAGGATGGAGGGGGGGAAGGAAAGGGAAGGCGATGGGAGGGACTGCGTTGGCACCCATTCGGATGACATCGGCGGGCTCACATATTGGCTTCAAGTACTGCTTGTCGCGGGTCGCTGACCATTGCCGACTGCTGATCATTCAACAGGGCTGGTGCGTTCTGGAGCACACCCCTAATCTGTCTACTTTTCCTCCTCATCCTCCTCATCACATTCCGACTACTCCTCCGCCTCCTCATCATCAATATCCTCCTGCTCCTTCTCCTCCTCCTCCTCCTCCTCCTCCTCCTCCTCCTGCTCCTCCTCCACATCCTCCTGCTCCTCCTCCTCCAGCACATCCTCCTCCACACGCATCGGCGCTCCTTGTGGTGGTCCTTGATGATCATGCTCATGGGCATGCTGAAGACATCTTGGCCACCGAGCGCAGTGGCCTCGGCATGTCTGGCCAGAGCGGACGGCCCCCTTCTACTACTGCTCGTCCTTGCCCCGTCTTGACGTCCTCCTCCCTCGTGTCCTCACCTTCCATCCATCCTCCCAATCCTGCTCCTGCTCCTGCTCCTGGTCCTCCCCCTTCTCCGCCTTATCCTCGTCATCCTCCTCCTCCTCCTCAATCCTTGCCGTGCTTCTGACGATAATTCATCTCCCTCCCGCTATCGAGACGAATTTAGGCCAGCACGCCAGCGCATTCCACCTCTATATTGGACCATGCATAGTCGCCCTATCCAGAAACACTATGAGAAAGACACCCCGTCGAAGATGATGCAACAATGGATTACACACATGATATGGTGAAATTTCTTTCATCCTCTTTCAATACCCCTTCAACTCCCCCTCCCCCTCCCCCTCCCCGCCCTTTCTCATCGCTCTCCCAGTCCTCCCGCGCGCAACCATCCGTCTACGCCTTCACCACCTCCTCCGCCCCCTCCCCCCCCACTGCCCGCCCCTGGGTCGGGGAAGCAAAGGGGAGGATGGAGGGTGGGACGACCTTCCGAAGGATCCCTCCTCCGCCTCCTCCGCCCTGTCTTCGCCGAGCCCTACCCGTGCCCTCCCGGGGCCGTGGCCATCACCACTGCGTCGGCCGCACAGCCGAAGAGCACGCCGAACAGCACCAGCCGGCAGAGGCGCAGCTCCAGGGGCAGAGAGAGCGCCAGGCCTTGCCGCTGCAAATGAGGAGGAGAAGGACGAGGAGGAGGAGGAGGAGGAGGAGGAGGAAGGCGGAGGAGGAGAAAGAGGAGGAAGAGGAGGAGTTGGTCGTCGACGAAACCGAGGAGGGAAGGAGGGGGAGGAGGACGAGGCGCTGCGATCTACTGATCACAGCCCGTTCAGCGCAAAAAGGAGGAGGAGGAGGAGGAGGAGGAGCTGAAAGAAGATAAGGCCATCGACGAGGAGCAGGGCGGGTGGCCAGGACAGGAGGGGTGCGGGGGATGGAGAGGGATCGCCGGCAAAACGATCGCCAGGCCGCGGGAGGGCTCGCCCGGGCGAGGGCAGCAGACGGCCGCCTTGAGGGCCACCTCCTCCTCCTCCCTCCTCCTCCTCCTCCTCCTCCTCCTCCTCCTCCTCCTCCTCCTCCTGCTCAAGCCTCGAAGGGGGACGAAAAAGGAGGGAGAGGGAAAGTCTCGACATTCCTCCTCTTTTTGTTTGCCCTTCGAGTTCTCGTTGTGTACGGACCACTCGCAGAATCTTGCCGGGTTCACGCGCGCGCAGCCCTTTTCCACCCGCACGAGCGCTCAGATGCGGCAATCGTCTGGACCAACGTCAGTGTAATGTGCAAAGGTCCGCCACCATGCCCCTGTGGCACAAAGTTCGGGAGCGGCCAAGAGGGGGGTGTCCAAGAGGGGGGGGTGCAAATCATGACCGGTGGCATGTGCGCGGCCCAGCGGGGGGGCCAGGGACGCAATGAAATGAGAAGAGGCGCCATGAAATCTGGGGAAAGATCATGGCCCACGCCATGATATCCGCTCCCCCCTAGTCATCACCCCCCTTTGTGCCGCCCCCGGGAAAAAAATGGAGTGCCCCCGAGCCCCTGGCTCTCATGTCCACCCGGTGTTCTTCAGGGGCCTGGACCCTGGACCCCTGGCTCTCAGAGCTTCCTGGCTTCCCCGCGTGCTCCCCGCGGTTCCTTCTTGTCGGAGCCCAGACGGCCCCATCCCTGGCCCCATCTGGTGGGCTTGTTTTCCACCACCACCACCATAAGTAGGAGGGGGAGGGGGTCCTCCTCCTCTTCTTCTTCTTCTCCTCCTCCTCATCCTCCACCTCCTTCCCCCCTCCAACTTATGGTGGTGGTGGTGGAAAACAGGCCCATCACCATCCCCAAGATGGGCCGAGGAGGTCCCAAGCGGCCCCCCACGGCGGTCCAAGAAGGCCTCGAATCGCCGAACAGTCGGTCCAAGACGCCCAGGGTGGACTCCAGTCGGCCGAAAACTGACCCAAGAAGGCTTCGAGGAGCCCAAAGAGGGCCCCCAAAGCCGTCCCAGGAGGGCCCCGAAAAGGCCAAAATCATAGATTTCCCTTTGGTGCTTAATGTGTGCGGGGGGTCCTCGACTTTTCGAGCTTCCGACGCTCCAAGACGGCCCAAGAGGCCCCGAAAACCGCCCCAAGGCGGCCCAAGAGGCCCCCCAAAGGGCCCCAAGACGGCTTCCAAACAGCCTCAGCGGCGCCCAAGGCAGCCCAAGAGAGCCCAAAGCCCCAAGAAGGGCCCGAGAGGAGAAAAGTAACGAGCCGAAAACCCGAGCCTTCAACCCCCTAATGCCCCAAGGAGATCCAAATGAGGCCCCAAGAGGCCCCCGAGAGGCTCCAGGAGGCCCCCCAACGGGCCCCCAACACGCCCTTAAGAGGCCCCAGAACGGCCCCCTCGAGGCATCAAAACGGTGCCCAAGAGTCTGGCAAGTGTTACTGAGGGGGGACGTGCATGAGGGGGGAACGCGCGTTTCCCAAACGAGGCGAGTGGATGCGAAATCCCGCCTCGCAGATGCTACGCTGCTCGATTCGAATGTTCCATTCCAGACGGCGGCTCTCCCTCCCCCTCCCCCTCCCCCTCCCCCCTCCCCTCCTCCTCCTCCCTCCCCTCCTCCTCCTCCTCCCTCTCCTCCTCCTCCTCCTCCTCCTCCTCCTCCTCCTCCCTCCCTCCTCCTCCTCCTCTCCTCCCTCCTCCTCCTCCTCCTCCTCCTCCTCCTCCTCCTGCTCCTCCTGCTCCTCCTCCTCCTCCTCCCTCCTCCTCCTCCTCCTGCTCCTCCTCTCCTCCTGCTCCTCCTCCTCCCTCCTCCTCTCCTCCTCCTTCCTCCTGCTGCTGCTGCTGCTGCTGCTGCTGCTGCTGCTGCTGCTGCTGCTCCTCCTCCTCCTCCTCCTCCTCCTCTCCTCTCCTCCTCCTCCTCCTCCTCCGCTCCTCCTCCCCTCTCCCCCTCCTCCTCCTCCTCCTCCTCCTCCTCCTCTCCTCCTCCTCCTCCTCCTCCTCCTCCTCCTCCCTCCCCCTCCCCTCCACCTCCCCCTCCCCCTCCTCCTCCTCCTCCTCCTCCTCCTCCTCCTCTCCTCCTCCTCCTCCTCCTCCTCCTCCTCCTCCTCCTCCTCCTCCTCCTCTCCTCCTCCTCCTCCCTCCTCCTTCCTCTCCTCCTCCTCCTCCTCCTCCTCCCTCCTCCTCCTCCTCCTCCTCCTCCTCCTCCTCCTCTCCTCCTCCTCCTCCTCCTCCTCCTCCTCCCCCCTCCTTCCTCCTCCTCCCACGCCTGCGGCGCAACTCCTGACGTGGCCATCGATTTGAGCCACGTCGTGAGCGGCAGCCTCCCGCTCGGACATTTCGATACGCAACACCGGCGGGCGGCCACAAGCTGCAACCCATGAGCGTATCCCAGGAGTGCCCCTGTGAAGGGGCCCAAGGACACACAAAAAAATAAACAAATAGCAGGATCCCCCATATTTCCCCATGTCTTCTGGGTTTTTGTCATCCCCACCACTTCCCATGTTTTACCATACTTTCCTGGGAGTCGACGATTAGTTGTGTCTGTGTGCTTTTTCCCCTCCTGCCCTGAACTGCCGCGGTGCGTCGAAAACTGGCTCAGTAGTATCCCTAAAAGAGGCCCGGTGCTACACTGCCCCGGAGAGCGCATCCACACTTGGTGGGGCATGGCGGCCGCGCGCTCGCGGCCCGGGTGTCGCCACGCAACCCCTTTTGTCGGGGTCTGGCGTTGCTCCATCAGCCAGATACTGCTAGATGCTTCGCGCGCGTAGATCTCACTGCGCAGTGAACCGCTGGCGCAGTCCCCGCGCCGAACATGTTCAAAAAGGTGCAGAGCAACAAAGCGCCCCTTATGGGGTCCCTGAAGTGTGCCAAGGGTGCTGCTTATCTGTATACCCCACATTGCCACTCACCCGAAAGAGGCCCCCGAGAGGCCTCCAACGACATCCTGGCGAACATCCTAGAGGCCTATGGACCACAACCCAGGCCCGTTGGCGGAATGGGCCGAAAGCCATTCGATAGGGGACACGGGCGGCCAGGGGAGCTAGGCGGGCTCTCGCCAGATCTGACATCCTACCCCTCCCACCAAGCCCTTCCAATGGCGCTGTTGTTTTTCTCTATCCGTAGACGCGTGTCATAGCAGACCTGGAAATCAAACAAGGACCACATCGCGCCATGCGCAATCGAAAAAACGAAACTGCATACATTGGAGTAGGAGTAGGAGGAGGAGGAGGAGGAGGAAGAGGTGGCGGATGAGCAGGAAGAAGAAGAAGAAGAAGAGGAGGAGGAGGAACAAAGGAGAAAGGAGGAGGACGAGGACGCATAGCAGCAGCAGGAGCTAGTGGAAGGAGCGGGAGGAACAGGAGGACCAAGGTGAAGGCGCAAGAGGGGAAAAAAAGAGGGGGCAACAACGATGAGGAAGAACTCGGATCCAGAAGAGTGGCCCGCGCTGGGATGGGAGTGCCATCCTGAACGATGGGAGCAAAGCTCCGATCCTTAACTGAGGCCCGCGCTGCAGCGGCAGCACCGTTTTGAAACACCAAGGGCGCTCCGTGTGAACAGACATGCCTCTTGAATATCAGCGCCTGAGATCGTGGGGACAGAACGATGCGCGGAGGAGGGCGGGCCAGTCCCCAGCAGTCTCGAGGGGAGAGGAGAGGGACCGAATCGCTGCGGGGGAGGGAGGGCCGGGGAGGGGCGGCGGGGCGAGGGGGAGCGGGCGGCCGAGGAGGGGGTGGACAGGGGCGGACGCGAGGCGCGCGAGGGGGGGGGAGGAGAACGGAGAGGGAGAGAGCGGGGCGGGGCGGCGCGGAGAGGGGGAGGGGGGGCGCGAGATGCGTGGAGGGGGGGGGGGATGCGGGGCGCACGAGGGGGGACGAGCAGGAGACGCCTGGCAACCAGGCAGCAGATCGCACCGATGTGCAGCCGGCGGAGAAGGCAGAGCAGCGCCCCTGTCTGCGCCCTCTGCACCTCCTCTGCCTCGGAGCACTGGGGGCTCCGTCAGGGCATGTGGCCATACCGTTCTTGGACGGGACCTCCCAGCGCTCGATCTTACCTAGGGCCTTTTTCTGCAGGGGTGGGGCAAGGAAGGCGGGCCACGACGGGGATAAAGTCGGACAGGGACACATGGGGGATCTCTGAATAATGGCGGGTCTGAAAGACCACCCGTCCTAGCCAGGACCAGTCAGCCGGAATCGACATCGACATCGAATCGAATCGCTCGGATCGAAATGGACCCTGACCCAGCACCGCCAGAGGAAGGGCGGAGGCGAAGGCCCTCGCCGGCGCTGGGCTTGGATCCGCCGCGGGGGGATCCACGATCCATCACATCGAGGCAGGCATGTGCTTTTCGGACGTCTGCGATTAGGCACTCTGCGAGTAGAGGAACGCTCTCGGTGACACTGTCCTGGTGAGCAACGTTCAACCGACCCCCATCCCCATGAGCGTGGCCTGGGCCCCACTGGCCGCTTCACCACCCAGGATGGGTATACGGGCTGCTCCCCTCAGGCTTCGAAGGGTAGATCCCCAACTGGGGTGGTGAGATGGTGGGGGTCTGGATGGGGATGCAGACACCCAGACGTCCGCCGATGTGACTTTTTCAGTCCGCGGCCCCAGAGAGCCCGACCCCTTGCCCGGGGGCGGTTCTTCTTGAGCAGGGACCGACCGTCCCGGCATTCCTATAGTCCTACAACAAAGAACAAAAACAATGTTCTTAGAAATCAACGCGATGTGTTAAAACAAGACAGTCCCAGCCAGAAATGTTCTAAGAACATTTCATGCATACCACAAAAGGTTCTTAGAACATAGTTTGGTGGGGCTATAGGCGAGCCGGGTCGCTTCGGCACTGCTTGATCTTCGTCCCAGATCCATGCTTCATGGCCCCTGGGCCCCCGAAGTCCAGGAGAAACAGCGCCGCTCTGAACAAAATCGTCTCCTAGGATCTCTGGGCAGGGGGTCGTCGTCGTCGTCGCCGCCGCCGCCACCGCCGCCGCCGCCGCCGCCGCCGTCGTCGCCGTCGCCGTCGCCGTCGCCGTCGTCGTCGTCGTCGTCGTCGTCGTCGTCGTCGTCGTCGCCGCCGTCGTCGTCGTCGTCGTCGTAGTCGTCGTCGTCGTCGTCGTCGTCGCCGCCACTGTCGTCGTCGTCGTCGTCGCCGTCGTCGTCGTCGAAGGCCCTCGCCGGCGCCGGGGCTTGCACGCCGAGGGCCGGGCAGCCGAGGATGGTGATCTGCGCGGTCTCGTCGCTCCTCGCGGGGGGGGGCGCGCTCGCTGCGGGGCAGGCCGGCTGCGCGGCCCGCCGCCGAAGACGGCGACGACGACGACGACGCCGACGACGACGACGACGGCGAGGACGACGACGACGACGACGACGACGACGACGACGACGACGACGACGACGACGACGACGGCGAGGACGACGGCGAGGACGACGACGATCCGTCCTCCCCGCTCCGCCTCCTCCGCCCTGCTCCTCCTCCTGACGCTGACGCGCGGTCGGAACGAGCATGCGTGCTGGATGCTGCCACCCTCCTCCTCCTCCTCCTCCTCCTCCTCCTCCTCCTCCTTCTCCTCCTCCGCCTCCTCCTTCCTCCATTCTGTCGCACCCCGATGCCGGTCGAAAGAGCGGGCCGGGCGTTTCGCCTGAGACTTCCTCACCACTCATGACCCTGATGCTTGAACATTGGCAACCGTTTCACAAATGGATAGCTGGTGGTCTTCGAAATGTCGCTCTCGCCTTAGCGCCGTGCATATTCGTTTTGACAATTTGCGAGAAGCTTCGCATATTGAGGGCGGGTGGTTCTCAAAATGCAGCTCTCGCCTCAGCGCCGCGCAAATCCCACCAGCCCTTTGGGCGTGAGTGGTTTAGAGAGCCCCCTCTGTCCTCAACCCCCCAACCCCCCTTCTTCCCCTTCGGGGAGGGGTTTACCCCTCCCCCTCCCCCTCCCCCTGGGCCTGGACAGGGAGTCCCGCGGGTGGTCAGGGGGGTCTTTTTCGACGCCTGGGAGGGCCAAAAAACGACGACCCTCACGAGGATTCTGGCCCCGACGGGGGGGCGCTCTTGTAGCCCCCTCCTCTTCTGTGAAGCCAAAATCCTTGCTTTTACGAGGGTTTTGGCCCCATTTTGGCCTCCCGAGGGGGCCGCGCTCATCTTCCTTCCTAGCAAAATCATTCATTTTACGAGGTTTTGGGCTCATTTTGTCCTTCTCAGGGGGTAGCGCTCATTTGCGCTTCTGAGGAGGTCGCAAGAGGCCCCAAGATGGCCCCAAGAGGCCCCCAGGAGCCTCCCAAGAGGCCTCCAAGAGGCCACCCAAGAGGCCCCCAAGAGGCCCCCAAGAGGCCCCCAAGGCCCCCAGAGCCCCCAAGAGGCCCCCAAGAGGCCCCAAGAGGCCCCCAAGAGGCCCCCAAGAGGCCCCAAGAGGCCCCCAAGAGGCCTCCAAGAGGCTCCCAAGAGGCCCCAGGAGGAGCCCGAACGACTCACACCAGGACGAGGGGCCCGAACGACTCACACCACGAAGAGCCCGAACGACTCACACCACAAGGATAGGCCCGAACGACTCATACCAGGACGAAGCGCCCGACCGACTCACACCACGAGGAGCCCGAACGACTCACACCACGACGCGGGCCTCGAACGACTCACACCACGAGGAGCCCGAACGAGTCACACCAGGAGGAGGGGCAGCGCTCATACAAGCCCCCCAAGAGGGCCCCCAGAGGTCCACCAGATGGCCCCAAGAGGTCCCCAGATGGCCCACAGGAGGTCCCCAGGAGGCACCACGAGGCCTCCATCAGGCCCCCAAGATACCCCCAAGAGGTGCCCAAGAGGCCCCAAGAGGCGCCGAAGACGCCCCAAGAGGCCTCCGAGCGGCTTCGAAAAGACATCTACTACTACTTCTTCTCCTACGATTCGTACTACTTTTACTACTAGTACTACTCATACTCGTTTGACTACATCATCTCGTACTACTACACCTACAACTACTCTTACGACTACTACCATATCTACTCGCACTACCATGAGTCCTAGTACTACTAGAACTACTACCACTACTACCACTACTACTACTACTACTACTACTACTACTAATACTACTACTACTACTACTACTACTACTACTACTACTACTACTACTACTACTACTACTACTACTACTACTACTACTACTACTACTACCAGTACTACTACTACTCCCACTACTACTACTACTACTACTACTACTACTACTACTACTACTACTACTACTACTACTACTACTACTACTACTACTACTACTACGACCACTATCACTACTTATTACTACTACCACAACTTCCATATAGACCACTGCTCTAGTGACTGCCTCTGTTACTCAGGCAACTCGTGCGACGACGACGTTGACGACTACGTTTGCTACTACCGTTGATACTGGACATACCACTACTACTACTACTACTACTACTACTACTACTACTACTACTACTACTACTACTACCACTACGACTACTACTGCTACTACACCTACTACTACTAGTACTACTACTACTACTACTACTACTACTACTACTACTACTACTACTGATGCTATTACCATCACTACTACTATAACCTACTACTACTACTACTACTACTACTACTACTACTAGTACTACTACTACTACTACTACTACTACTACTCCTACTACTACTACTCCTACTACTCCTACTACTCATACAACTACTCCTTCTAATACTACTACTACTTCTACTAACTACTACTACTATACTACTACTTATTTTTTTTTACTACCACTACCACTAACCCTACCACTAACTACTACTACTACGACTAACTACTCTACTACTACTACCTACTACTACTACTACTACTACTACTACTACGACTACTACTACTACTACTACTACTACTACTACTACCACTACCACTGCTACAACTGATCCTACTGGTACTACTTCTACTACTACGACTAGGAGTCGAAGAGGAGGAAGAGGAGGAGTGGAAGAAGGCGATGGGAGGTAAGACAGACGGCGACAGGATTTCAGTTCGACAAGGGTAGAATCACGGAGCTCAGAGTGCGCAGGTCCTGGATTAGAATGCAGGTGGTGTGCGTCGTTGGGGCCCCTCGCCCTGGTGTGAGTCGTTCGGGCCCCTCCTTGTGTGAGTCGTTCGGGCCCTTCGCCGAACGACTCACACATCGAGGAGGGGCCCGGACGACTCTGACCAGGAGGGGGGACCCGAACTACTCACACCAGGAGGAGAGCACCGAACGAATCCACTGCACCGTGGTAGCGGCCACACCCACGGCTAAAACTGCCTGATATCCCAGTGTGGCAAAGTAGCGATACCACCCATTACTGATGCAGCGGTGTATCACAGGCCCCCAAGAGGCTTTTGTTCCCAAGAGGCGCCCAAGAGCCCTAAGAGGCCCCCAGAGGCCCCGCACACGATACCCCCCGACGACCACACAAGGACGAGGGGCCGAACGACCTCACAACCACGAAGAGCCCGAACGACTCACACCCCACAAGGAGGGGCCCGAACGAACTCAAAGCAAGGACGAGGCGCCCGAACGACTCACACACGAGGGCCCGAACGTACTCACACCACGACTGACGCCCCCTCCTCGAACGACTCACACCACGAGGAGCCGACGATCACACCAGTAGAGGGGCCCGACGACTCACACCGGATGAGGGGCCCGACAACTCACACCACGAGAAGCCCGAACGACTCACACCAGACGAAGAGCCGAACGACTCACACCACAAGAGCCCGAACGACCTCACACACCAGGAAGAAGGGCCCGAACGACTCACACCAGGACGAGAAACCCCAAACGACTCAAATCACGAGGAGCGCTCTCTCTCCCTCCTCCTCCGCCTCGTCCTTCTCCCGCTCCCCCCACAAGGAGGATTCGCAAAGAGGCGGGAGGAAGGAGGGACAGGGGAGATATACGGAGCCCAGCGGACACACGCCTGAAAAACACAACTGTCGACATGCTTCGCGAGAACTGCTGCTGTGAGATGGGCTGGTGGGGATACGCGAAGCGTAAAGAATATTGAACTCCAGAAGTACCTACTTTCAACGGGCGATGGGTAAACTGTTGGCGCTCCGCGCGGATTTCTTGGATCTGCGCTGGGGCCCCCTCCCTGGCGCGCGGAGCGCGCCCGGGGCGGCGCCAGAGGCGCCGCCAGGGGAGCCCAGCGCAGATCCACAAAATCCGCGCGGAGCGCCAACAATCTATATGTATGTGTATGCATGCAGTTGTTTCTCCCGGTCGAACGTGAGCGAGCGAGCGTCGGTCAATCGTTCAAGAGGGCGGGCAGGAGGAGGAGGAGGAGGAGGAGGAGGAGGAGGAGGAGGAGGAGGAGGAAGGCTGGGGAGGAGGAGGAGCCGGATAAGAGGAGGAGGAGGAGAAACAGGAGAAGAGTAGGAAGGAGGGGAGGAGGAGGAGGAGGATAAAGGACGAGGAGTATGATGATGGATGAGGGGGAGGGAGGAGATGGGTAGCAGGAGGGGGGGGATGCACTTATTCTTGCGTAGGATTAGTATGCTTAAGTTATTGTAGTATGATTAGGATGTGGAGTGCGGCGGAGGAAGAGGACGCGGCGTATTGACTGCGGCGGGGGCGAGGAAGAAGAGGTACTGATGATACTGAGGAGGAGAAGGAGGAGGTGGAGCGAGGAGGAGGTGGTGGCACCCAGCCGGGGAAGCACCCGCGAGCCGAGCAGGAGACGCGGCGCTCCGCTCCTGCCCGCCGGCAGCCGTCCTCCCCGTCCTCCCCGGGCCCGAGCGAGGGCCTCTGGGCTGACTGCCTACCAGACCACCCCAACCCAACGCGAAGACCCGAACTTCGGGTTTGGGGGGGGGGTAAAGGGTTCCAGATGTGTGTGCTCGATGTTTCCCGACCACCCCCCCCCACTGGAAATCGAGGGTCAATTTGAGCCTTCGGGTTGGGTTGGGGTGTTTTGGTGGGTGGTGATGGGCCCGCCATCGCTCGGACGTCCACTCCAGGGTGCAGGCCTCGAGCTCGCGCGCGTCTTCTCCGCAGGACGATCCCAGGTGCCCCTCGCTGGTCCAGGGGAACAAAAGGTGACGTAAACATCAAAACTCGGAGGTCTGCGCGGACTTCTCGGATCGGCGCTGGAAGCCCCTCCCTGGCGCGCGGAGCGCGCCAGGGGCGGAAAAGTACCCTAAAAATAATCAAACCATATTCCATGAAAAAGGTCTGGGAGCTATTTCTGTAGCATTTTTAGCTTTTTGTGGTAGTTTGGGGTATTTTTTATTTTTCGTCGAAAATCCCCCCCTGTAGGGGGACAGGCCCGACATAACACTTGCTGTTCCCCTATAGTCCTCGCCGAGGAGGCATGCATACGCCCGAGCGATGCCAAGTGGGAAGGCAGGAGGGCCTCTCAGAGGGGGCGGCGAGGACGAGCATCGCTTCACCGACCCTCGTCCCCGTGGGCGTGGCCTGGGCCCCAATGCCAGAGTTACCCCCGCAGATGGGGATGTGGGCTGCTTCCTTGGGGGTTCGAGGGGCATACACCCACCTTGGGTGCTGAGATGGTGGGGTCTGGATCGCAGCGGGGATGGGGATGGGGATCGGTCAAACGATGCCGCGAAGAGGGCCTCTTGGAGCACCAGGGGGGGGTTGGACCATCCCAAGAGGCCAGCCCGCCCCGCCCGTCTGCGAGCCCCGCCGGCCTCAGCAGCCCGCGGCTGCGCGGAGGAGTTGCGCAGCAGCCGTCGTCCGCCCTCGCTGCTGGGCCTGCGGCCCTGCACCAGGTACGCCCACTGCATCCTCGTGGCCTTCTCCTTGGCCCTCTTGGAGACGCCCCCCTTGAAGGACATGCACGACGGCATCTCGAGGTCGAGTCCGGCAGAAGCGGCATAGTCGTTGTCCACGTAGCCTCCCGCTTCCGCGCAGCCCCCGCTGCCAGCAGACTCGTCCTGGCACTTCGTGGCATCCCAATCGCTAATCACGATGCCACGGAAACCCATGATCTCCTTCAGATGCTTGTTCAAGATATCGTCGTTCGCGCAAGCATACGCCGCCTCCCCTGAACACAGCCCCGAAGTGCACTTGACCAAGTTGTAGGAGCACATGACTCCCGACACTCCTGCCTCCACGGCAGCTGCGAACGGAGGGTAGTACACCTCGAAGAGAGTCCGCTCGTCCACGGTCTCGGTCATCCCCTGGCGGTCGTTCTCGATCGTGTTGGGGATGAAATGCTTCACGGTCTGTAGCGGAGGGTGCTCGACCTGCCGATACGCAGCCACCATCGCTCGGACCATCTCGGCGCCGAAGTGCGGGTCCTCGCCGGCCATGTACTCGCCGAGCCTGCCGTTCCACGCGAAGCGGGCCAGGTTCACGCCCGGCCCCAGCTGCCCTCGGCTGGCGCGACCGAACTCCTCCGCGAGCTCGATGGACCAGCGGGCCACGAGGTCGACGTCCCAAGAGGCCGAGACAGTCATGGCGCTGGGCCAGCAGGGGGAGCGGCCCTGGTCCCACTGGTCGCACTGGGGCCCATCTCCTGCTGGCGGCTCCCCCCAACAAGAGACAGCACAAGCGCGTCGTGCTGCGCAGAGCCCCGTCCATCCGCCCTTCCCCCCCTCCGGTCCTCCAGCCCGTGAGGGGAAAGGGGTGAAGTGGTGGTGTCGAAAATTGTTGCCCCGGGGTCTCCCCAATTGCCAGCGCCGCAAACAAAAGCCTCGTTGTGGACGTAGTCCATGCCCTTCACAGCCTCCTCTGCTTCCTGCAGCTGGGCGCCAAAACTACACCCACACCAGCCCTGATCCAGCTCGCCCACGGTGCCAGCAGGGCGTCATCAACTCACCAATTAGACCCGATGACACCGTGACGCTTGACGGACACCAGGTAGCTGCACGATGGCCCTGGGGACGCGCCTCGGGGCTCACTTGGGGACCTTGAGGGCTGTCTTGGAGTCCCGGGCTGTTCCCTCAGGAAGAAATAACCGACCAACATCACTCGATGCTGCATGATCGTAACGCTGCTGAACTTTAAGAACGCCCGCGACTGCCCGATTAGGCGCTCAAGGCGCCCTCCCCAAGAGGCCCCCAAGAATTGCCACAAGAAGAACCCAAGAGGGGGACCCAACGAAGCCAAGCCTCCTAGACACCTCAAGGGGAGCCCAAAGCAAGCCGCCTCGAGTCATCAAAGAGGACCCCAGAACGTCGCAAACGGCTATACTATTCCATCAAGAGATCCACCAACAGACCCAGAAAGAGTCCACGAAGCCTCTGCTTTACAATTAACGTACGATGGTTGGCCAGGCGTTACCACTAGAAGCGTATACACAAATCCGCCGACCCTGTCGGCGTATGTGAGACGTTTTTCCGTTTGAGTCGTCGTCGTTGTCATTGTCGCCGCTCCACGTTTTCCGTTTTCGTTTTCGTCGTCGTCGTGGTCGTCGCCAACGTCGTCGTTGCCACTCTTCCCCTTTCCCTGGGCCCTCCTCCTCAGGCGATCCAGCCAGACAGAAACCAAACAACCCCGCAGTCGAGTCGAAGAGCAGCCCCATCCCTTCCCCGCGGGGTGGGGGGATCCCTGGGGTGTCCCAGAAAGGGTCGCTGCGGGGGCCAGAAAGATTCTGCACCACTAGAAAACAAAAAAGAACTGCTCGACTCCACTGGCGACCAGTCGAGTCGCCCAGTCGGAAAACCGGCGAGTCGGCCAGTCGGGGAGTCGGCCAGTCGGCCTGTCGGCCAATCGGGGAGTCGGCCAGTCGGCCAGTCGGCCAGTCGGGGAATCGGCCATTCGGCCAGCCGGCCAAGCATTCAGTCAACGAATCGGCAAGTCGGCCATTCGGCCAGTCGGCCAATCGGGGAATTGGCCAATCGGCGAATCGGTCAGTCGGCAAGTCGGGGAAACGGCCAGTCGGCCACTCAGGCAACCGGGCAGCCGGCAACTCGGCCAATCGGAGACTCGGCCAATCGGGAGTTGACCAAACGACCAATCGGCCAGTCGGGGAGTCGGCCAGTCAATCAATCGGCCACTCGCCCAGTCGGGGAAAGGGCCAGTCGGGGAATCGGCCAGTCGGGGCGTCGGCCACGTCGGCCAGTCGGGGAAGCGGCCAATCGACTAGCCGGCCAAATCGGCAAATCGGCCAGGCGGCCAGTCCAGGAATCGGCCAGTCCGCCAGTCGGCCAATCGGAGCGTCGGTCAGCCGGCCAGTCGGCCAGTCGGGGAATCGGCAAATCGGCCAGACGGCCAAGCGGCCAATAGGCCAATGGGACAATCGGCCAGTCGGCCAGTTGAAGAATGGGGCAGCCGGGGAGTCGGCCAGTCGGGGTGTCGGCAAGTCGGCCAATCGGGGAGTCGGCGAATCGGCCATTCGGGGGGTCGGCAAGTCGGGCAGTCGGCCACTCGGGGAATCGGCCATTCGAGGGGTCGGCCAGTCGGCCAGTCTGCCACACGGCCAGTCGGCCAGTCGTGGTCCCCCCCGCTTTCCCTTTAAGGCGGCCGAAGAGAGCCCCACAGAGTCCAAAGAGGGGGGACGCCAACCGAGTCGAAGCGAAGGCCCTCGATCCCTTCCCCGCCGGGGGCGAGGGGAGGGAGGGGGACGGTCCTGGGAGGGGATCGCCGGGGACGGTCCCCAGGGGGAGGGGGTCCGAGGCAGGGGCGCCCCAGGGCAAACAGGGCACAGGGGCCCACGCGAGGGGGGCCAGCGAGCGTCGTGAGGGTCGGCGGCACCAGCCGTGCCCGTCGGTCGGAAGAAGTGGGCAGAGGCATGAAGGAGGAAGGCGTTGGAAAAAGGTTGGGCTTGAGCCCGTCACCTGAAGAGGGGGAAAGAAGGTAAACGCTCGATCCTTGAAGTAGGAAGGCGCCGGAAGTATACTGGAATATGGGAATCCATCCAACGACTGGCGCGTTGGGCCTTCACAAGGCTGGGGCCAGAGTTGGCCTGGCGAGGATCGTTCCCGTCCTCCTCCCCCCTCTTCCCAGTCCTCATCCCAGTCCTACTCCTCCTCCTCCTCCTACTCCTCCTCCTCCTCTTGAGCCTGTCGCTGTCGGCGTCGGAGTTGCTCAGGGGGTTCATCATCTCATCCCATGTCTTCTCCTCCTCCTCCTCCTCTTCTTCCTCCTCCTCTTCTTATTATTATGCTTATTTTTCTTCTTAATAATATTATTATTATGATTATTATTTCTCTTTCTCCTCCTCCTCCTCCTCCTCCTCCTCCTCCTCCTCCTCCTCCTCCCAGTCCTGCTCCTCCCAGTCCTGCTTCTCCTCCTCCTCCTCCTCCGAGCCCCAGGACTGTGAGGAGGACGGGCGTGGAGCCCGTGCCCCCCAGATCCTGCCAGAGCGAGTCCCCGAGCTCCCGCGTGTAGGGCGGCAGCGCGCCCCCCGCCAGGCGCAGGAGCGCGAGACTCCACGCGAAGCTCGATGCCGCCATGCCGTAGAGGCCACCCTTCGGGCCTGCAGCCTTGGCGGGCCCTGGGAACGACAGGGCCATCTTTTCGACGCTTCCGTTCTGCCGTTTCTGTTGCCCGCTCCGACGCCGTCTTTTCATACTGCTTCCCGTCGCCGTCTGTTTACCGGTTCCGGCTCCCGCTCCAAGCCCGGAGTCGTCGTTGGTGCAGTGTCCTGTCGCCGTGTTGTCCTGCCGTTGCCACGCTCAGGACACTCTTTCGGCAACAATGGAAACAACTGCCCTGCCGTCTCCGGATCCCACTGCGGCTGCAGCCAACCTGACGGGTGGAGATAAAAAACTCGGCCGATGCTTCCGACTGGAGGGCTTCCACCGGGACGGTCCTGGACCAAAAAGGCTTCGGCGAGCACCGGCTGTGGAGGGCACGACGAGGGAGGGTGAGGGGGAGACAAGAGGAAAGGGAGCAGACCGTGGGGGGAACGGGCACCGCGAAAGAGGAGCAAGGCAGTGGACGAGGGAAATCGAGCAGGGGCAGGAAAGGAATGCCAATTGAAATTGCTGCCTGTCCGGGTCGCAGACGGCTTTGGCGACGGAATCCCCCCTCCGAGGGCACCCCAAAGGATGACCTGCCGCTCGATCGGCACCGAGGCTGTAATTGCAGGGGGCGGGCGCAAGGGAAACGCAAACTGAGGTAGGACGCGAGGAGAGAGCAATACAGTAGAAGCTGAAAAAGAAAAGAACGAGCACCTAGCACGTGGTTCAACAAACGATTGCTTGACACAGTTATTGATCAGTTCCTCTCCTCGTCGCCATGGACATCGTCATCGACCTGGTCCTCCTGCTCTTCCTCCTGCTGCTGCTGCTGCTCCTCCTCCTCCACCGACCATCCTCCCTTCTTCCCCTGCCACCACCCTTCTCTCCCTCCCCGCCTCGCCGTCCAGCACCCCCCCCTGCCCCTCTGCACCTCCCCCCCCCTTCCTCCTCCCGTTCCCACTCCAATCCTCCTCTCCAGTTCCTCCTTGTCCTTCCCACCCACCCACCCCATCCCCCCATCCTGAAAGAACTTGCTTTCCCCGCCGAATTAGCCGTCAGCCACCCCGTCGGCATCCTCCAGAATCTAGATGGGCCTTCTTCGCTGCTGCGGCACAAATGGCCTGTCGCCTAATTAATTGCAAGCGACAGAGCACATGTCCTACTCTCCCTCAACGCCTCAGACCCCCTGTGCCCGTGCATTCGTCCCCCCCGTCTGCGTGGACGTTCCCCTTGTCCTGCTCCTGCTGCTCCTTTTCGTCCTGGATCTCCCCCATTCCGCGAGGCGGAGCCTCGAAATGGAAACACGCAGCCAGAAGGAGCGAAGAGTGCTTGAGCCAAAATGGCCCACCCCAACCTATGTCTTCGCGTTGCGGCCGGACCTCGGACAGGACGACCTCCTTCAAGCTCGTGAGACCCTCCGCCGGCCGGACTGAAGAGCATGTGAGAATACCCTCCCCCAGGACGCACAATAATATTCCACTAACACGAAGAGCATCAAGGCACCCTCGTCGAACCGACCTCGATCTTATACCGCGGTCCGACCGTACGGAACACTCTCTCTCGCCCACCCCCACCTCTGTCTTCGCGCTATGACCTGAGTAACCTCTGGGTGCTCCGTCCCAAAACAGTCCAGCGAGTTCCACTACTCGCGAAGTAACTACTTGCAAGTGGTCCCGATCCGCCGCGGGGGGGGTCTACGATCCATTACATCGAGGCGAACGTGTGTATGTTTTCGGACGTTGGCAAGCTGGCACTTGGCGAGCAGTGTGGCACGCGCTCGGTCCCGAAACCACCCCCCAAACGCCTCCCAGGGTGCGCTCCCAGCGCGACTCCGGGGGGCGGACACGAACCGAGGCGACGAGGGTCCGACAGGAGGCACCCCCCAGAATGCCAGGAGCGACGCCATCCTGAGGACGGCGGCGAGCCCAGGCAGGGAGAAGGAAACGCACCGCCACCACCGCCACCACCACCACCACAACTTGGAGGATGGATCGGCGGCGAGCGAGGGGGGGAAGGCGGCGGGGCTTCTGAGATGCCTCGGCCTTCTGCGAGGTTCTCTGTGCCTGTGGGGAAGCTTCGCACACTCCTTAGAAGGCTGGGGGACTTCCGAGCCCCCTGGGAAAGCCCGCCACTTCTCACTTCCCCCCCCGGGCTCGCCGCCGAGAGGAGGCAGAGCGTGGTCAGGGATGGTGGTTGTGGCGGGGGGGGTGTATCGTTTCGGAAACTCCCGCGGGACATTGTGCACATCCGTATCCCGCACACCAGTTCATCCTGAATCCCCCGAAGGGGTGGTGGCAGTGCTCCTCCTGCTCCTCAACAGGGGGGAAGGCACCAGGGGGCGGGCCTTCTCAGAATGCGCAGAAGTCCCCGGCATTCTGAGAAGCGTTCTGAGCCTTCTCTGAAAGCGTAGGTGGCCTCTCAGGAGGCCGTGGTGGCAGTGCTCATCCTACTCCTCACCAGGGGGGAAGGCACCAGGGGGGCGGGCCTTCTCAGAATGCGCAGAAGTCACCAGCATTCTGAGAAGCGTTCTGAGCCCCTCCGGAAGCGCAGGTGGCCTCTCAGAAGGCCGAAGGGCCTCGGAGCAGCCCCGCCGCCTCGTGCGAGTCGCTTCCCCCCCTAGGCTCGCCGCCGATGAGGTGCACCCCCCGCCTGGCCCCTCCCCCCGCCCCCTGAGGGGACACCTCCTCCTCCTGACCCGCTCCTCCTCCTTCGGCGGGGGACAAACCTCCCGTTCGTAGACCTCCCCTTAATGAAAACGGCCTGGGACCGAAACCGGCGGACCTGGACCCGCAAAGATGACGGCCGCGACGCCCCCTCGCGAACCGAAAACGGCCAATTCCTGAGTCGACGTGTCAGGGTAGGAGGCCTGTCAACCTCCGACTCCTCGTGCTGCCGTGCAGGAGATGATAAACGCCCTCTGACCTTGCGCGGCAGGAGCTCGAGCCGTGGGCGGAACTTCGGAGGGCCTACGACCGCTCACCCCCGTCCGCTCCCCGAAGGCGCCCACAGTCGGCCTGCTCTGCCTAAGATTGAGCCCCACCAGGTCAGGCAAACCACTGTAATAAATTCAACACTAGGACTGCTGTTGGACCTTCGAAGGTAGCCCCGAGAGCGCTCCAGCACCTCTCGAATGCCGACGCTGGCAGAGCTTGCTTCTTTATAATAATTGCGAACACCTGCTGGGTTGGCCGAACGATCGTGTTGTTACCGAGCTTGTCAGACTGGCCAAACCAGACGGTGGAACGCGACTCATCACTTTAATCATCACCCTGTGTAGGCTCTGGGGAAAGATCAGGCAGCCCCTCACTGCCGCGTGGCAAGAGGAGAATGCTTCCTGTGAGCTCTGGGGAACCCAGAAGGGCCGAAGCTCGACCGACAGCGCGTTCGCGCACAATTTGGGCGCCGAAAAGTCGGCCCTTCTCGGCGAGATTTCAATCACAGTGCTGCCCGACATGAGTAGATGTTTCGAGATGGTTCTACCCGCCCGAATGCTGCGTGAGGCGATTGAGCTGAATTTCCTGTCCGACTGGCTTGGATGCTCATCTACCTATACCGACAGCCCAGGCGGCTGAAAGCATTCGGGTGCGTGTCAGTGGCTGTGCAGGCTTTTCAAGGCATCCTAGCAGGATGTACGCATGCCACAAGGGTTCTACACCTCCTCACTCTGCGTGCTGTTAAGAGGCTTTGTGTAGTAGCCCCATGCATCACGCCAAGGGCCCTGGTGGACGATGTTTCGATACAGCTCAACACGGACGCCAAGGCCGACATACAGCTCCTCGAGAAAGCAGTTCGCATCTTCACCTACGATGCCAAGGGGCTGGGGCTCCACGCGCAGCCCAAGAAGTCAGGGATCGTCACTAGTACGGCGCACTCTAGAGTGCTCTTCATTAGGAATGCCAAGCGGTTGGCCCTGAAGTTCCGACCTTGGGTGCTTCACTTGGGCCACGAGCTGTCGGCGATGAAAGTCAGGCGCTACCAAGAGAAGGCCAGAGTCAAGGCCCTCCAGCAGCGCAAAAGGAAGTACCTCGCCCTCAAGGGCAACACTGACCGTCGTGCTGCCAAGCTCTGGAGGACAGGAGCCCTTCCTGCAGCTGGCCATGGAGCTGGCGTGGCCAGCGTGTCAACACACATCTCTCAGACATTTTCGGAACTTTGCCTCGGTCCTTGATGGAGGCAAACCACACGGAGGAGCCACTGCCTACTTCATCGCCGACCCAGACGCGCGCGACGACCCCATCTTCGACTGCACTCTCGGCATCACGGTCAGGTACGCAATATGGCTATGGGACTCACGGTTTTGCCCTGGGCAAATTGCAGCGAGCTTGGAGTCAGCTTGCACACGTCATGCAGTCGAACACAACATGGCAAAAAGGGCGAGGGCCCATCTCCAGCACCTGGCGTTCGCTCATACGCATAGGCTGGACCATGGCGAACGTGAACACCTCGTGGACGACGAGGGCAATCACATCAGCTTGCTCCAGTGGTGCCCGAACGACGACAAGCTGGTCCTCATCAGGGGCATTGAGCGCTGGCAGCACAGCAGGCTGCTGCGACACATGCCCACCCCTGACGGCAGCGAGGTCATCTGGCATCGTGCGCTCAGGAATGGAGTGCGCAGCATCGCGTGCCCGAAGCAGTCGGGAGCGCTCTCCGCAGTCTGGGCCAACGTAGTTCCTCTCCCTGCTGCGCGTGCTGCCCAGGGCTACCTGGTAGCGCCCCACTGCCGAGAGTGCCAGCACGAAAATGGTACCTACGGCTTGCCACATATGGTACCAATGCAGTGGGCGGATTGACGGAGGCCAGGACACCCATGGGGAGCCTGTGCCCGAGCTTTGTATGAGCCATCGCCAGACCCTGCTTCAGGCGAGCCTAGACATCACGGCACAGCCGCAGGCTGACACTATGTATGTATGGCCGCCCTTCGTTCTCCAATACCATAGACATTCTGGCCCCCCAACTCAATCCTGCTGTTGGTGAGTGGGGGGGACGCTCCAGGAGTTTGGCGGCCTGATGTCTTCGTGGACGATGCTGCCTGCAGTCTAGCAGTCCCGAGGTCTCGCGTGCGGGGTGGGCTGCCGTCCACATCCTGCCTTCGCTCCTGCCGTGCCGCGCCGTGTTCGGAGCTCTCCCTGGTCGGTTTCAGCCTATCGGGCGAGCTGAGAGATGGTCCGCCAGGCAAGCGCTTCAAAACCATCCCACGTGGTCTCGGACCTTATCAGACCTCCAAGCTACCGTGCGAAAAGGAAATCCGTGGAGCAAGGACTCGACGCGTGAGCTGCCAAATTTGGGCTGATGTGCACCGAGTTCGAGAGTGTCCCGCAACTGTTCTGCCAGCCTGCTCGCCTCTCGCTCGATGGATGATGCGATCGAACAAGATCTGAGCGTTTACCTTTGGGCTGGGAACCTCTGGGCGGATTTCTTCGCAAACATCGGTTCGGATTCCCATGCTTGATCAGAAGGGTTCGCTAAGGCCTTGGCGGGGGAAATCAAATATCATACATCAAAGATTAGATTCATCGTCTGGGCCGCCCAATAGATGGCGCAGAGTGGTGAAGTGACTGGTGATCTGCCCGCGGAACCCGTGCTGGCCCCGAGCCACGTTGCTGTCCCTTGGTCCAGATCAACAGTCATGTCATGTGGAGAAACGATGTCAGAGGCGAGTGGAGGTGCAAATCGTGCGGCCGAATCGCCCGCAACGAAACTTCTCTCAAGGCCATGCTCACCAACAGTGTCACGCGAGAATGCGGGCCAACACCTGTTCAGGCTGCTGCCACCACCGAGTGGTTTCGATTGCATGGCCAGTCCGACACGGTCATGCGGAGTGAAGCCGTCAGTGCTGTTTGTGGGCTGGCCGAGGTCCTGGCCCAGGAGGAGGAGGAGTCCCATGGGGGCCTTCCTCCCTTGGTGCCCCCCCCGACCCCGCCTCCGACCCCCTCGCCCCCTTCAGGGACCTCGGCCACGACCCCCTTCTTAGATGGCCCCGTGCTCGTGTGCAGGAGGTGCAGCGCTCACGGCACGTCGGGCTCGCTCCGTAATCTGCCAGTGGCCTGTAATGGGGCCCAGCAGAGTGCCATCCACGCCGGAGAGTCAGAGGTCCACGATCAGGCGCGCGGAGCGTGGCCTGCACCCCAAGACGGGGCAGACGATCACGCCTGGCGGCGAGGAGCGCCAAGGTTGCTGCGCCCCTGCGCCCTCGGGCTCCGACGCGGGCGCGAAGTGCCCTGGCGCTGTGGAGGGCCAAGATAATCGCGCCCGCGAGTCCCGATAGTGAGTACTTTTTGGCCCTGCCTTCCTTAGTGGTCGTCGCCCGTCCCCCCCCCCCCCCCGCCGCATGCGCCTCCTACGCCGGTTGTGGCTCGGAGAGCGGGGATAAGGCGCCGCGGCGCGGCGGCGCGGAGGCAGGGACCTTTGTCTTTTCCAGCAGTGCCCTCTAGTGCTGAGGCTGCCATCTGATGAACTGGATTTCCCAGTCGAGCCTCAGCTCTCTTCTGGGAGGCGCAACGGTCTTGCCCCCATCCTCCTCCTCATGCTCCTCTTCCTCCTCCTCCTCCTCCTCCTCCTCCTCCTCCCCGCCTCCTGATCCTCCTTCCCTTCTCCTCCTCCTCCTCCGCCTTCCTCTTCCTTCCTTTCCTTCCTCCATCTTCCCCCTTCCTGCCCTTCCCTTCCTCCTTCTCTTCCTCCTCCTCCTCCTCGTCCTCCTTCCTCCTCCCCTCCTCCTCCTCCTCCTCCTCCTCCTCCTCTCCACCTCCTCATCCTCCCTTCCTCCTTCTCCTCTTCCTTCCTCCTTCCCTCTCTCCCTCCTCCCTCCTTCCCTCCCTCCCTTCCCCCCCCCCCCGATCCGCGCGGCGGCGCGACGGCCGGGCGTGGCGCAGCCGCGCGCACGCGGCCGCGCGCTCCTCCAGATCCGCCTCCCCGCGGCAGTAGAAGGCGAAGGAGACGGCCGGCGGCGAGCCCGGGGGGGGCAGTGGGATGGGGCGGGCCTCCTCGATGATCCTCAGAGATCGAATAGGAAATCGACTACGGAAACGATTTGCCCCTAAATTGATTTCTCCGCTGTAGATTCACAAGAAAACGCAGAATGCCCTCAATGGGCCCTTGGTAGGTCCCGTTTTGCAGTTGTCGTTTGCCGGTTACGACCACGTTAGTGTTGCTGGTTCCATCGCCGTGCTCTGCTCGGTTCCGGCTCCGGCTCCCACCCTGGGGCCGTTTGTTGGCTGCTTCTGGTCGCCGTTTCGCTTCCTTTTCCTTTTTCAAGAAACACTGCTTCAGAAAGGATGGAAAAAACGTTCCTGCCGTCTCCAGGGCCCACTGAAGTGCTTGTCCACCGAGGCACTCCAGCACAAAGCAGGCGGCTCCACGAGGGCCGACACAGACTGCGCGCGCTATCGGCGGAGCCGAACGGGGTAAGCACCCGCTTGGGCTAACACGCGTCCTGAGGATCGGCGGCCCTCTCAGAAGGCTCTGAATTCCCCCGGCCTTCGGAGAAGTTCCCTGAGCCTTCCCCGAGGGCGCAGAACAAAAACCTCTCAGAGACCAGAGGCCTTCTGAGAAGCTCCGCCGTCTTCTGTGAGCAGGCCTCCTCCTTCTCAGTTCCCCCCCTTTGCTCGCCGCCGAGATCGAGGAATCTATCTGCTCGACGGGGATGGTCTGCACCGCCTGCGAGGGCAAGGAGGCGGGGCCCGGGGCTCGAGCTATAGGCAGTGCCTCTCCCCGCGCTCCGTGCGTGCTCGCCCTCCTCCTCGCTCTCTCTGTTTGCGTCCCGCCCTGGCTGCACGGAGAAACCACAAAACGAGATCGAAACGGAAGCGGTCCACGAGATCAAGACGAGATCAAAACGAATACGGCCCACGAGATCGAAACGAGATCAACACGGAAACGGCCCCTCGAGGTCAACGCGAAAACGAGATCGCCCACGAGATCAGCACGACAACGGTCCGCGACAGCGACACGAAAACGGCTGCGACAGCGGCCCACGACGCCAAAACGAACACGGCCCACGGCACGACCATGGAGGAGGAGGAGGAGGAGCAGGAGGCGAAAGAGGAGGAGATGCTCTGCCGCCCGCGACGCAAGCTGGTCTCGGGCTGTGCTCGGCCGACGGCCTCCTGCCCCGGCAGCGCAGAGCAGGGGCGCCCGCGCGCCCACCGAAGAGCGCTTCGTCTACAAGGACGTGGGCTCTCGTGCACACCGGCCGCCCACGGCCTGGGTGGATGGCGTCCTGGCACGGGGGATGCCCGCGGGGAGGGCGCAGCGCCCTCTCCGTCGCCACCCGCCCCCTTCTCGATGTGTCTTGGCAGCCTCCCTCCGCGGCCCTGCCTGGCAGCGGGAGCGGGAGGAATGATGGTGGGGTGGTGGAATGAGGAGCGACGGGGAGCCAGGAGTAAGAGGAGGAGGAGGAGGACGAGGAGGAGGAGGAGGATGGGAGGAGGTGCCTTCTTTCGTCCCTCCCCTGCCTTTCTGGATCCCCTTTCCCTTTTCATCCATCATCCCTTCTTCGTGTAGCGTAAGCGAATGTTCCCTGTCGCACCACCTGTAGGTAACTAGTCCATTTCACCAGCTGAGCGCTTTGCCTGAGATATCCTCAACACTTGTGGCCCTGAATCTTGAAACACTTACTCAGCTGCATGGGCTGAGGGCGGCTCCATTTCAAAAGCTCTGGTCGTGACGCCGCGCGCATTCGCCTGAAGAGCTTGCACATGCTACAAACATGGGTTGCCACTCCTTCTCAAGATGGGGCCATCGCGAAAGACTTGCAACCAACCGGATCTGGAATACTTACCACAACTGCACGGATGGATACTAGTTCTGTTACCCAGCCGGGCTCGCTCTGTCTCTGCCTCTCTCTCTCTCTCTCTTGTGAGACTTCCTCAACCTGCCTTCCCAGACGTGCGATCTGGCGCAACTGTTGCACGGATCGTGGTGGCTCCTTTCAAGGCGAAGTTTCCGCTGGACATCTCGTTGGCCTTTCCATGTGAACTTGTCGTTATCCAAATGAGCTCGCTGGACAGATGCAGGGCAATTCCTTTTCAACACCAGGCTCTCGCCTGAATAGCCAACCCATGGGACACCTCCCCATTTCCTCCCCAAACTCCTCCTTCCAATCCTACTCATTCTCCTCATCCTCCTCCTCCACCTCCTCCGGCTCGTCCTCATTCTCCTTCTCATGACCTCTTCTCCTCCTCCTCCTCCTCATCCTCCTCCTCCGCCCCCTCCTCCTCCTCCTCCTCCTCCTCCTCCTCCTCCTCCTCCTCCTCCTCCTGCTCCTGCTCCTCCTGCTCCTGCTCCTCCCCCTCCTCCTCCTGCTCATCCTGCTCCTCCCTTTGTGGGCCCCGGAAACGGCAGGGCCGTTTTTCCACCGTTTCCAAACAAATGCTCCTTGAAAATGGAAGCGGCAAAAAAACGGCGATCGGAAACAGCAAAAAAACGGCTCCAGGATCAGAACCGGAGCTGGAACGGGTCAAAAAACGGCGACGAAACCGGTAAAAAAACGGCGTCGGAACCGGCAAAAAACAGCAAAACAGAACCGGTAAAAAAACGGCCCTGTCGTTTCCAGGACCCACTAAGGCCTCCTCCTCCTCCTGGTACTCCTCCTGCTCCCCCTCCTCCTCCTGCTCTTCCTCCTCCTCCTCCTCCTCCTCCTCCTCCTCCTCCTCCTCCTCCGCCTGTTCCTCTTCCTCCCTCCCCCCTTCTCCCCCTCCCCCATCCCCTCCTATTCCTCCTCCTCCTCCTCCTCCTCCTCCTCCTCCTCCTCCTCCTCCTCCTCTTTCTCAAGACCTCCTCCACCCCCTCAGCCGTCCTCCCGCGCCTCCCCTCCCTCCCAGCGGGCGCCCGCCCGCACGCGCGGGGAGCCCACGAAGGATCAGTCGCGAGGCGTCCCGAGTCCCTCCGCCGCTCAGGGCCTCCGGGCGTCCCTCGCGCCAGGGCCCCGGGGGCCGTCGGGGGCGAGACGCTGGTGCCCAGGGGCCGCCCCTTGGGGGGACCCGCTCCCCTCGGGACGCAGCCTCCCGTGGTAGCCGGGCGACCTGGATCGGCGGGGCGCATCTGCCGCGTCTCGGGTCCCCCCCTGCCCTGCCCCTGGAGCGGGTGGTCCAGCCTCGTGCTGCCCCCTCCCGGGTCGTCCTCCAGCCCCCTCGCGCTCCCCCACATCCTCCCTCCTCCGCCCTCCTCATCCCTCATCCCTCATCCCTCCTCCCTCCTGCCTGCTCCCTCCTCCATACCTCCTCCTCCTCTTCCTCTTCCTCCTCCTCCTCCTCTTCCTCCTCCTCTTTCTCCTCCTCCTCCGCCTCCTCCTCCACTCATCCTCCTCCTCCCGCATCCTCCTCCGCCTCCTCATCCTCCTCTCCGCCGCCTTCCTCCGTCCTCCCTCCCTCCCTCCTCCCTTGTCCCCCCCTCTCCTGCAGATTCCCCCTGTCGCGACCCCCCTCCCCGCCCCCCTCCCTCCCGAGGAACCCGCCCCTGTCGAGGCCCCTTGTCTTGGAGGCGGATCGATTTCGGTGTTGGCGGCAATATTTCGGCCACCACGAAGCCCAAATCCCACCAGCCCTTTAGGGCGTGAGTGGTTTAGGGGGGGGGTCCTGTTCCACCCACCCTTCTTCCCCTTCGGGGTGGGGTGCACCCCTCACCCTGCCCCCTCCCCCTGGACCTGGAGGGGGGGTGGTTCGCGAGGCGGTGGAGCGTCCAGAAAGGCCTCGGCAAGACAGTGCACGCAAACGACTACACCAAAGTTTTGGCCCAATTTCGGCCTCCTAGGGGCAGAGGGCTAATTCCCCCCCCCCCCCTTCTTTGATCCAGCTCCTCCAAGATGGCCCCAGGATGACTCAAAAGCTACCAAGGAGTGCCCAACGATGGCCCCAAGAGGCGCCTATGGGGCCACCAAGACGCCCCCAAGAGGTCCCCGAGAGGCTCCCAAAACAACCCCAACAGGCCCCAAGAGACTCCCCCTAAAGAGAGGGAACAAAGAGAGAAGGGGGATGTATCGGAGAAACCTCGCCCCAAAAAGCGCCGCCCTGGCAGCGAGAGAGGGGGGCTCTCCTGAGTTGTGCTATGCTAGCCGCGTGCTATGCTACGCGTGCGGGGGGGCGGGGGGATGGGGGGGGAGGGGGCGAGGGAGAGAGCGAGGCGGGGGGGGAGAAGGCGGAGGAGGGTGAGGAGGAGGAGGAGGAGGAGGAGGAAAAGAGAAGAGAACGGACCCGCCCTACATCCCAGCCACCGACCCCATCTCGCCATCTGTCGCGGGGTTCTCTGGTGTCGGCGGTGCGGGTCCTCCTGGAGCGCAGGGATCCTTTTTAAGCTTCAGAGTCATAGGTGGTGGGGAAGTCTCAGGCGATACGCCCGACCCGCCCTAAAAACTGGCCTCAGGGTGCGACAGGGAGGATCATGGGGGGGAGGGGCGAGGATAGCACAGCGCGCACATGGCACAACACAGGGGGCGAGGATAGCACGCAGAAACTTGGAAAGGGGCCGTTCTCGATGTCCCCGGAGCACAAAATTGCAAAAGTAGCCGAGACATCATGACTTGGGGTTCAGAAGATGCGAAAACAACTCGGTGTTCGAAGATTTACTATACGTCAAACGCGAGCGACTGCAATAGCACAAGTCGGTTTTGGCCTGTGCTATCTCAAGGCGACCGAGTATAATGGTTGGGTCCTTCGCCAAACTATTTATCGCGGGTGGAATCCGGAGGTTAGGTCGGCAACCTTCGCAGGTTACCAATCCAGACCGTTGATCCCACTGATGTTTCTCCTGGGGCCTCTTGGGCTGTGGTTCGCTGTGGTTTTTCTGTGGTTGTGCTGTGTCTTTGCTTTGGCTTTGCTGTGGCTTGCCATGGTTTGCTGCGGGGGGGTCTAAGAGATTACTGTGGTTTTGCCGTGGTTTTGCCTGGTGTGGTTTGCCGAGGTTTGCCGTTGTTCTCCTGTGGTTTTGCTGAGAGTTCCTCTGGTTTAGCATGCAACCATGTCTTTTGCCCGTGACCTGAGGTAATGCGCATGACAGAATACCCGACGAAGCAGCAAACGAAATCTGAATGGTAACTCAGGAAATGCACGACTCCGCAATGTATCTTGTCATACGAAGTCTGCTACAGCAACCGAGGACGCGGAAGGGCCCTTGCCTTTCACTTCCTCCGCCAGAGATACATGGTCGGCACAACCCTTTGGAGCAATCATTACGTCTTTGTGGTCGTCCTCCCCCAGCAGACCCCCGACTGCAAGCCCTGCGCGCCCCAAATGCTTCGCGTACAAGTTCAAGTAGCTGATGCCACTGTGCGTCTGTCCTTGAACGACTTTGAGCTCAACCTTCTCAAAAGCAACCCACTCTGGAGCCTCCACTGCACGCTTCGACACGACGTGACGATACCCTCCAGCTTGCTTTGCCTCTGCCCAAGACCCCGTAACATTGACCTCGACAAAATACATGTCCGCGCAGGAACTGCCCAGCAGGCGCGCAAAGGCCTGCACGCGGAGCAATGCTTTCTCAACGCGCAATCCTTTAGGGATGTTAATTAGAACATGGTTGCCCGGCTTCATCAGATCAAACCGCTCGCCGTAGACGTTCTGCAGGTGAGGATCGCCGGTGGCAGACACGCCTCCGCTGGCTCCGCCCGCCATGGGAACTCCAGGAGGAGACGTCGGGTGCGGCGTCGGCCAGCCCAGAGGGTACGTCGGGCTGGGCGTCGGGCTGGGCGTCGGGAAAGGCGTCGGGAAGGCAGTCGGGTAAGGCGTCGGGAAGGCAGTCGGGAAGGCAGTCGGAAATGGCGTCGGGAAAGCCGTCGGGTAGGGCGTCGGGAAAGACGTCGGAAAGAGCGTCGGGAAGGCCGTAGGATAAGGCGTCGGGTAGGGCGTCGGGTAGGGCGTGGGGTAAGCTGTCGGGTAGGGCGTCGGGAAAGACGTCGGAAAGAGCGTCGGGAAGGCCGTGGGATAAGGCGTGGGGTAGGGCGTCGGGTAAGGCGTGGGGTAGGCCGTTGGGTAGGGCGTCGGGTAGGGCGTCGGGTAGGGCGTCGGGTAGGACGTCGGATAGGGCGTCGGGTAGGGCGTCGGCTCAGGAGTTGTAGAAACGCCGCACACCAGGACCAATTCATACCATCCGTTATCTTCAACCCGCACAAAAGGATTGGACTGGTCACAATGGTTATATTTTGGATCAAGTGGGCCAGCTGCGCACTTTGCGTGAAATGCCGCTCTGTTGGCATTCAAAGTGGACAACGCAAAGGACCACTCCAATGCCGTGGCGTAGCGCAACGCAGGGCAGAACGACGAATATGAGGAATGGGCATTCAATTGGGAACAGCCGCCAGAGCACGGGGATGCCCATAGGAAACACAGGCCGTTGACATAGAAACAATATTGTTCTACGCCACCCAACGTTCCCCGCGAATCTCGACGATCGGCAATCGGGGCCGTCCAACAAAGATTCCAATGGGACGCTGATGAATGCCCCGCAATCGTGATTGCCGGCACAGGCGGAGTATACTCGCCATGGTTGCTCTGCGCTTCTTCGTTTCCTGCTCCTGTGAAGACTGAATCATACCCCGAATCGGTGCTGACCAACTGGACCGCCGCACCTTGTTTCACACCCACCGTGCAACTGCCCGAACCAGATCCGACAATACACTCGTCCTCAACCCTGCACACAGCATCACCTGTTGTGCTGACCCCAACCAACCATTCGGGCCCTTCATGGGCACTGGTGCGCGAGACGTCGCGGTGGTGGATGTCGCGATGGATGTGCTCTCCCACCATCATGGATGTCGCGGTAGGCACGCCCTGGGCAAGCAGCGCAACCACGAATATGGTCCATGGCGCCTTGCTGGCCGTCGCCATCCCTGTCAACAGAAAGTGAAAAGACTACCCTAATAAAGGATGACTGCGCGGAGATGTAACGTGTGCTTGAACATAAACGGCTGCAGAGTGGCCTCATGGGTAGTCTTGGAGCCCTCTTGGAAAAGGCCAAGAAGCCCTCGCGAAGCCAGAACTGGTCCAAAGCTAGAGGCTTCCTCTGGTTGTCCTGTACGTTCGGCTTCCCCCGGCCCAAGCAGAATTCAATGAAGGCCCCCAGAAGATCCTGGACGCCCTGGGGAAGCTCGAACAAAAGGCCCCAAGACGGCACCAAGGAGGCCAAAGACAGCCCGAAAGGGCCACCGTGAGGGGGGGACGTCGTGGGGGGGAGGTCGTCGGGGGAGCCGTCGTGGGGGAGAGGTCGTCGGGGGGGAGGTCGTCGGAAGGGGGGGGGGGGCGGGGGCCGTCGTGGGGA
>CAUYUJ010014993.1:226162-231799 GCA_963575745.1 Prorocentrum cordatum | reverse complement strand
ACTACTACTACTACTACTACTACTACTACTACTACTACTGCTACTACTACTACTACTACTACTACTACTACTACTACTACTACTACTACTACTACTACTACTACTACCACTACTACTGCTACTGCTACTAGTGCTAGGAGGATCCATCTTGCATATCTTAGAATCGATGCAATTCGGTGCGTTTTTGCTTACGCTTCGGTGCCCTCTTGCTCATCTTAACGTAGTGCTCGTGCGCAGACCAAAAACTGAGACCAATTCCAACTCGACCACGCATGTTGGCTTCCAGATCCTCTGCGTCGACACAAGGGGTGTCACTTGGTCTTCGCACTCGTCTTGGGCTTCTGTACAATTAAAATCCTATTGTGGGGCTATCCCAAGATGGTTGGGATTGGGCCCAGTTTGCTTTTCGCACTGGTTGGGATTGGTCCCAGTTGGTTGGGATTAGGCCCAGTGGGTTGGGATTGGGCCCACATGCGGTCCAGGCCCCCCCCCCAGTACATCGTTAGCGTTACCTACTGGGGGAGGGGGGGGGGGGCCGGGTAGCGAGCGGTACCCTGGGGAGGAACGGAAAAAAAAACACGCTCACCTTCTGGACCCCGCCTATGGACTCCACGGGCACGCCCGTGCGCACGATGAAGCGGTCCTGCGCCCACGGGGCTGGGGCGGGAAGGAGGGGAGAGAGGGGCCGAAGGCGGGGAGGAGGGAGAGGGGGGGATGGGGAGAAGGAGGAGAAGGAGGAGGAGGAGGAGGAGTCCCCTTCTTGAGGCTATGGTCGTTTCTCATTCCTCTTCTCCGCCCTCCACCTTCTGCTTTCTTGCACCTTCCTGCCATTTACAATGGAACCTACCAGCCAGTGACCACACTCATCCAACTCAATAGCTTGATCAACCCCCAAGGGCCGACTGGCCCTGGGGGGGAGGACAACGTTCGACGAACATTCGTGCCTTCAGGCTGTCAGGCTGTCAGGACGCTAGGAGAATCGTTCCAAACAGCGAGCTGCGGCAACAGAGTGAGCGGTGGCAAGGCTGGACTTGCTCGCGGCACATGCAGACCCCGTGACTGCTCATCCAGGGCCCGAGCAAAGTTCGCAAGGGTGCATACACAGTTGAACGGCACACTCTGGAACGACGCTCGAGCGGCTTGTTTAGAGAAACTGCAAGCGGCTGACACAGGCAGAACAGTGTCTGCCAACTCTTGGCGAAAACCGCACTGCTGAAGCGAAGCCTGCGCCGCGCCCGTCCGTGTTTCCCCCGCAGTCGAGTCTCCCTGACCCAGACACCCAAATCAGAGAAGCCTCCTAAACGCCGACCAGTAGGTTTTAACTTTGTTGCAGCAGCACAGGTCAAGTTGGTGGCACGATGAGCTAGAAGATGTCAATCAGGCTGCGCCACCGACATCAGGCGCCAATACGGCGGAGGAGAAGGGTAGACGCGGAACGATCTCAAGGCTTGCTCGTCAAAGTGCTGCAATATGGGGGTCGCCCTTTCAGGATACCAGGATGTTCGCCTGACCCCCTAATCTGGGCGTTGCCCCCACGGCCTCCAGAGCACCACTCAACTGGCCCAATGGGTCCCAGGGGCTCCACGATTGAGCGAAAAGCTGGTAGCACCTTGGGCTAGGGGCACTTTTAGCAGCCCCCGACCTGAGGAAACGAAGCCATGCATCACCCCTGCCAAATTCCACCCCCCAGACCTCAACTTCCCACCCGTGAACGACCTCTGGCAGCCGCGCCTGCCTGGCGCCATGCACGAGTGAAGAGGAGGGTGAGGGAGGTTCGAGCTTCGAGGATCGAGGAGGAGGAGGATCGAGGATCGAGGAGGAGGATCGAGGATCGAGGATCGAGGATCGAGGAGGAGGAGGAGGAGGAGGAGGAGAAGGAGGAGGAGAAGGAGGTGGTGCGTGGAGAGGATAATATATGGAACGTGCGAGCCCGTGCGCACCGAGGGGTGCTCCAGCGCCTGCTTGGCCGGACGGTGTCGCCGGCAGCGGTTGGCCGGGCCTCGGAACCCCGACGACTGTTTTCCCTGGGCGGGGCTCGACAGCTGCTTCCCCTCGCGGAGGGTAGGACGCTCGGGAAGTGTGGGGGGAGAGGCGAGCGGCGAGAACTGACCCCAGAAAGAAACCAAAACTTTGGGCACTGGGGAACCTCGAGCCGTGGCTTTGCGCAGCCTGCCCCGGAGCTAAACCACTACTCGCCTGGCCTATTCTGCCCTACTAGCGCAGGGACCCGCGAAAATGATCTTGGGCCACGTGCCCAACCACCCCACAAAGCACCGACAATTCCCCTCGCCCTCCAGTGTCTGCTGGCCCTGCCTGGCGCCAGACGCGGTGAGGGAGGAGGAGAAACAGGCCAGAGGGAGGTGAAGGGAGTCAGAGCGTCGAAGGCAAGGGAAAACGAAACCCGAGGACCGCTCCAGGACCCTTGCGGTGTACTGCCCGGCGTGGCATTTAAGCAACTTGCAGTCATTCCGTATAATGAGGCGCGGTAAGAATGCAAGGGCCTTGGAGGACCATATCGGCATTTTGGGAACGAGGTTGGGCCAGCGAAAGTCTCTAAGGATGGGCCGAAGGGGCAAGGATTTGTTTTGTTCCTTCCAGCCTTAGGCAGAGTTGAACAGTTCACGCAAGACCTTATTCTGGGCCCTTTGCATCTGGGCAAGGTGAGAGGAGCCGAAGGGGCAAGGATGCAAGGGTAGCCTTGGAAAGTCGCTCATCCTTACCATGCAGGTGTACTGTAATGGATGACCTGGCGAGGTTGCCCGACCTGACGGGACGAACGCACGAACGACGAGCGTCGCCCTGAGGCGGCCAAGAGCTGGGTGACGGGCGCGCTGCGAGGCGCGCTGACCCTCTTGCAGGACCAGGCACATGCAGGAGCAAACGCAGGAGCTGGCGCACCGGAGGAGATGCATGACAAGCCCGGCAAGAAGAAGACCGAGAGAAGCAAATTCCAGCGGGCGTCTCCGATACCCCGCGCGGCCGCAGGTGCTGCCAAGCAGCTCGGCATGCACGCTGTGGTTGCCAACTGCCTTCGTGCCTGGAGGCCCTCGAAGGGATTCTCCGAACCCCCATGCAGCGTTCGATTGCCTTTGAATTCCGTAAGATTTAAACAACAACAAAAAACAACTGCATAAACATTAACTTTTGGCGCTCCGCGGGCATTCCTTGGATCTGCGCTGGACCCCCTCCCTGGCGCGCGGAGCGCGCCCGGGGCGGCGCCTGAGGCGCCGCCCGGGGAGCCCAGTGCGGATCCAAATAATCCGCGCGGAGCGCCAAAAGTTTATGTCTACGATTTGTTTGAATCCTTCGAATGTATCATGTCGCACGCCGCTGTGATTACCCAGCCACGTACCTGGAAGTTCTGGTGGGAAGCTCCCACTTCCCACATAATGTCCGTAGCCTTCGGAGTCCAACTCCCGAGGTGAAGGCCCACAACTGCGGCTAGGACAGCGGAAAACACGAGCTACCTGGAAAGATCCTCCCGCACGCTTGCGCCCATGAGCCAGATGGGACCCTCCCTCACACTGTCGAGTGAGAGGCCAAATTGTTATTTCCAAGTGCTGCTTGATGACTAGGAATAACCAGAACCATGATCCTCTGTGGCGCATTGGCGCTGATTGTATGCAGTGTCCTTCTATGTGATACCAAGCTCTTCACATCTGGCAGCCAGCTGCTGCTAGAGGGGCCTGAGATTCGCCTCCTCGCGCTCGTGCTCTGCTTGAATTCCTGACGGACGCTGTTGCGCTGCTTGGTTGAACTTCTGATGCGCGCCCCGTTAAGATCCTCTCGGAAATTCTCGTAATTCTTGAGCCGTGGCGCATTACGCACAGCTTCCTGGGCTTGTCGAGGCTCCCAAAATTGAACCTCTTCTTAGGATCAGCCTTACGGCCTGGCCACAGGAGAATATCTGGGAGGAGTCGGATGTAGTTGTCTGCGGGGCCTTCTACACTGCCGTAAATGCGTCTTTACACAATGGACGTCACACTCGGAATATGGTTCCTTGCGAATGCGACTGGCCCAACCAACAGCGGCGCTTGAGGCGCGCCACATATGATGTGTTTGCCCGGAATTGCTGATATTGCCCAGGCGTTGAGGTAAACCTTACCTACGGAGTCCTGCCCAACGTGAACGTGCCGCGGCCCAGAAAAAAAAGGTGTGGGGGGGCGGGCCGGCGCGGGCGTTCTAATAGCCGATTGAGAACCATCCTCGCAGATCACTTTAGCCTATAATTGGTAATTGGCTACGGATTAAGAGAGGAAGGGAGAGGGGAGAGGAGGGGAGGAAAGGGAGAGAAGGGGGGCGAAGTGGAGGTGGGGAGGGGAGGGGGAAGTACGGGAAGAGGTGGGAAAAGAAGGCTGGGAAGGGAGAGGGGAGGGAAAAGGGAAAGGGGAAGGGGGGGGAAAGGGGACAGGGGAATGGAAGAAGCAGCAGGCTTGTCCCTACCCTCCTCCACCTTCCCCTCCTCCCACCTCCCTTCTTCGTTTTCCCGTTCCCGCCTCCCTCTCCACCTCCCTTCTCCCACGCTCCCCCTTCGCCCCTCCCTCCACTCATCCGTAATTCCCCCCCCTCCCCTGCTCCCTCCTCGCCCCCTTCCCTGCTCCCTCAACCCTCCCTCTCCCTCCTTTGAAGGGGCCCAGAGAAACACACATCAATAGACACAAATAACCGGATTCCCCATATTTTCCCATATCTTCTGGGTTTTCGTCTTCCCCCCCACACTTCCCATAGTTTCCCGTATTCTTCTGCGAGCCGCCGATGAAATTGTGTCTGTGTGCTTCTTTCCCTCCTGATCCCTCCTCCACTCCTCCTTCCCCACCTCCTCACCTGCACCCCGGTGGGTCCCTCCTGATGCCTCCCCCCCTCCTTTCCTTCGTTCCCCCCCCCCGCGTCCTCCATGGTGGGCTTTCCGGCACCCCTCACTTGGAAGGTGCCCGTCTTCAGACCGTGCAGCAGCACCCTGCGGATGCGCTCCGACCGCTCTGCCTGGGTGACTTTCGGGTCGATCGCCGCCATGGCGCGCGCGATACTCTCCACCTCCGCTTTCGAAAACGACATGCAACGAAGAAGTGGGCGTGAACGACGTGCAACGACGACGACGACAACGACGACGAAGAAGAATGACCAGGGGAATGAACGACGTGGAACGTCGACGCCGAAGAATGCTCTCCACCAAGGGCGTGAACAGCCGGCGACGTGGGCCCAATGTGCATTCCTCACTCCAGCATTGCTTTCACACTCTGCGCCCGGCATATCACTCCTCTCGCCAGGAGGGCACATGCGAACCCTACCCCTCAACTCACGATTTATAAAAGGGGAGGTGCGGTTCACTTCGCTCGGGAGGTCCCGAACAAAGTGAACCCTACCTCACCCTTTAGAAATCGTGGGGTGGTGGGGTAGGGTTCGCATGTGGCCTCGTATCTTGCCTCCACCTCCCCAAGCAGCCCACTTGGGGAAGCGCAAAGGTACCGATACCGCTACTCCCTGGACCTCTCCCGGGGTGCGCCCTGACCAGAATTTCGAGGTGAATCCAGCGTTGGCGAGGAGGGCCTCCCAGGAGGCCCAAGAAGGGGAAAACGAGAGAAGGGCACCCGCCAGTCGGAAGAAGTAGGTGGAAAGATGCAGTAGGAAGGCGGATCA
>CAUYUJ010014993.1:203662-216162 GCA_963575745.1 Prorocentrum cordatum | reverse complement strand
GAGGAGGGGAGGGGGAGGAGAAGGAGGTGGAGGGAGGAGGAGGGAGGAGGAGGAGGAGGAGGAGCAGGTGGAGCAGGAGGAGGCGGCGGCGGACAACGTCTGTTCACCATGCGACACAAAGAAGTCGAAGAGGAGGGAGGGGCAGGAGGATGAGGAAGAGAAGGCGGAGGCGACGGATAAACAAAGGAGCGGGAGCAGGAGAAGGAAGAAGAGACGGGTGAGGGGTGAGGGGGTGAGCAGAAGGACCAGGAGCAGATGGAGGAGGCAGATGGAGGAGGCAGAAGGAGGAGGCAGAGGATGAGAAGGAGGAGCAGGCGCAGGAAGAGGAGGGTGAGGTGGGGGGCGCTGCTCTCGCTTTGCCATACGAGCGCAGAGGCGGAGCCGGCGGAGGGGAGGAGGGGGCAGCCCGTGCAGGAGAGGGGAGGGGGGAGGGGCAGGAGGGGGATTGAGAAGCAGGAGTAGCAGGAGGACGGTGAGGTGCACGAGGGAGATGTAAGGAGATGACCTGTCGGTCGCTTCGAGTCTGTCTCCGCATCCTCCATGCGGCCTGGGGCCGCTCGAACCAAATAGCTACGGAGCTTGCTCGGAGCTGGCCTGCCCGAGGCTGCCGCCCTCCTCCTCCTCCTTCTCGTCCTCGCCCTCCTCTTCCCTCCTCCTCCTCTTCCTCCTGCTCCCTCATCCTCCATCCTGTATCCTCCATCCTGTATCCTCCATCCTACTCTTCCTGATCCCTTCTCCTCTCCCTCTCTCGTTTCTCGTCTACTCCATCCTCCGTACTTCCTCCTCCTTTTCCCTCTGCCTTCCTCAGCCGCCTCCTTCTCCTCCTCATCCTCCATTCCTGTTCCTCATCAACAACTTCTCCCTGTCGCACCCCGAGGCCAGTTTTAGCGCGGGACGGGCGTTTCGCATGAGACTTCCTCACCCTTTACAACCCTGAACCTTAACCATTGACAACCGTTTCACAGATGGAGGGCGGGTGGTGTTCAAACTGCGGCTCTGCCTTAGCGCCACGCACGTTCGTTAACACATTAGCAAGAGTTTCACGGATTGAAGGCGGGTCGTTTTCAAAATGTCGCTCGCGCCTCAGCGCCGCGCACATTATTTTTATTGCAAGAGCTTCACGAATTGAGGACGGTGATGTTCAAAGTGTTGCTCTCGCCTCAGCGCCGCGCACACTTACTCTAAAAATAACAGATAGCTTCACGGATTGAGGGCGGGCCGTTTTCAAATGTGGCTCGGCTCTCGCCTTAGCGCCGCGCACACTATTGTAAAACATGTGCAAGAGCTTCGCGGATTGAGGGCAGGTGTTCTTTTTCAAACACTTGCAAGAGTTTCACAGATTAGGGGCGAGTCGTTTTCAAAATGTGCCTCGTCTTAGCGCCGCACCCATTCATATTTAACTTGTGCAAGAGCTTCGTGGCTCTCGCCATAGCGCCGCGCACATTCGTTTTCCCGGATCCCCATGATCAGCGTACCAGAGATGGTGTTTTGGAAGGGTTCAGGATTATGAGCGCGCAGCAATTATATTGATTCGCGGTGTTGAAGTCCAAAGAATGGCGTTCCCGTACCATTTAGGATCATCAAGACGCAATAGTCAGGTTGATCCAATCCGTTGGAATCCCGAGGACAATGCTTTGGCATGCTTCAGGGTCTTCAAACGGTTGTCTTCCAATGAGGCAGTTCCCTCCGTGGAAATGAACCGTTGCAGGGGCCAATGCAGAGGGAGCTTGGAGGGAGGGTTTACTGCAACATCGTTGATGACTCTTGGGTTTACACTGGTCCTCCTCTTCCTCCTCCTGCTCCTCCTCCTCCTCCTCCCCCTCTTCCTCTTCAACATAATCATCATCAGCAGCATCATCATCAGCATCAGCATCAGCATCATCAGCATCAGCATCATCACCATCAACAACATCATCATCATCATCATCATCAGCATCATCATCATCAGCGTCACCAGCAGCAGCAGTAGCAGTAGAATCAGCAACAGCGCCGTTGGCAGCAGCAACGCCAACACAAGCATCAGCCTCATCAGCATCCACCACATCATCATTCTACTCATGATCGTCAGCATAATCATCAACATATCCATCCTCATCAGCAACCAACATAATCACAAGTATCACCATCCGATGCAGCAACATCATCAACTTCATCATGATCATCATCATCATCATCATCAGCATCATCATCATCATCATCACCACCACCACCACCACCACCACCATCATCATCATCATCAGCAGCAGCATCATCATCATCATCATCATCATCATCATCATCATCATCATCATCATCATCATCATCAGCATCAGCATCATCATCATCATCATCATCATCATCATCATCATCATCATCATCATCATCATCATCAGCATCATGCATCAAACCATCATCATCATCATCATCATCATCATCATCATCATCATCATCATCATCATCATCATCATCATCATCATCATCATCATCATCATCATCATCATCATCATCATCATCATCATCATCATCATCATCATCATCATCATCATCAGAGCAGCGTGATCCCCGCCGCTTTACTGTGGAAAATTGCCCCTTTTCCTCCGAACCCGGGGGTCCCCCCCCCCCCTCCGAAAATCCCTCCCCCCCTCGTTCCATTGCTCGACACCCCCCATCCCCCCCTCCCCCTTTTCCACCCGGCAGAACCACCCCCCCACCAATCCCCCCCCCCCTCTCTGGAAAATCCCCCCTCCCTTGCCTCCTTGCTCGAAACCCCCCCCCCGACCACCCTTTTCCCCGGCAGGGACCCCTCCCCCCCCCTCTCAGGAAAACCGCGGGTGGGGTCACCACTGTCCCATCACAACCGTCACCAGCACTGTCCCACTGTCCCACTTTCCCACCATCGGTTCTCCACTGTTACGGCACCATATGCCCCAACCACCAATCGCACAGTCCCCACTCTACCCGCCCGCACTGATCCCCACCACGGTCCCATTCTCCCCACTGTCCCACTCGTCCCCACCACGGTTCCCACTGTTTCCCAGGATCCCCACCCTGTCCCACTGTCCCCACTATCCCCACCACTGTCCCACTGAGCTGTCCCACTGTTCCCATCAGTGTCCCACTGTCCCAACCACTCTCCCCACTGTACCACTGTCCCATTGTCCGACCACCGTCCTAACCACCGCCCTCACCACTGTCCCCACCACCACCGTCCCCACCACCGTCCCATTGTCCCCACCACTGTTCCCACCACTGTCCCCACTTTCCCCACCAGTGCCCCAACCACTGTCGCACTGCCCCCACTGCCCCCACCACTGTCCCGACCACTATCTCCCCACTGCCCCAACTGTTCCCACCACTGTCCCACTGTCCCCACTGTCCCCACCACTGTCCCACTGTTCCCGCTATCCCCACCGCTGTCCCACTGTGCTGCCCCACTGTCCACACTGTCCCCAACACTGTCCCACTGTTCCCACTGCCCCCACCACTCTCCCAACTGTACCACTGTCCTTCCAGCGTCCTAGCCACCGCCCTCACCGCTGTCCCCACCACCACCGTCCCCACCACTGTCCCACTGCTGTCCCCGCCAGTGCCCCCACCACTGTCGCACTGCCCCCACTGTCCCGACCACTGTCCCCTCCACGGTCCCACTCTTCCCACTGTCCCCACTATCCACCACCATCCCCCACCACCGTCCCAACCACTGTCTTCACCTGTCCCCTTTCTGGGGTGGGAGAGGAGGGGGAGTCGTTGCGGCGAGGGGGAAGGGGGGGATGGAGGGGAGGGGGTTCGAACCGGCAGTGACCCCTACCCTGGTTTTCCAGGAGAGGGGGGGGAGGGGTTCGAACCGGCAGTGACCACCCCCCCTTTTTCAAGATGGACCGAGGGGGGGGATGGGGGGTTGGAACCCCTAGTGACCCCCCCAGTTTTCGAGAGTGGGGCGGGGGGAACGGTGGCGGGGGGGACGGGTTGGAAACCTCCATTGACCTCCCCCGGTTTTCTGCCAGCAACGGTAGAACACACTCTTTCCATCATCATCATCATCATCATCATCATCATCATCATCATCATCATCATCATCATCATCATCATCATCATCATCATCATCATCATCATCATCATCATCATCATCATCATCATCATCATCATCATCATCATCATCATCATCATCATCATCATCATCATCATCGTCATCGTCATCGTCATCGTCATCGTCATCATCATCGTCATCATCATCATCATCATGATCAGCATCATCATCATCAGCAGCATCAGCATCAGCATCAGCATCAGTATCGGCATCAGCATCAGTATCAGCATCATCGACAGCAGCAGCAGCAGCATCATCATCATCATCATCATCATCATCATCATCATCATCATCATCATCGTCATCATCATCATCATCATCATCATCATCATCATCATCTGCATCTTCATCATCATCCGCATCATCATCATCATCATCATCAGCATCAGCATCAGCATCATCATCGATCATCATCAGCATCATCAGCATCACCATCGATGTCATCATCATCATCATCATCATCAACAGCATCATCATCCTCATCATCATCTTCATCATCACCAGTATCATCATCAGCATCATTATCATAATCAGTATCATCATCACCACCACCATCATCATCATCAGCATCATCATCAGCATCATCAGCATCATCACCATCATCATCATCATTACCATCATCATCACCACCATCATCATGAACATAACCAGCAGCAGAAGCAGCAGCAGAAGCAGCACCATGAGTTTCCTCCTCATCCTCCTACTCCTCCTCCTCATCATCATCATCGACATAATCATCATCATGGTCATCGTCATCTGTCTCATCATCACCATAATCATCATCATCAGCATCATCATCGTATACATCGTATTCATGATCAGCATCATCATCATCATCATCATCATCATCATCATCATCATCACCACGATCATCACCATCATCATCCTCGCCATCAACATCATCATCATCAGCATCATGGTGATCGCCATCGTCATCAGCAGCATCAGCATCAGCATCAGCATCAGCATCAGAGCATCATCATCATCATCATCATCACCATCGCCAGAATCATCATCACCAGCAGCAGCATCAGTATGAACAGTATGAGCAACAGCGCCGTCGGCAGCAGGCAGCAGCAACGCTAACGCAAGCATCAGCCTCATCAGCCTCATCAGCATCCACGACATCATCGGGCGCCTCATGATCGTCAGCATAATCGTGAACACATGTATCCCCATCAACAACAACGTAATCACAAGTATGGTCATCTGATGCAGCAGCAGCATCAGCCTCATCATTATCATCATGATCATCATCATCATCATCATCATCATCATCATCATCATCATCATCTTCATCATCATCACGACCACCACTACCACCACCACCACTACCACCACCACCACCACAACAACCATCATCATCAGCAACATCACCATCATCATCAAAATCAGCATCATCAGCAGCAGCAGCAGCATCACCATCAGTATCACCACCACCACCATCATCATCATCATCACCAGCAGCAGCAGAAGCAGCAGCAGCACCATCATTATCCTCAACATTATCATCATCATCATCATCATCATCATCATCATCACCATCATCACCATCATGATCATCATAATCATCATCATCGCCAGAAGCATCATCATCATTATAATGATCGTCACCAGTCTCATCATCTCCATCAGCATCATCATCAGAATGGCAATCGCCACCATCAACATCAGCATCATCATCATCAGCACCATCACCATCACCATCATCATCGTCAGCATGATCAGCAGCATCATCTTCGTCATCGTGATCATTATCATCACCATCATCATCAACAGCAGTAGCATCGTCGTCGACGTCCTCATTATCATCGTCATAGACATCATCATCATCATCATCATCATCCTCATCATCATCATCATCATCATCATCATAATCATCATCATCATCGACATCATCATTATCATCATCATCAGCAGGAGCAGCATCACCACCATCATTGATCATCATCATCATCATCAGCAGCAGCAATATCTACATAAGCATCATCAGCAGCAGCAGCATCCGCATCATCGTCAGAAGCATCACCATCAGCAGCATCAGCGTCAGCATCATCATCAACAAATATTTCATCTCTGTCCTCGCAATCATCCTCCTCCACCTCATCATCAACACCAATTGAGAAAACGCATCATCACCAGTATACCATCATCACCTCCATCACCACCACCATCGCCCATCATTATCCTCGCAACCAAAAACCTAATCCGCCACCGTGTCGCTGGTGCTCAGGAAAGTGTCCTCAGGTCCCGGTAAGCCATACGTACCGAGTACAGTGGTAGTTCCAGACGAACCAGGAAGACTGTGGAAAGGATTGCCCAGGGCTCCCCGCAGGATTTGTAGGAACGGTCGCATGACCTTCCAAGATGCCCAGGTATCGCAGCTGGGGTCCCACACTTCCAACACAGCCTAAGATGGCATCTGAGCTCATCCTGGAGACCTCTTGGGCACATTTGCGGCAGTCTTGGAGGCCTTGCGGACCAGCCGAAAAGGCCAAAACCATTGAACACCCACTGCATGGCTGACACAAAATTGGCTTTTCTGTCTTGAGGGCGACCAGAACCTCCCAAGATCTTCCCTGGACGCTCCAAGAGGCCTCCAAGAGGGCCCAAGATGCCCCTGAGATGGCCCCAATGAGGCCCAAGAGGTGGAACTCGAACTGACAGTTCGAGCCTCCCGCCCCAAGATTGCCATTCACATCGCCAGGACGTATGCACGGATGACGATGACAGGCAGGAATGAAGGGGCCCTGGGACACACAAATAAATAGACACGAATAACAGGATTCCCTTTTGTTTGAGCCGAAGGCCCACAAATAACAGGATTCCCTATACTTTCGTACATTTTCTGGGTTTTTGTCTTCCCCCCCACCTCCCACATTTCCCCATATCTTCTGGGGAATCGACAACTAATTGTGTCTGTGTGTTTTTGTTCCCTCCTGAAGGAAGAGGGGCAGGCGCACCGCGAGCGGTGCGCATCGCGACGACAGACCGGCGAGGAGGCACCGCAACAGCAGCAGCACCAGCGCCGGCACGAGGCAGGGGCTGCCGCCGTCGCCGCTCCGCGCTCGTCGCAGCCACCACCGCCGCCCCGCTTCGACGACGACGACGACGACGACGACGAGGACGAGGACAACGAGGACGACGAGGACGCCGAGGACGCCGAGGACAAAGAGGACGATGACGACGACGACGACGACGACGACGACGACGACGACGACGACGACGTTGACGTTGACGACGGCGACGACGACGACGACGACGACGACGGCGACGACGACGACGACGATGCCCTCGTCCCCCTCGGCCGCCGCCAAAGCCCGGAGCTGGGCTCCCACAGGATCTGCACCGCCTCCTCGATGTTCTCCGAGGGCGGCGGCTGCACCTCGGGCGTCTTAACTAAATGGGAGTGCGCTGAACCCAGACCCCCTCGAGTTATGAGAGAATAACGACGGACGGTTTTTGTTTGTTTTCGGCCCCCAGGAGGACCCTACTGGGCCTCGGGACCGTCAAAAAACGTCTCAGGATGAAAACGGGATGAAACATTTGGGTGTCGACGCTACGAAAAATCATGACGTCGGGGTCTGGGAGGGGGGGGAGGAGAAACGTGCACCCGTCGTGCCCTTTGAGGCCCCAGAAGGGGGCCCCTTCGGGGCCCCTTGGGGGCACAAGAGGTGCCCCTTTCCTCACCCCCCATTTTTGAGCAGGGACCGAACGTCCCGGCATTCCTATAGTCCTACCACGAAGTGTTCGTAGAACCCAACAACTGTTCTAAGAACAAAAGCATTGTTCTTAGAACATGAACCCGATGTGATAAACCAAGACAGACTCCGCCAGAAATGTTCCAAGAGCACTTCATGGAAACCACCGAAAGGCTCTTAGAGCATGCCCTGGTGGGGCGATAGGCGAGCCAGGACGCTTCGCCACTGCTTGACATTTGTCCCACCCACGCATTACGTACTCTTGGACACCCGACATGGGTACCGAAAGAATGGGTACAATGCCCAACAACAAATGTTGTCCCAAACCAACAGCGGCCGCTGTTGGACAGGCGGCCTTCTGTCTCGAATGGACACAGGCCGCGGCGGCGCGGACAGCGAGCCCTGTTCAGAATGAACAGGAACTGCTGTTGGGCATCGTACCCATTCTTTCAGTACCCATTTCGGGCGTGCAGAGTACTCGAGGCCCGAGCACCGTCATCTCCAGGAGCCGGCGCGGCGGCAGCGCGCCGATGCGCGGCATGCGCTCGCGCAGCCTGGCGTCGCGGGCGCCGCGGGCGCCCCTCGGGCTCGGGCAGACCGCAGCGCCAGCCCCGAGGGCGGCCACGGCGGAGGTCAGAGGAGGAGCACGGGCCCTGAGAGCCTGACGTCGCCGATTGAGAGCAGCCCTCCTCCTCCTCCTCCTCCTCCTCCTTCTCCTCCTCCTCCTCCTCCTCCTCCTCCTCGTCCTCCTCCTCCTCCTCCTCCTCCTCCTCCTCCTCCTCCTCCTCGTCCTTTCGCCGAGAAGGGCGTTTCCGCCCGGTGTTCCCGGGCCCGGGGCCCTCACTGATCGATCCGGCCTGAAACACGATGCAGAGATGAGGTCCAACGCCCGGGTCGTGCGATGTCGCAGTTGTCCAAATCCTCATGCGTTGGGTTCTCGTTTTGGATAGCGCATTGCGGCCTCTACTTTTTCCCCCCCGCGTCCCTCCACCCCTCTTCCCCCTCTGACCTGCCTGCTACCCTGCCTCCGACATGCTTTTTGCCCTTCGTCCTATTTGCCTGCTACCTGGCCTCCTCGCCATCCCTGGGGGGCTGCTATCTGCGACACTGTTACCATTTTCGAGAGCTACTTGGGTGGGTCCAACGGACTAACGCCCCACCCTGGTCTAAATTACACCTCGCCGTCCCTGGGGGGCTGCGATCTGTGAGATTGTCGCCACTTTCGAAGGCTGCTGGGGGGGCCAGCGGACTTCCACCCCACGCGGATCAAAATGAGACCTCGCCATGGGGGCTGCGATCTGCGAAAACGTCGCCACTTCCGAGGGCTGTCGGGGGGTTCAGCGCAACGACGCCACACGCGGACTCAAATTTGTTTTCGCCATCCCTAAGGGGGGGGGGGGGGCCACGATCTGCCAGACCGTCGCCACCTTCGAGGGTTGCTGGAGGGTCCAGGGGAGAAACGCCCCACGCAGATCTAAACTAGACCTCGCCAGTCCTGGGGGCTGCTGGGGGTCCAGCGGAACGACGCCCCAAGCGGACCTAAAGCAGACCCCGTCCATCCTTGCGCGGCTGCGATCAACAAAACTGCCACCATTTTCGAAGTATGTTGGGGGGTCCAGCGGAGCGACGCCCCGCGCGGATCTAGAGTAAATCTCGCCATCCTTGGGGCTGCGACACGCGAAAGTGTCGCCAATTTCGAAAATTGCTGGGGGGACAGCGGAGCGACGCCCCACGCGAACCCAAATTAGACATCGCCATCCTTGGGGGGCTGCGATACGCGAAGGCGTCGCCACTTTCGAAGGCTGCTGGGGGGTCCAGCGGAGCGACGCCCCACGCGGACCTAAACTGGGCCTCGCCATCCCTGGGGGGCTGCCAGGTGCGAAGCGGTCGCCGCTTGCGAGGGCTGCTGGGGGGTCCAGCGGAGCGACGGCCCACGCGGACCTACACCAGGCCTCGCCAGTCCTGGGGAGGGCGATCTGCGAAGCGGTCGCCCTTTTCGAGGGCTGCCGGGGGGTCCAGCGGAGCGACGCCCCGCGGGCCCCGAAGAGCTGGCAGCGCGCCTGCGGGCGCTTCGCGCCGGGGACGCACTGTGCAGGAAGGAAGCGGAGAACCTGGTGGGCGAGGTGGGCGTCGTTCGCTCGTTGCACTAGCTATGCGTAGCTGATCCTCTGGAGCGCCAGAGCGACATGGCGCGGGCCGCGCTGCTCTTCCAGCGCGACAATGGAAAATGACCGCCACCCTCTTTCCTCATCCTGTTTTTTCTGTTCTCGTCTTCTTCCTACTTCGCCATCTCACTGCTGCTGACGCGTTGACGTTTCGGCCCCTCTTCCGTCTTTTTCCTGCCCCTCGTGCGCACCCCCACTTCCTCTCCGAGCCCAGGGCCTCACTCCATCGTCCTTCCTTTTCTGCTGTCCTGCGAGTCGCGCAAACGCGCGCGCTGCCCATAAAGCTTGCACAACCAATGACAGATCAAGTGGCGTCATCTGCCGAACGACTCTGGGCCAGCTCCTGTCACGTAGTGCAAATGTCGGCGGTGGAGTTAAACCTCCCTTAGTAAACCTCCCCTCAGTGAAAACGGCCTGGGACCGAAACCGACGGACCTGGACCCGCAAAAACGACGGCCGCGCCGCCCTCTCGCGAACCGAACACGGCCAATTCCTCAATCGACGTGGCAGGGTAGGAGGCCTGTCCAACCCCGAAAATGGGTCGGGTGGGCTTGTTCTGGCAGCGTGCGATCGCAGGGGGCCACCGCCACCGAGAACCCGCCGAGGGCAGGGCGACCCCTGGGCGATGGCACGCCCGGGCGCCACCCCCGCGCCGCCGCCCAGGGGCCCGGCCTCCCCGAGGGCTTCTCGACTGCGGTGGTCCGTGCTCCCCCCCCCACCGCGGCCCGAGGAGGGCAGGAGAGCCCAGCACCGAACCGATGGGTCGCATCGGCGATCGAGCCGAACCGGACCCGGCGAAGATCGTCGTCGTCGTCGTCGGCGGCGTCGGCGGCGGCGGCGTCGTCGGCGGCGGCGTCGTCGTCGGCGGCGTCGTCGTGGCCGGCGGCGGCGGCGTCGTCGTCGTCGTCGTCGGCGTCGTCGGCGGCGTCGGCGAGGGCTTCTGGGCGGCGGGGCGGCGGAGGGGCCCCTGCCGGCTCCCCACGGGGCCCTAGAAGGGCCCCTGTTCTCCACCCCCTGCTCTTGCCGTCGCTCGGACGTCCATTTCCCGTGCATTTTTCGGTTTCGTGCGTATTTCTTTCCTCGATGGTCCAGGATGCTCCTCGATGGCCCTCGCCGAGAAAAAATGCACACGTCCGAGCGATGCCAGGTGCTCGGGTCACCCCCCCGTTGCCATCCGCCCGCTTCTGGGGGAGATCATATCGGCGGTGGAGTTACACCTCCCATTTGGTAAACCTCACCTCAATGAGAACGGCCTGGGCCCGAAGCCGACGGACCTGGACCCGCAAAAATGGCGGCCGCGCCGCCCTCTCGCGAACCGAAGACGGCCAGTTCCTTCAATCGACGTGTCAAGGTAGGAGGTCTATCAACCTCCGATCAAAAGATACCGCTACTCCCCGAACCCCTCACCGGGTGCGTTCTGGCCGACATGTCAAGGCGAGTCCAGCCGTGGCGACGAGGGCATCCCAGGGGGCCCAAGCAGGGCAAAAACGGTGGAGGTATCGGCACGGCTTCCCATTTCCCCCGAACAGTGCTTGCACCTCCTCGGCGTAGGTCGTTTCAAGAGCTCGTTCTCCTGACCCCTTGCTCTCCTGCCCCCTCCGGGGAGGGAGTCCACTCCCTGCTTTCGACCTGTGCGTTTCTCGCCGTCCCTACTAGACGCGAACTCTCCTGGGGCGTCGCTGCTGGATGGGCTGGCGGAGGCACGCGAGGCGTCGAGAGTTTTACTCCATCCCACGAGACTGTCATCGGCGCGTGCTTGCGCTTATTTTGAACTGATTCCGACTGCGGAGTTTACCAATTCGTTCCTAGGGTGGGACTTCCAGATTGACTCCTACTGTGGCGCATCCTGTTTTGCTCCAGCTGTGGGGCTTCCCAATCATACTTCCCCTTTGGCCCCTTCTGTGGAGGTTCACACTGACTGGTTGCGAAATTAAACTTTGACTTCTACCGTTGAGATGCCCAAATGACCGCTGCTGTGTAGCTTTCCAACTGATTCCCACTGGTGATTTACCCCTCAGACTCTTACCGTAAAGCTTCACAACCGTAAAGCTTCACAAGTAAACGCCAGAGAGGCTTTTGAACTGACTCCTTCCCTGGAGGTCTTCCAGTGACTCTAGCTGCGTAGGATGCAAGGAAAGATGTCTAGCAGAGGAGGGGAGGGGAGGGAGAGAGTGAAAGAGAGAGAAAGGGACAAGATAGGTCCGCTCGCGCCATTTCTGACATCCGACCCCTCCCTTACATCCCTTCCGATTGCACTGATTGATTCTCTACCAGCGGACGCGAGCTAGGGCCGAGCTGGAACTCAAAAAAAGCATCATGCTATGCGCAGTCGGGAAAGGGGAGCTGTGGACATCAGCGGAAGAGGTGGCGGGTGAGCAGGAGGACGAGCAGGAGGAAAAGCCAGGGGGATGAGGAGGGATGAGGACGAGGACGAACAGCCGCAGCAGGAACTGGAGTGGAAGGAGGGGGATTTGTTTAGCATCCACGCGAATGTAGCCCACATACACCCCCAGGGGCGGGCGAGCCCTCTAGGCGGTGATTCTGAACTCCACGACCGCACAGTGGAGA
>CAUYUJ010014993.1:193662-198662 GCA_963575745.1 Prorocentrum cordatum | reverse complement strand
ACCATCATCATCATCATCATCCAATTAATCCTCTTCCTCCTCCTCCCACTTCAAGCTTCTTATCGTGCTCGTCGTCCTCCTTCTCCTCATCAAACCGCTCATCATCGTCATCATCATCACCAGCGTATTCCTCGCCACTCGTCAGCATCATCACCATCACTATCGCCATCGCCACCATCGTCACCATCAGCATCGTCATTATCATCAACATCATCATCAACAACATTATCATGATCATCCACATCATAACCAGCATCGGCATCAACATCATCAGCATCATCCTCCTCCGCATCATCATCATCATCATCATCGTCATCATCATCATCAGCATCATCATCATCATAATCGTAATCATCGTCGTCATCATCTTCAGCAAAATCGTCACCATCACCAGCTGCATCAACATACGTATGATCATCAACAGCGGCATCATCAGCATTCGCAGCAGCTCCTGCATCATCATACGTATCATCACCATCATCATCATCAGCAGTTTCACCATCATGATGTCATCAACAACATCATCAGCCTCATCAGCATCATCATCATCGTCGTCATCGTGACCATCACCGTCGCCATCACCATCATCGTCATCATCAGCATCAGCATCAGCATCATCTCCGTCATTCTCGTCATAGCCATCATCGTCACCCGCATCCTCCTCATCATCATCTCAATCATCATAATCATGCTCATGGTCAGCATCAGCAGCATCATCATCACCACCACCATGATCAACATCATCGTCAGCATCATCAGCATGCTCATCACCAGCAGCAGCATCTCCAGCATCATCACCATCGTCAGCCGCATCATCCCCTTACTCATCATCGTGAGCAGTATCAGCATCATCAGCATCATCAGTATCATCAACATCATCCTCATCCTCATCACCAGCATCAGCACAATGAGGAGCAGGACCATCATCAGCAGCAGCAGCATCGTCGTGACCCTCCTCCTCCACATCCTCCTCAGCATCAGCAGCGACATCATCGCCATCATCAGATTCCCCGTCACTCGTCATCATCAGCATCAGCATCTCCATCAGCAGCAGCCTCAACATCTACATACGCATCATCATCAGCAGCAGCATCGTCATCATAACCACAATCATGACCATAACCCTCCGCATCATCATCATCGCCAGCATCATGATCTGATTAACACTCCATAATCATGGCGATCATGACCACAAGCATGAGCATAAGCACGGTCATAATCCTCATCATGAGCATCATCAGCAGCATCAGCAGCAGCATCAGCATCACCAATATGATCAGCATCGTCATACGCATGATCATCATCATCATCAGCATCACCGTCATCAGCATGATCATCAAACTCGTCATCATCATCACCATCATCATCCTCATCCGCATCCGTATCCTCATCCCCACCATCGTCATAAACATAAACAGCATAACCAGCAGCATCACCAGACTAAAGGTCGTCATCAACATCATGCTCGTCATCGCCAGAATCGTCAAATCATCATGATCATCATGAGCATCATAATCATCATCATAAGTAGATTCATCATCGGCACGCTTATCATCAGCAGCATAAGCATCACCAGCAGCATCAGCATCAGAGTCATGATCCTGGTCAATATCCTAATCCTCGAAATCATCAGCAGCATCATCAGCATCAGCGTCATCACGATCAGGATATTAATCATCAAAACCATAATCATCATCAGCCTGCTCATCATGAGCATCGTCATCACGACCAGAAGCATCATGACCATAATCATGATCGTGATCAGAATCCTCCTCCTCCTCATCATCATCATCATCAGGACGATTCATCGTCATCATCAGCAGCATCACCATCATCACAATAACATTCATCGTCAGCATCGTCAACAAGACCAGCATCATCATTGTCATAGTCATTGCCATAATCACGATCATGATCATGATAATGATCATCATCATGATCATCATCACTATCATTACCATCAGCGTGATCATCATCATCATCAACTGCAGCAGCATCGTCACCATCGCAATCAGCAACAGCATCACCATCAACATCACCATCATCATCAACATCATCAACATCATCATCACCATCATCATCTTCAGCAGCAGCAGCAACATTAATATCAACATCATCATCATCATCATCATCATCATCATCATCATCATCATCATCATCATCATCATCATCGTCATCGTCATCATCATCATCATCATCATCATCATCATCATCATCATCATCATCATGGTCATCGTCCTCCTCCTCCTCCTCTTCGCGCGGCCTCCGGAGGGTCGTACTGCGGCATGACCGAGGCGTAGAATGCGCGTGGAACCAGGCGGATCGCCACGCCCGGGAAGACGCGCCCAGCCCGGCCAGACCTGCCAGCCCAGAGGAGCATGTTCTGCTGCCTCGTCGTCCCCCTGCCTCCTGCCTCCTGCCCCCTGCCTCCTGCCTCCTGCCTCCTGCCTCCTGCCATCCTCCTTACCATAATGATATCCGACCTCTTCCTTGCCTGCGCTTCGACCGCGCTCATGGACAGGGGCCGTCAACAGCATTATCATCGTCGACAGCGCATCCGATCATCATCATCATCTTCGTCGTCGTCGTCATCATCAGCAGCAGCATCATAATCAGCATCAGCATCAGCATCCACATCATCATCCTCAGCCGAATCATCATCATCCTCACCATCATCATCATCGTCATCATCATCATCATCATCATCATCATCATCATCATCATCATCATCATCATCATTGTCATCATCATCATCATCATCATCATCATCATCATCATCATCATCATCATCATCATCATCATCATTAGCATCAGCACCAGCATCAAAATCAGCATCATCACCAGCATCATAATCATCATCATCAACAACACCATCAGTATCATCATCATCATCATCATCATCATCATCATCATCATCATCATCATCATCATCATCATCATCATCATCATCACCATCATCATTCGCATCCTCCTCCTCCTTCTCCTCATCCTCCGTATCATCATGAGTATCAGCATTAGCATCATCATCACGATCAGCATCATCATCGTCATCGTCATCGTCATCATCAGAATCATCATCAGGTTCATGATCATGATCATCATCATCATCCTCCGCAGCAGCATCATCATTATCAGCATGATCACCATGATCATCACAATCATCATCATCACAACCACCACAATCACCGACATCGCCACCGCCACCAACACCACCACCACCATCGTCATCACCATCATCATTGTCATCAACATCACCATCATCATCATCATCATCATCATCATCATCATCATCATCATCATCATCATCATCATCATCTCATCATCATCATCATCATATTCATCACCATCATCACCATCATCGTTCATTTTCATCAGCAGCATCATCAGTATCAGCATCATCATCATCAACATCATCCTCAGCATTATTATCAGCATCACCATCATCAACATCATCAGCAAAATCAGCATCATCAGCATCATCGACATCAGCATCATTTTCATCATCATCGTCGTCGCCATCATCATCACCATCATCGTCGATATCAGCCTTCTCCTCTTAATCCCCCTTTTCGTTCTCCTCGCACTCCTCATCCATTGGTTTCTCGTTCGAGGTCGTCCTCCAGCACGGGCTGTTGCTGCTACACATCCTCCCTCGCAATTGTATGCTCATGTCGTCGCCACACCCCCTCTCCCTTCTCACTCATCTCTCGTGTCCCTCCTCTACCACTGGTCGGGGAACTTCCTCCCTTATCCTCCCTCATCCTGCCTCCGTCATTCCTGCTACCTCCTACCTCCTACCTCCTATCTCCTACTCCTCCTACCTCCTACCTCCTCCTCCTCCTCCTCCTCCTCCTACCTTCTACGTCCTCCTCCTCCTCCTCCTCCTCCTCCTCCTCCCCTTTCCCTCCTGCTCCTCCTCCTCCTCCTCCTCCTCCTCCTCCTCATCATCATCCTCCCTCATCCTTCATACATCATCCCTCATCCCTCTCCTCCTGGGCCAGCGCGACCGCTGCGAGGCGGAAGCGTGGGAGACCCACTGCGTCATCAGGCAGTTCAGGCCGTGGCGTGTGCGGTCGTGGGTCAGCATCCGCCGCAGGCAGAAGTCGATGACCACCCGCACCTGCCATGGGAGCCCGGTCGTCCACTCGGCTCCGCGACCGACGCCGCCCGAGTCGGGGCCACCTTCGCGCGCTCTCGCGCGGAGGGGCAGCGCCCCAGACATGCGACGTCTTGATCTTTTCAGTGCGCGGTCCCCAGAAGTCCCGACCCTTCCTCCAGGGCTGGCTTCTCATCCTGAACCGTTTGCTCGCGGTCCCGGGGCCCGGCGAGGGCCGGCAGGGGCCGAAGAAAGCGAAAAAAACCTCCGTCCTGAACTTCTACGCCGCGGTCATGTCTGGGTACAGGCTTCGTCGCCCTATAGGTCCTCCTCCCCCCTCGAGACCTGCAGGGCCTCCAGCGGCCGCAAACGAAGAAAACCTGCGTCGGACGCGCGACGCCCGTGACCGACCGTGCCGGGGGTCCTAGCCTGGCCCAGGGCTGGGAAGCCCGAAGCGCGGCAGTCTTCGCGCTTGTGCGGGTGTGTGTGGGGGGGGGGGGGGGCGAGGGGATAGCAGAGGGGAGGCGGCGGAGGAGGGGGAGGAGGTAGAGAGGTGCATGGGTAAGGGAGAGATGGAGGTCATCTGTTCCTCTTCCTCCTCCTCCTCCTCCTCCTCTCCTATCCTGCTCCTGCTCTGCTCCTCCTCCTCCTCCTCTTCCTCCTCCTCCTCCTCCTGCTCCTGCTCCTGCTCCTGCTCCTTCCTCCTCCTCCCTCCCTCCTCCTCCTCCTCCTCTCAGCTCCTCCTCTCCTCCTCTCCTCCTCCTCCTCCTCCTCCTCCTTCTCCTCCTCCTCCTCCTGTTCCTCCTCCTGCTCCTGCTCTGCTCTCCTCTCCTCCTCCTCCTCCTCTGCTCCTCCTGCTCCTGTCCTGTCCTGTTCCTGCTCCTGCTCCTGTTTCTGTTCTTGC
>CAUYUJ010014993.1:163662-186162 GCA_963575745.1 Prorocentrum cordatum | reverse complement strand
GCTGACTTGAGCTCTCATCTTAAAAAGCTGGGACGGGGCAGTGCCTTGGCTCTCAAGGCCCCAGGAGGCCTGGGGAAGGTGCCCCGTCTTGACTAACGCCACTCCTTATCTGGATGTCTTGGCGATGCGCTTGATCATTTGTCCTCGGTCGCGGCTGGCCTGCATCCTCTTTTTTCCCGCGCCAATGCTTCTACGATGCGAGGTGCCATCGATCCCGAGGTCCTTGACGACTTGACTCTGTTTCAAAACTATCCTGTCTTCCTGAAGCCTGGCCCTGATGGCCGCCGCGACCCTAGGGGGATTCGAAACCACCTTGCTTTTGACCGAGATGGTAAGCCCCAGGGAGGCGCAGCGCTGGACAAAAAACCTCACTGCAGCTGCCGTGCATTCCACTACAACGCTCTCTTCACCTATGGCGGACTGCGTGATGTCATCGACCCAGCTCTGGACTTCGACTGGCCTAAAAGAAGCTTGCATCTCACTGAGCATCTGCCATAAGGCCAGACGCGAAATGTCGACACTCAGGGAACATCCTGCCAAGATGCCTCTGAAAGCCTGCAGGGGATCCGAGACCACCCCATTCCCTCGGCACCTACGGGGCCCAAAATGGAGGCTGAGGCCGATGAAAAGGTGGGTCAGTGGGTGCCCGACTGCTGCACCTGCCTGCCAGAGTTGTTCGGGATCTAGGGTGTCGTTGAATTTCTCAAGATCCCACAACACTTCCCACCAGGCAAAACCCTGCAGAGAGGCCACCTCCAACCTAGTCTGCCTGAGGAGGGCCGCTCTGAGACAGCTGGATCCAGCAACTGCTTTATCCCAGAACTGCACATGCTTTTCCGACCAGTCTGCTACATGCCATCTGCGAATGCGCGACCATACTCTGTATGGCGCTTGGGATAAAGGTATTGGCCTGTCTGCCTCCTCGGTCTTATACATTAACTGCACTATGTTGACTCAAATCTGCTCTGGCCAGCAAAGATTTCTCTCCACGAGGTCGAGGGAGAAAGTGAGGTGGATGAGGCCTTCATGCGGGAGCTGTCGCCACCATCGGGGGTTGGTGCGATCCGCCCCCATTCCTATGACTGGCCGAAAGCACTTGAGTCCCTCGCTAACCTCTTCACATGTTATGGCGCCCAGGGCCAGGCTATGCTTCTTGGCGGCTCGGCGAAAGTCCTTCCACCAAGCCTGCTCTTTTGGTGGCCCTTTCCCTTTCCCAAAAATTAAGCCAGAATTCTCATTTAGCTTGGATATTCTGGAGCGGGTCCGAAATTGTGTGTCCACACTGGTCCTGAATCATAGGCAATCCTCGCTCTGGGGCCCCCCAGAGCTCGGCGTGGCTGTGGACCGCCCCTGCTCCATCATTCAAACTGGCCTGCACCCATTCCTTGAAACAGCGCGAGTTCTCATGGAGAAAATAGGACTCAAGGCGACGCACAGCTGCATCGACCCTCTGGGACCAAACCTTCAGCTGCGCCTCTCCGAGGCCCCCGAGGATGCCCCAATTCCCATGGAGCTTGCTGATAAAATGATTGCCGGACTCATCTTTTAAAACTGCTGGCCGCGCGCGCAAGTCTCCTACTGTGATCGCGATCGCCCCAGCCGCCCCCGCCATCAAACTAGACCCCCCCCCCCCCCTGTTTCCTCAGGCCGAGCAGGGCGTGCAAACGCGCCTGCAGGCCAGACCAGTGTGAGAGCGAGTTTGTTTGCGCCAGCCACCCTGCGGGCTTCGCGGCTATCAGGGGCACTAGGCGAGATTCAGGGTAAAAACCCCTGTGCGTGTCGGCCTCAGGCCGTCTGTCAGGCTGCCTGCTGAGCAGCAGATCCTCCGCCGCCAGCGCGGACTCCATGTACACGCAGTCGACTGAGTCCATCGCCTTGTCCCGCAGCTGCGGGTGCTCCATGCCATTGGCTGCCCTGTCCCGCACGCTCTGCAGGTGGCAGCTCCAAGGGCGGCCTGGTCCATCGGCGCCCAACACTGGCGTTGGTTGGACCAGAATCCTCTGCATGACAAAATCTGGCGCACAGAGCAGTTCCCCAACTATGCCGTAGCGTGGCGCCGCCCATGGCCCCACCTTGTCCCATGACAGTTTGATCAGGCCACTGATCTTATCCGACACCAGGCAGTAGTCAATTGCTCTGTGGCCTCCTGGTTGTGGGTATTCTGGTCGTCGCCATATTCCACTGAGAAAAATGGGCAGGTTAAAACCTGCCGTCTCTGCCTCCGTCATATTCCAATCCGCCATGATGATGCAGGGTAAGCCTTTGGCCCGCACGTACGAGGCCATGCCGCTGATCGCGCCAATGTTCGGTCCTGCCAGGCCTGCGCCAACTGCCAAATACATTGCTACGAAAATGACTTCCATGCCCATTGTGCGAACCGTCACTGCCGTCCATTGTGCCCGTTCCTGACCGTAGTCGATAACTCCCTTCCAAGCCAGCTGCTGCTGGACCTGTAGCCGTACCCCGCCGTGTCCACGAACTCCTTGACCTGCCGCGGCTGCGGCGGGGATGGCCTTGGTGGCCCAACCCAGCTTGGACAACTTCTGCTTATTTTCATTTAATTTCTTGCCCGACAGGTGATGCTCGGCCACCCCGATGACGCGGGCCCTGTGGAGAGGGCCCCCCTCCCGCTTGATGTAGCTGAGGCCCTTCTCGCTCCAGCTGGTGACGTTGCTGAAATAGAAAAGGAGCGGGGTGCGGGCCGAAGCGGATGACCTGGCAACTGATGTTCCTGCACCCTCTTCTCCGCCGCCTGGCGGAGTGAGCCTGGCCGATGTTCCACTCGCGGCGGAACAAGTTCCTGGGCCCTCTTCTCCCTGGGGAGCGAGTGTGGCCTCGGTCCTCGAAGCAGGGCCGCCTGGAGGCCTCGGAGCCTGATCTGCCCTGCATGGCATGCCCTGGCCCCTCAGCGTCCCGGGGGGGCCACAGTACGGAGTCGTAGCGCCAGAGTCGCCGTAGCCGTTTCGCCTGCTCCTGGAACAGCGCAACGATCGCAGCGGCCCTCTGGTCTTCCGACACCTCGGAGCCCCAGCTGGACATGAGCTCGCGGACACGCTCGTTGGTCCCGCCATCGTCAAGGTTCTGGGCTGGTTCAGAGTCCTCCTCCATGCGGGCATCTCCCTCACCTGCGCACCCACCATGGCCAGCGGGATGAGGGTCGTCACCATGCACATCACGATGGCCCCCAGCGCGATCCGAGACCTGCTCCTTGTACCCCTTGAGCTTGCCGAGGGAAGCTTTGATGGCCTCCGCGTCTCCTTCAGCTGAGCCACCTCCCGCACCTGGCTCACCAGGTGCCAGCAGCTTGCTGACGAGCTCGGAGAGCTTGGCCACCTCGTCCCAGACAGCTGGCGGGGCCTGGGTCGGGGGTGGCTCCGCGCTGGCTGCTCCGACACGCTGGACCGCCGTTCGTCTGGCCTCCTCGAGCTCCTCCTGCGCCTCCCGCAGGGCCTCGTGGGCCTCCATGCACTCCAGAGCTGCTTCGCGAGCAGCCTCCTCGGCACTGGAGACTCGCCGCGTGGCCTGGAACACTTTGTTCTGGGCTTTGGCGACCTGGGGCGGCAGGTCCTTGTGCTGTTTGGGGTCCTGCAGGCCTGCAGCTCTGAGCTTGCGGCGGTAGACCAGCTTGTCACGCTGGCTCTGGGACAAGCAGGCGGCGCCAATCTGGAACTCCTTATCGCCCATGGCGAGCCAAAACTCCGTCTGCTGCTCATCGAGCTGCGGCTGCGCCGCTGCAGCTCCTTGTCCCCCTCCATTATTATGGTAGTTCGTGTCCTTGCCGTAGCCCTTGCCATGCCCCCTGCCGAAGCCGCCCTGCCCGCTGGAGTCACGCCATGGTGCTCCACGTAGGCGTTGCTGGCGATTCCACTGGCCCTGCAGCGGTGGTGGCGGTCGGTTTGAGGCTGGCACTGGCCCCTGTGGGTTGTATCCTCCGCAGTTGAAGCACCTCTGCTTATCACCACGGTTCCATGCAGTGCACTGCCGACAGCCCCAGCCCACCATGGCGCGCGGTGTCTGGGGAGTGGGCCCACTGAAAACTCTTGGGACGAAATGGTTGCGGGTGAGGTCGCGAACCTCTGGCCACGAGACTCGTGGGGACAAACCTGGACACGCCTCAATCTCTCGAGCGAGGTTGGGAAGTCCAAGAGCAGGCCCCTTGAGCCAAAATGGCTACGGCTTCCTGCTCCTCCTCCTCCTCCTCCTCCTGCTCCCCCTCCTCCTCCTCCTCCACCTCCTCCTCCTCCTCCTCTCCTCTCCTCCACCTACTGCTCCTCCTCTCCTCCTCCCCTTCTCCTCCTCCTCCTCCTCCTCCTCATCCTCCTCCTCCTCCTCCGCCTCCTCCTCCTCCTGCTTCTCCTCCTCCTCCTCCACTCCACCTCCTCCTCGTCCTCCTCCTCCTCCTCCTCCTCTTCCTCCTCCTCCTCATTGATCTGGGGTCGTCTGGGGCTCTCTGCCCCGGGTCACTGCCCAAGCCTCCCATCTTGGACGAACCCAGGCCGAGCCTCACTGGTGCCGCGCCGCTCTGCGCGACCGGCCTCCAGCGTGTGCCCCGTGGGCGTGCAGGACGTGGCCGCGCGGGAAGACGCTGCGCCCATCGGGGAGGGGGTCACGCGGGTCGTCTGGGAGTTTGGACGCCCGAAATGGGTACCGAAAGAATGGGTACAGTGCCCAACAGCAAATGTTGTCCCGAACCAACAGCGGCCGCTGTTGGGCAGGCGGCCTCCTGTCTCAAATGAACACAGGCCGCGGCGGCGTGGACAGCGAATCCTGTCCAAAATGAACAGGAACTGCTGTTGGGCATTGCCCCCATTCTTTCCGTGCCCATGTCGGGCGTCCAGAGGGAGGGGGGCGCAGAGCCCATAAACAAGACGAAGCCAAGACGGGGATAACATCGGATGAAGATAGATCGAGAGAATCTCTGAGATCCGGCAACTCTGGAGGATGTCTCGGGCGCCGCGGCCTTCTCAGAGCGTCCTGGAACGCTCTCTCGTCCTGGCCCCGCCCGAAGCAAGCCCCCGTCTGGTCTGCCCCTCCTCGGCGACAGGGGCGCGCCACCACGCGGCGCCCATTGGGCCCATGGCCGAAACGTCGGTGTGCGGAACGCGCCGCCGCCCGCCAGGCTGCGCAAGCCAGTCTGAGGTGTGCCCCGAGGCGCCTCACCGCCAAGAGGGCCAGGCTCGAGCAGAAACTCGACCGCTTCCTCCCGGCCACTCCTCTTGCTCCGGATCGTCCTGCCACCATGGCCGGGCGCTGGCAGAGATTGCGAGGGCAGATCAATCCAGAGCACCCAGCTGAATCGTTGTCAATATCGCTGGACGGCCCCAGGTTTCAGCGCACCCAAGTCGGGCTCGCACGCACGATGTCAAACATCCGCCCTTGTGGGCGGAGCCCCCGTGGGTGGGCCGCCGCTGCGCTAACTCTACGATAGCCCTTTACTACTTGCTCCGGATCGTCCTGCCAAAACTGGCCGATCGTGTGGCAGCTCGCGCTCCGTGTGTAGCCCCTGGGTCGAAGGCATTACGCTGAAGTCAGGCCTGCCCCCCTACAGGGGAATTTTGGAAGAAAAATAAAAAGATACCCCAAAGATATTCCAAAATGATCAAACATAGTAAGTAAACAAAAAAGTCCCCAGACTATGTTTTGACTATTTTTGAATATTCCCCCTGTAGAGGGACAGGCCCGACTTAACAGTGCGCGAGACCATGCGCTTCAGCTTCGGCGCAACGCCGCGCTTCCTCCGCGGGCCTCTGGGCTGCGGCCTCCTCGAGCTCCCGCCCGGGACCCCAGCCGCGCTCGGCACTCTCCGAGGCTTGCTGGTCAACAGTGCACCCGGACCCCCGACGTCAGGATTCTTCAGTTCGTCGACACCCCAGAGGTCTCGACCCATCTCCCAGGGGCGGTTTCTCATCCCGGATCGCTCTGCTGATGGTCCCGGGGCCGGGTAAGGGCCCCCAGAGGCTGAAAATCGCGAAAAACCTCCCGTCGTGATTTTGTCATGACACGAGGGAATCTGGGTACTGATTTTGGTTTTGCTGATCGAGGCGCCGTGTCTCGATCAGCTGCTTGCGTCTCCGATGATCCCGGCTGGCGTGTTCCAACGGAACACCGACGCTCTGTCGCCGGAGCTCCGGCTTGCCCTCCTGCGGGGGGGGGCGCCGCGGCAGGCGACGGAAGGGAGCCCGCAGACGCTGCCAGGGAGGGCTCGAGTCAGACAGCCACGGACGCTGCCAGCGAGAGTGCACTCGTCGAGGCCGCGCAAAAGGGGGCCCGAGAAGATTGGGTCGGAGGATCGCACCGCGTCGACGATGCATCGGCGATGCGCCAGAGAACATGGGCGTCTGGATCGCGCCGCATCGCCAATACATCGGCGACGTGGCGCGATCCTCCGACCCCATCCAATCTGGCCTCTTACGGGAGGCTTGGGCTGATACAGTCGGGTTTGATTGGAAATGACACGCAAGACGACACAAGACCCTTCCGAGGGCCACGCTGCCACTGGAATGTAAAGGCATGGGTCGCGAAACACAGGTGGGCACCCTTGACTTCGCAAGGTCGACCTACTGATCGGTCTCGACTGTAGCGGGTGCAGCCGGGCAGCGCCAACTCGGAGCCGACGGTGTGTGCCTCAGGCTCCGCCGAAGGAAGCCGCCATGGGAGCAGCACGCCGCCGAGAGGCCCACGCGCTGGGCGCGCCCCACGCCCTCGTGGCACGGCTCCGGAGGCGGCGCGCACCAGAGGCTCTTGCGCTCATGACTCACGCGGATCAGCATCGGGCGGGGGGTCCCAAGGTAGGGGCTTCCTAGATGGAGCCAGAGTAGATGGGGTCGGAAGAGCTCGCCGTATCGGCGATGCATCGCCGACGCGTCGCCGATACATCGGCGATGCTCTTGCGACGTCGGAGATGCATCGCCGACGCCCGCGTGGAGAAAACTGGGCCCAACATCGAGCCGCATCGTCGATGCATCGCCGATGCATCGGCGATGCGGCGCGATCTTCCGACCCCATCAACTCCGACCCCATCTAGGAGGCCTAGACTTGCTCTTCTCGCTCTGATCAGCATCTGGCAGAGGGGGGTCCCAAGGGCGTTCTCGGCCCAAGGTCGGCGGCGAGCCCTGGGAGGAAGTGAGAAGGAGGAGGCGTTCTCAAAAGGCTCGGAAGTCCCCCTGGCCTTCCGAGAAGTGTCCGAAGCCTTCCTCGAAGACACAGAGAACTTCTCCGAAGGCGCGAGGGCTTTTGAGAAGTCCCGCCGCCTTCTGAGAAGGCCCTCTCCTTCCCACTTCCCACCCTCCCTCGCCGTCAAGGGCTCCGAGGGCCCACGTTCTCCTCCCTCTGATCAGCACCAGGCGGCGGTTGCCAAAGGTGCCCCCAGCCCACGGGTGAGCCCCGCTTCTCGTCTCGTCCTGGAGCCCCTGGGGCCTCCTGGGGCCTCGTGTGGGGGGTGTTCTGAGGCGAGGAGGAGGAAGCGGAGGAGGAGGAATAGGAGGAGGAGGAGGAGGAGGAGGAGGAGGAGGAGGAGGAGCAGCAGGAGGAGGAGGAGGAGGAGTTTTAAACCCGCGTGCTCGCGCCCACGAGTGAGCGCTCCTGGTCTCGGCGCCTCAACCGAGCGCGCTGGCGGCGCGCCCGAGGCGAGGTGGGCCAGCGGCCTCAGCACGTGTCGCCTTTGGCGGCTCGTCGACGAAGCCAGCAGGCTGATGGCTGCTGCCGCGCTCTCGCCTTCCACCGCTGCTCTGGCCGAGGTGCAAGCTGGCCCTTGCTGCGCCTCAGCCCCGCGCCCGGCCCCACGGGGACTGCATCGTGTCCACCAGGCACGTGTCGACGAAGACTTGGCACAGCCGCTCGCCCGTCTCGGCACACTGCGCGAGCCACACCGCGTCCTCGTCGACCTCGTCATCGTCGAAGGTGCGCTCTTCACCTTCGGGGACCTTGGTCCGCGCCCTGTCGCCTCCGCCGCCGTCCAGGAGCTGTGAGAGGCACGTGAAACCATCGTGGAGGTAGACGTCTGGCCGCTGCCACGCACCCTGGCCCCGCACATGCCATCTCCGCACAATCGTCACCGCGGCGTAGGCGAGGCGGAGGGTTAGCAGCAGTGCCACTACTGCTATCCATGGGCCGTTTCGTGCGCCGAGCTCCTGCTGCGGCTCCCTCGCGCGTCTCTGCGCGCGCTGCTTGGGGGTTGTTTGTGCGGCCCCCCACCGCGCCAGGTAGCACCGCACGTCGCTGTAGCTCTTCTCTGCCGCGTAGGTGAAGGGGGGCCTGCCCTGGTGCTCTGTGGGGCTCTGCTGGTTGCCGTGGGCCCCCAGCGCGCACGCGTCCGCGGAGCTCATCTGGCCGCCCCTGATGCTCACCTTCGCCTCGACTATGCGCTGCTGCCTGCCCTTGTGTGAGGGGGGGGGGGGACCGAAGGACCGAACCCACCCCCAAAGTGTCCGTAGGTAGACGTGATGAGGATGATGGAAGTTGTCCTCTTCACCCTCTGTGTACGAGTACCTGCGTCCGAGCCGAAAGGGGCGATGGATATGAGCAAGATAGGAGGAAAGTAGGGGGATTCACACACACCCCCCGTCCCGATCCCGCCCGATGCCCACGCACAAAGGCGAAAGGCACCGAAGCGGGGATCGGGATAGGAGAGTGAATCTCTACTGAACTCCTGTCTGCAATCCACTGCTTCAGCCCAGGAAGGAAAGAAGGGACAGCCAAAACTCTGTCGTAAGGTTCGCACCCAACGGCGGCGCTAACCCGCAAACAAAGTTTTACAGCGCCTGCCGCCGAGATAGAACCCAGGACAGTGCTGTGGGCTGGAGAGAAGTGGAATGGAGAGACTGAGCTCTTATGACACCGACCCAAACGGTCGGTGCCCGAAGCAACACATGATATGAATGCAACGATGCGTGCAATGAGCCAGATCCAATCCAAAGCAAAACGCAAAACATTGAGATATGAGGAGTAGAGTGCATGCGCAAGTTCCAAGAAAATCTTGTACGTCTTGCACCAGTAATGAAGAATCAAGTGTTTTTATGCAATTATGCTTTGTCACATGTTTTTGCAATTGTGCATTTTCAACAGTACATGCTAGACAATCATCTTTGTGGCTCTTTAGGCCGTTTTGTCAAGACTGCAATCGATAATAAGGTTGTCACCTGCTCTACTATCGCGAAGCTAACGTCCCAGAGATAACGCACAAAACTTATGCCATCGCTCCAACCAAATTCTCGGCGTCGGCTGCAAGAAATGGTGAGTAGGCTGGTTGCGGTACCTTTTCATATACAGCTGGGCCTGTCCATGGTGACAAGTATGGTTTTGATATCGACCAAGATGTGAAAGGCAATTCAAAAGTCAGAAGAAATTCGGAAGCCATCAAAATTGTATGCAGATGTCATCGTCCATCATGATGTGGTGCTGGTATGCTCTGATGTCCATGAGGTACAACTGCCGAGCCGCGTAATCAGCGGCGGCAGAACCAGCGGCACGCCATGGGGGCGCCAGAGGAGGCGGAACCATGGCTCGAGGACGCGCCAGATGATGTACCGTAAGGGGAGTTGTGGTGTGTAGGGGGGGCAGGGTCGGCCTCCGTTCCCCCTTTCGACGTGCCCTTCGTTGCGCCGTACTCGCTGCGGTTGCCCGCTGCAATTTCGGCGTCCAGATGGGCAGCACCCCTTATGACATCTGTTATGTAGTCAGACCACGCGCGATCGGCGCTCGGGAGAGCGACGGCGTCTCTGGTCTCCGGACCGAGAGTGGGCGAATGGAAGCCGAGGCCAGGATCCAGCGAACGATCCGCGTCCGATCGGCGATCGGGGTCCCAATCGACCGGCTGATCGGGCTGGTCGGCGGTGGCTGAGCTCGCGGCTACCTGCTGTCGAGGGAGGACACAAAAACAACCTGAACGCGAGGGAGGCGTCTGCCTCTTCAGCACAGGGGGGTCTGAACTAAGAGCCGGGGTCTTGATTTTGACCGTCTGTCGAAAGAACAACGGCTTAGCCAGAGCCAGCGGGCTCCTGCTTCGGGATTTCTTCAGCCGAATCGGATCCGGAGAGTCCTGGGAGCGGGAAGATTTTCCGTGCCGGGTCGTTCCTGGAGAGTCCCGTGTTCCGCGCCGTGGGGGCAGGGGAGGTGGGTTTCTCTTCCTGTGTCCAGATCCTCTGGGCGCTCTGGTGTCCAGATGCTCTGATGGAGCAGCAGCCGGGCGTGTCCTTGAAGACGTAACAGAAGCATGCGGCTTTTGAGCCGGAGCTGAGTCATCCCCTTGCCGTGGCTGGTCCTTCGTGGCGCCGCAGCACGGACAGTGCCCCCCCGGATTCGGTGGAGGCGGAAACACTAACTCCATGTTATCGGCGTCAACGTGTGGTATGTAGTCGCGAACAGGGGCCTTCCGTGATGGTCCACCATCAGGTGGTGAGAGAACACACCCGTCTTTTCTGCTCCAATGGATGGTCCAATCCTCATCCTCGACGAGACGACCCATGGAAATAACAGACGGACAACCTTTGAGAGCCAAAGAACCTGTGTGCAAGTTAATGGAAGGCACAGAAATATTGATGTGCTCATTAACAACTCGATCGCCGTTTGCTGTTTCCAATACGTATTCATGTCCACGACGAATACCACATGTTTCAGCTTGAGTCAAATCGTCCTTGTCCGTGATGTGGTGCGCAGAACCACTATCCAAGACCCAAGACCGTGCGAGAACCGCGGGGGACTTTGCTGCAGTTTCCTGCTGCATGGTCCCTGCTGCAGTTCCCTGCTGCACTAGCCCTGCTGCAGTTCCCTGCTGCACTAGCCCTGCTGCAATTCCCTGCTGCACTGCCCCGGCTGGGACAAGCGGCATGCAGGTGTCGAGGTCGTCGTCCAGGCGCTCGGTCAAACGGATGGCGTTCTCGATTGCCTCCTGGAGCGCATCCGCGGAGGTCTGCAGCCAGTGGTCCGGAAGAACATCAGGAACGTGGACCACATATCCCTGGTTAGGGGAAGTACGGTGTCGACGCATTTTGGTCTGAACAGGGAAGTAGTGAATCTCTGTGGCTGCAAAGTTCCATTGCAAGCCTTTCGGCGTCTGAGTCTTTCTGCCAGGGACTGCAGCGAGAGCGAAGGATCGTGGACGACAGACGTCAACTTGAGGTCGAAGACAGCCGGGAGGCCGATCACAAGGGCTCGGGTCGTGATCATTGCTTTGGCTGCTGCGGCGTCGGTCGCGGGAGGGGGAGCGCCGTAGTCGACAGGAGTCGTAACAGCGCGTGCCCCCCGGACTGTTGGACACTCAATTGTGTCCAAACTGGGGGCCTGGCGAGGCACCAGGCAGGGCGCCAGGCTCGGCGCCGGATTGGGAGCCGGGCTCGGAGCCGAGAAAGGTGCTGCGCTCAGAACAGCCGGGTTGGGGACCGGACTCGGAGCGGGACTGGGAGCCGGCAAAGGCGCCGGTCAGGGCGCCGGGCTCGGAGCTGGTCTGGGGGCCGTGCTCGGAGCCGGCCTGGCAGCCGGCGCGGGTGCCGGTCAGGGCGCCGGGCTCGGAGCTGGTCTGGGAGCCGTGCTCGGAGCCGGGGGGGGCGCCGCCAGGCAGCAGTGCGCCAGGTGGGGAACCGGGCTGGGAGCCGGCCTGGGAGCCGGCAAAGGCGCCGGTCAGGGCGCCGGGCGGCGAGCCGGGCTGGGGGTTACGCTCGGGGCCGGCCTGGGAGCCGGCGCGGGTGCCGGTCAGGGCGCCGTGTTTGGAGCGTATGACGTACACTCGGTTCCAGGGAGCGGCAGGTGACCGGGCCCTCGTGCTCGTGCTGCTCCGCTGGCTGGTACGGTCTGAGTCGCGAGAAGGTCGACGTCCGCGCTGGGAGTCGTCGTGGAGCGTGCCTTCCTGACCCTCATACCCGTCTTGGTTAGGAGCGGGCCGAGATCGCCAGTTATCCCAGGTCTGAGATTGGGAGGCGTCACGAGGAGGCTGCTGAGATCCCCCCGGACTCCTGGACGAACGGTGGTTTCGACCAGATTTCGGTCCACGCGAGGGGGGGCGGCCACGGCTGTCCTGACTCCGCGGGCGGCTGGTGCTCTGTGGCGGAGTTGCAGCGTTGGCTGCCAGGTGTGCGTAGGTGCACGCGTCGCCCTTGGCGCAGTGGCCTGCCTGGAAGTAGCTGCAGGCGGGCACGTGGGGGTAGCGGCAGCGGTCGCCGTACGAACAGGCACCAGTTTTGGCGAATCTGTGGCAAAAACGCGCGGCGCCGCCGTGAGGCTGCTGCGAGCCGGGTGGCTGGGCAGAACGCTGGGGCTGGCGAGAGTTCTCGCTGTGAGGGGCGCCAGTGTCAGGGCGGCTGCGGGAGTCCACCATGTGCAGGAGCTTGCACGCGTTTCCCTTGGGGCATTTGCCCTTGCTGAAGGGCACGCAGAAGCCAGTCTTCGGAGAGACGATGGCTGCGGTGTCCCTGTTGCCTGTCCTCAGGTGGTACTGGTTGCGCCGCGTTCGGTGTAGCTCAAGAACAGCTGTGACTCGGTGGTGGAGCCAAGTGTAACAGCGCTCTGGTGCCCCTTTAGGAGCTTTGTTGTACGTGTTCATGTCGTCCTTCATCCAAGGATGCAACTCAATCTGTGTACGAAACAGTGACTCCATAATGTTCGGCGGAGGAAGTTCCCGGAGCTCCAGGAGCAGTTGGTCCCACTCCGTCACGAACCTTTTGAGGTCATCTCCATGCATACGTAGAGTGTTGATCCTTTCGAAATCATGAATCGTATCGTCGGCGTCGGTCACATCGTAATAACGCAAAATCTTCCAGTAGATCTGACGTCCCTTTATCATGCGACCGTGCTTGTGCTCTGTGTTCTCCAGCAATTTGATATCCAGTTTCAATTCGCTGCTGAGAATCGCTTGTAAAGCTTCCGCAAACTTCAGATCCAAACTTGCGAAATCACCGCTGTCCTGTAGATCTTCCAGTGTCACACCGGGCTGTTCTGCAACACAGAAGAACTTGTATGCAGCATCTGGACGCCCAGAGGCACTGCAGAAGGCCTTGCGGACTGCGTGCTGCCACTCAAGAACATGTCCGATTCTGGGAAGACCTGGAACACGCACACGCTCGCTCTCCTTCACCGGTGTGATGGTAGCAACAGGGCTCCCTCCGATGGTGTATTGAGACTGCATGACAGTAGCACCAAGGACGTTGGGCACTGGTGAGTGCGTGCGAAAGCTTGCAGCGTCGAAGTTTGCCTCCTGTGCAGGTGCTGCGGAAGCGGCCGGGGCCGCGGTCCTGCTGGCAGCTGACGGTGACACACGTCGGGCCTGTGGCTGGTAGCCAGCGGCTGGGGTTTCCCCCTGCACACCCCCCGCGTTCGAGGCAGGGGCGCCGGGAGAAGTGCGTCTGGAGGTCGGGGCTTGTGGTGGTACAGGTGTGTGCTGTGTAGCGTCAGCTACGTGGGCCTTGAATTGGTCTTCGAGAATGATGTTGTCACGTTGCAACTGTTCGATGCAGCCTGAGAAACCATCAACATTCCTCTGGACCTCGCGGGTCTTGTCTGTAAGCACGGAATACTGTCGTTGAGTAGACTGGGAAAGGTCTGTAAGAAGAGAACGTAGCTGATCCATGTCGGCCTTTACGCGCGACAGCTCCTGCTGCGTATCCGCCAGGCGGGTCTGCACTTCAGATACCCGTGCCTTTCCAGCATCCCTCTCAGAGCGAAGCTCGTGTAACTGCCTTTGCACGTGGTCCGCCTCCGCACGCACGGTCCGTTGTACGGCTGCCAGTACGGCGGGGTCGTCAACCGAAGAAGGGGGCACCAGCTGGCCAGTCTGGGCCCTTACAACGCGCAGCTCAGTCACGGCCTCTTCGAGAGTCAGGACTCTGGCGGTGAGCTTTGGGATCGAATCAACTTGGGAATCAGAGAGACGCTGGTTGACAGCATTTTCGGCTTGACAGAGTTTGCCGTAGAGATCTTGTTGGACTTGTTGGGTCTCAGCACGAAGATCAGATGTAGCAGACATCGTGGCGTCACGAAGCTCAATAATCTGGCCCTGGAGAGCTGAGGGAGCCGCGCCGGCGCTGGCGGTAGCAACTGCTTGGAGTTCATCGTGGAGAAACTTGGCGCGAGTATCATTGTGGTCACGCATATGGATAAAACGTGCTTCCAAATGAGAGAACTCGGAGTGCACAGCGGCAAGCTCGGAGCGGTCTTGGCCACGCTGAGCGGCAACAGCATCGACCTTCGAAACGAGTTGACACATGACGTGACGATCCTCGTACAACCTAGCGTCGACTTCCTGCAAACCTTTAGCGAGATCCGATCGCAAGATCGCAGTCTCAGTGGCGGTTGCCCGGTGCACGAGAGCAGTCTGATGCTCCACATACGTCTGTACCTGGTCTCTTAGCTCAGCCATATCTGTTAGGGGGACGGCGGCAGGCGCAGCCACAGGTGAGCTGACAGCGCGTCTTCGTGCCCTCTGGGAGGGACTGCGGCTGCGCAAATCCTGGGCTGCAATCTGGAACTGTTCGGGGCCACGTCTGTCACGAGGCGAAGCTGCGCGAGAACGAGAAACAATGACTTGACGACCGGCGAAGGCTGCGCCGTCGCGGGTCTGAGCACGAAACTCGAGGGCGCGGACGTGCTCTCGGACTGGCGTCACGGCACGGGTGACTGGGTTCCGTCCTGGCGCGCCGGCGTTCGCGTGACTCCCGCCCCAGCGGCGAGATCCTCCAGAGCCTCTCTGCACGGGACTTCCCTGTGGAGGCGAAAGAGCCTCCGAGTGGGCCCCCCCAGCAGGGGCCCGAAAAGTCGGGGTCAGATTTTGAGGAGGTTGAGGAGTCTGGAGCTGAGGAACTCCAGGAGCCACAGGGTGTCTCGCTCTGACAGCATTTCTGGGCGGATCATTCCGTGGCACGAGGACCTCAGCGCTCTGAAAGAGATGCTGCGCAGCACCCGAGCTGCGGTCTCCCGCTGCATCCGACACGACGGGCGACGCGACGGGATGAACGACTGACGACGAGGAAGGGGCCTGGAACTGAGGAGTACCAGGAGCGTGTCCTTGTCCAGCGTCAAGACCCTCAGTACCTGGAGAAATGGCCACACGATCAGCTCGCGGGATGCCATGCACGTCCATCAAAACTTCAATCTCCTGCTCCAAGTTGCGCGCCACGGGGTCCGCCACGCCGTCGCGAAGAGGCGCGGGGCCGAGAGGCGCACCGCCCTCCATCGCGACTGAGTGGGGGGCTCAGGAAGCGCGGAAGTTGGAGCGATTGCGTTTTGAACAGAGAAGGCTGATAACCTGTGCGAGGGGGAGGGGGACCGAAGGACCGAACCCACCCCCAAAGTGTCCGTAGGTAGACGTGATGAGGATGATGGAAGTTGTCCTCTTCACCCTCTGTGTACGAGTACCTGCATCCGAGCCGAAAGGGGCGATGGATATGAGCAAGATAGGAGGAAAGTAGGGGGATTCACACACAGCCCTGGCCCTCCTCGGAGTTTTGCTGCTGCCCCAGGGTCCCCTGGGCGCCGCCGTCGTTCAGCTGCCGCTCAGCGGTGCCCAGCTTGCCCTCCTCGTCGTAGAACTCGTGTTCCTTCGGCAGGACGTCGGGGCCCGAGACCAGGACGGGGAAGGCAGGGACCTGCGCGAGCAAGGGGTTCACGACGTGCTGCTCGCCATTGGCCGCGCCGAGCTCCACGCAGTGCATGCACTGCTCGGCGCCCCCGTAGGCGAGCTCGCGCACCTCGTTCACCACCTGCTCGAGCCGCGCCAGCTGCTGCTTCAGCTGCTCCTTTTCCTCGCGCAGCTCCTCCAAGTTCTCCTTCTGGGCGTTGGCGGCGCCGCTCTCTTGGTCACCGCTGCCGTGGTTCTCCGCCTGCTGCCTTCCACCAGGTTCGGCGCCATCGCCCGCCAACCAGACCCCTAGCGCGGCGACAACAGCCTCCCCCTCGGAGGGATGACGCAGGAAGCCGCCAGCCGCATCCAGCGCGCGGCAGCTTCGCTCGAGGGCCGACGGCATGCGCCGCCCTCTGGCGCGGAGCTCGGCGATCCCCTTGGCCAGCGTTGGGGCGCCCAGCATGGCCACCTGCTCGGCCGTTGCCCCCATCAGCGCCTGCGCGCGTTCGCCGAGCGCGGGGCGGGCTGGAGCAGCCTCCTCGGCCAGCGGAGTGGTTGCTGCAGGCTCCGCCTCCGCCGCAGGGCGCGCCGCTTGCACGAGCAGCAGGAGCTCGGCGGCCTCGCCTACGGTCGCCCTGGCGACGAGCGCTGCGCCATGCCTGACTGTCAGGCCTCCGCGCCCGCCTCGCCCCATCCTCGCCCGGCCTCCGCGCGCACCCCAGGGGCGGCGCGGCCTCGGCGCTCGCGAGAGCGCCTCCGCTTCAGCCCAAATGGCTACGGGGAGGAGGAGGAGGAGGAGGAGGAGGAGGAGAAGGAGGAGGAGGAGCCGCGGCCTGAACCGCGGGCGCTGGATCCATCCGCTGCCGCTGGCGTGACCTCCTCAAGCCCCGCCGTGAGCGCACGGCCTGGCCCTGGCGCAGCATGCCGGCGCCAGCGGGGCGAGGCAGCCACGCCTCCGCTGCCGGGCCGCGCGTGCGGCACGAGTTTCTGCCCTCGCGCGCCTCGTCTCGGCCATGCTGCGCGTGGGCTTCGGCAAGGTCGTCGTGCAGCGCACTGGAGGCCAGCAGCGATGCGGCCGCTGGTCTGGGGCTCTCCACCCCGTCTTCCCCGCAGCAGTCGTCGTCGTCGTCGTGCTCCTCCTCGCTCCCTGCCTGCCTCCCTCCACATCTCCGCGGCCTCATCCTGCGTCCGCCGTCGGGCAGTCCAGGAAGGCCCGCCCCGCCCAGGTCCTGTGCAGGACGAAGATCTTGTACTCGCAGTGCGACTGGCGATGCTGGCGCGCGCCACCCTTGCCCCCGAGTGCGGGCTCGGAGCTCTCCAGCACGGACAGGGCGTCGAAGAGTTCGGAGATCTCGCCGATCCTTACCCTCTGAGGCTCTCGGGGAATATCGTCCTGCTTCTCCAGCCCCTGTTCTTTCTCCAGCGTATCCTGCCTCAAACTCCCACTCTCCGTAACCCTCCCACCCATCACTGCGCATGCTCCTCCTCGTGGCCATCACCGCCATCCTCCTCCCACTCGAAGCAACGCAGGCGCCAAGAGTATCCGCAAAGCAACTTCGGATACCCCACTCGACTTCGACACGGACGGCGTCTAGGCAGCGCACGGATAGCTGGCGCATCACGCCATGCATGTTGCGGCATGTCTCGCAGAGATCCTCATCCTCCTCCGCCTCTTTTTCCTCCTCCTCCTCCTCCTCCTCATCATCATCATCATCATCATCAGCATCATCATCATCATCATCATCTTCATCATCATCATCATCATCATCATCATCATCATCATCATCATCATCATCATCATCATCATCATCATCATCATCATCATCCTCCTATTCCTCCTCCTCCCCCACCTCCTCCTCCACCACCTCCTCCTCCTCCTCCTCATCCTCCTCATCCCCCCCCTCCTGGGAGGGAAGGAGGCGGACACTCACCAGGCTCACGGCAGTCCGAGATGTCGCCATCGGGATATTATTGCAGTAGGCCGAACGCCACTTGCCAGCGCCTGGGTGGTACTGGACAAAAGCGTATGCATGTACAGTCAACCCGTGCAGCAAGGATGCGCGATAAAGGATGCAAGGGCCTTGGACGCCCAATTCGAAGCTCTTCGAGCGGGGCGCGGCCAACGAACGGTGCGAAGGATGGACCGAGGGGGCAAGGATGCAAGGGTACCCTTGGAAAGGCTGTCCATCCTTATTATGCGGGTTGACTGCATCCCAAACCACATGGTAAAACGTTAAACACTCGTACGAACTCGCCCGCGCCCATAACTTATCTACCGCCAGTACCATCCGAGCAGGCGCGCGGATTACTGGTGATGTCTCATATCAAAGGGAGCACGTGCTCCTGCAATCGTGTCAACAGATGCCAGGAAAAGACCAGATACCGTTCATCGTCGTCGTCCTCCTCCTCACACACATATCCGCCATCGTGCCCTCGAGGCACGAGTTGGAGTGCCCCCAGGGTCCCCAGGTCCCCTGGAGCCTCACTCCCCAATCCTGGAGATTCTTTCAGGGGCCCCGACCTCATATTCATAATTCTTTGGGCCATCCCCGTACCCCTGAACCCCGTCGCGGCTTCCCGCGTGAACTTGTCGGGCCAAGAGGGCCCCAAGACGGGCCAAGGGCGCCCCAAGAGGCCGCCCAGTCGATCCGAGAGGACCCCGAATCGCCGAACAATCAGCCAATCACGCCCAAGATGGCCTCAAAACGGCAGAAGATGCCCTCAAGACGCCCCAAGAGACCTCCCAGGAGGGTCCCGAGAGGTTGTTGAATGATTTGGGCGTTCTCGCCGTGTCGGCTCCCCGACGCTCCAAGACGGCCCAAGAGGCCCCCGGGATCGCCCCAAGAAGGCCCAAAAGGCCTCCAAGAGGGCCCCCAAACGGCCCAAGGGGGTCCGAAGACGGCCCAAGAAAGAGGCTTCCAAGACGGCCAAAGTCCCCCAAGACTGCTCCAAGCGGAAGCCCAAACGGGTGCCCCGAATCTGACTCCGTCTTGGTGGACACCGTGGCGGCATTCGACTCCTCAGTGGGGCATACCAACGTAATGCTCGACTCAGTCGTGCCGGACAACGTGGTACCGCTCGAGGCTGTCAGGCTGTAAATCGACGTGGTGCTCCACGTCGGGAGGGACACCGTGGCAGCACTCAACTCCCGAACGCTGGATATCGACGAGGCTCTCAACTCCGCCTTAATGGACATCGTGGTGGCGCGTGATGCCGTGGTGCTGGATAACATCCTGGTGGTCCACTCCGCTGTGGTGACCAATTGTGTAGCTCTCGCTTTCCGTAGGTGCTGGATACTGCCACAGCGTTCGCGACATGTGGTAGCCTGCTGACCACGCCGGATGAAGTGCGCGCTCGGTTCGTGGTTGTCTGGAACTCTCCACATGCCCGTGGATACCTGACTCATGGCCCTTGAATCACACTGGCGAGCCACCGAAATGGCAACATCGCGTCCGCCACATTCCTTTCTAGGTCAATCGGCAGAACCACCCACGGCCCGGAGTGGACGCTCGCAAGCGGTGGCGACGCGAGCGGGTCGTGGCGCGCGCACATGCCGTGCGAGCTCGTCACGCCCTGCTCTAACACACCCTGTCGATCCTCCTCCCATGCCGCAAGCCACTGAGAGTCCACGACCAATTCCTCTTCCCACGCCGCGGCACTCGGCAACCAGGAGCGCGCGCGTGACCAACGCTCTGTCCCGCCGGGCGGCAGGCAGGAGCGCTCCAACAACCGCGACAACGTCGCCAAGGATACGCCGGCGTCGCCGCCCAACGTTCGAAAGAGGCCATCGGCACCGCACTCGTGGACTGGCACGACGACGCACACGGCGAGAGCGGCCGCCGACTCCGCGACGGCGTGCTGCACGATGCAGTACAGCTCCCAGAGGGCGCTCCAGAGGCGCGGATCCGTCGGTCGGAGCACGAAGACCAGGCCCCGCACGAAGGCAGAGTAGTGCAGGTAGAGGCGCCCGATCCGCGCCCCGCCGCCGACGTCCCAGGCGCGTACCTCCGGGCCGCCGGGCCCGAGCGGAGCGAGGCTCTCCACGTTGAAGCCCACCGTTGGCGGGACCTGGCCCGGCTCCACCCGCCCTCCGCGGACCGCCGTGTACAGCAGCGTCGTCTTCCCGGCGGCATCCAGCCCCGCGATCAGCACCTTCAGGCCCACGGGGGACAGGCCGAACCTCGCCTTGGCCCAGCCGAGCACGGACGATGCCGCTCCGGCAGCCATGGCGCGCCCCGGCTCCCTCGCAGATGCCTCGCTCACTGCACTGTTTGAGCCAAAGGCTTGAGCCAACGGCTTGATCCAAATGCCACGGACGGACCGACGAGGCTGGCATTCTGAGTATCGTTTGACCGATCCCCATCCCCAGCGGCGTGGCCTGGGTCCCAGTGGCCGATTTACCCCCCTAGATGGGGATACAGGTCGTATCCCCAACTGGGGGGGTAATTTGGTGGAGGCCTCGAAGGGGATGAGGATGGGGATGGGGGTCGGTTAAACGATACTGAACTAGCAGTTGGAAACAATGCCACTGAAATGCTCCTCATACGGTGGAGTTTGAGGCCACAATCTCTGTCCCGAAACGACTCTCCTTTCGCGTGCTGGGTTTCTGGGGGCGCCGCCAGGCCCTCTCGGAGACCTCTCCGGGAGCCAGCCCACTAGGCCAGTTGGGGGGGGGCCTCTCGGGGCCCTCCTGGGCTCATCGTGACCGTCTCGTGGGCCACCTTGGTCCGTTCTGGAGGCCTCTACGCCTCTCTTCGAACCATGTGCGCCAGAAAACCCGACCCCAGCAAAAAACGTCGTAACACATCAGATGTTGACGATTCTGGCCTTCTCGGGCTTCGCCTTGCGCCTCTCTGGGAGCTCCCGTGCATCTCTGCGGGCGCCTGGTCCCTTGCCCTCTTCGGGCCTTGGGACGCCTCCAGGGGGCCTCTGGGGCCATCCGGGGACCTCCACACCGGCCGAACTCGGCCAGGCTCAACTCGGCCAGGTCCTTTTCAGCTCAACTCGGCCAGGCTCAACTCGGCCGAGGCCGAGTTCAGCGCTGGCCGAGTTGAGCGCTGGCCGAGTGGATTCGGGACGACTTGAGCGCTGGCCGAGTTGAGCCAGTCCGAGTTGAGCCGGCCGGGTTGAGCCGGCCGAGTTGATCGCGGTCCCACTCTGCAGCCAGAAGGCCGGCCGAGTTGATCCGTCCGAGTTGCGCCGGGCCGACTTGAGCCCCCGGCCGAGTTCAGCGCTGGCCGAATTGAGCCCGTGGCGAGTTGATCCAGATTGAGCCGGCCGAGTTGAGCCGAGGCCGAGTCCGTCCGGGCGAGTTGAGCCTGGCCCAGTTAAGCTGGCCGAGTTCGGCCTGGCCGAGTTGATCCTCCAGAGTCGTCGGCGGAATGCGCAAGCAGCCTCTCGGACGATGGGCCCGCGTGGCGGAAGGAAGCTCAGACCTTGGCCCGTGGCAGGAGCGTTGCACTCGCGAGACAATGAAACAGTGGACTCATGAGTAGCGCGGTCAACGCGCTCCAACGGCTACGGTCCCTCAAAACTTCAGAGGTGGCCTTCCCTCCCCGAATGTTTCTCGCCAAAAACCATAAATCGACATCGAGCCAGGGAGCGCAGTGTTTCCAACCCCCTATCCCGCCTCATCCTTCTCCGCTCCTCCCCCCCTCCTCCCCCTCGCCGTCCACCTCCTCCCTCAACTCTTATGTTCCGAGCACGGCCAACAACAGTCACCAAGAGCCTCGGGTGACTGTTTTAGCCTGGGCGCTCCCCCTTGCTCCTGGTCCCCCCTCCTGCCTTACTACCCCTCTTTTTCCGAGCCCAGCCCAAAACAGTCACCGGGTGACTGCTTTAGCCGGGGCGCTCCTTTGCAATGCCCCTTGCTCCTGCCCCCCCTCCCCCCCACCCTAACCTTTCTTTTTCCGAGCCCTAACCCTAAACCCTACGCCCCGACACCTAACCCTAATCCCTTAGACCCTAACCCTAAACCCTAAGCCCCTGAATCCTAATCCCCAAGCCCCTAACCCCAAACCCTAAGCCTTAACCTTAACCATAGCCTCCCACCCTAACACTAAACCCCTAGCCCTAAACCTCAAGCCCCGACCCCCTAACCCTAAGCCCCTGACCCTACTCCTAACCCTAGCCCCCCTCCCTAGCCCTAAGCCCGTAAACTTAAACCCTAAGCCCCGATCCCTAACCCTAAGCCCCTAACCCTAGCCCCCCTCCATTACCCTAAGCCCTTAAACCTAAACCATGCGCCCCTAATCCTAATCCTACTCCTAACCCTAACACCAAACCCCACCCCCGAAGCCTAACCCTAGCCCCTCAGCCTAACCCAACGGCCCTAACTGAACGCTTAGCCCCGACACCTAACCCTAAGCCCCTAACCCTAACCCTAAACCCGAAGCCTCATAAACCCTTAGCACATAACCCTAACCGCAAGCCCTAAACCCTAACCATGAAGCCATGCCAATATGCTATACCATAAACTGGTAAGATAATATCCGCCGGCCCCCTTGTGGGGCCACCAGGCTGCGAGGCGCGTGATTCGCAGTTTCCTGTACCAGTTGTAGTTTGTAGTTTCCAGTGTTACAGTTCTGCTTCTTGCTGGTTACTGTAACTAGTTGACTTCTTGCTGGTTACTGTAACTAGTTGATTGACCGCGCGAGGGGGGGGGAGGCCCAAACGGGATTTTTAGCACCTCCTGGGCGCGTTGTCTGAATTGCTGGGGGGGCTCGAAATCGACACCCCTCACGCAGATCCGCGGGGTCAGGGTCCAAAAACACAGGGGATTTGCCACATTTCTGAAATTCGGTGCCACCCCTCACGCAGATCCGCGGGGTCAGGGTCCAAAAACACAGGGGATTTGCCACATTTCTGAAATTCGGTGCCACCCCTCACGCAGATCCGCGGGGTCAGGGTCCAAAAACACAGGGATTTGCCACATTTCTGAAATTCGGTGCCACCCC